>OY856414.1:263943000-264400500 GCA_963693085.1 Alisma plantago-aquatica
CTCTAAGGTATTTACCTAGGTTCATGGTTCTTGTTAAGCCGCTTATCTCACAAATTCTTCCAGCTTCCTCCTTGGTAACTCGCCTTGAGAAATAGATTCTAGTTATATCTATGGATATAGCTTGATAGGACACCTGCTCGAACTTCCTGAAGCATTTCAAAATACCGTTTATGTTAGGAACATTAGCCTTTGCAAAGAGAAGGATATCATCAGCAAAGCACAGGTGTGCTATTCATGGCCCATTCTGACCCATCTTTAAAGGAATCCAAGTTTTGTCCAGGACAATATCTTCTATCATCTGGCTTAGCCTTTCTATGCAAAGAACAAAAATGTATGGGCTCAAAGGATCTCCTTGCCTAAGTCCCTTGGTAGCTTTGAAAACACCTGAAGTTTCTCCATTCCAAGCGATAGTTGTGTGACCCATTGTGATTGAATTCATCATTACTGGCATATATTAGGAGGTATATCAGCTTTCTTGAGCGTGTCTTCTATGAAGCTCCAATCCGTCATATCATAGGCTTTAGTTAAGTCAATCCTAATTGCCATAGCTTTTGTAGATGTCCTCTTCCTCATCGAGTATATAAGCTCCTAGGATACCACTGTATTATCAGAAATTTTCTGTCCTGGGACAAAAGCACTTTGCGCAGGGTTAATCCATTTTAGGAGCCAGACTTTTAAACGTTCCACTACACCCTTCGAACAAATATTCATAATGGCGTTGTTGAGGGAAATAGGACGGAACTGATTGCTTGACTCAGGCTTGGAGACTTTAGGTATGAGAATGATAATGGAGTCGCACATTCCTTCCTCCATAGTAGAGCAGTGAACTGCGTCATTTACAGTTCTAACAATAGACTAATAACACTCCAGTTAGAATTAATGAAGTGAGTAGTGGTGCCATCCGGCCCAACAACTTTGAAAGGGTTCATCTTTCTAAGTACATCCTCAATTTCAGAAATCCCGACTTCTTTAGCAATATGTACTCGTGCCTTCTGAGTAATTGCAGAGAAACTGTGACCCCCACCATCACACAGACAACGAGATGACACACGAAAACGTGTGGAACCATATATTACCGAAAACACAGGTTAATTAAAACTGATTGTGGAAAACATACATACAGATCATTTGCAACCAGGCCCTGCAAGAAGATCATGATATAGATATATTCAAGATCACCTGTCAGATATGTTCACCACTTAAAGTCACACACTTTCGCAACAACGCATATTAGTTCATCACCTGTTTATACATACAAAACATGCCACGTACGACCAACAACAGGGTATACACAAATTACAGCAGCAAAACATCGTGAAACGTCATGAAAACACTTCCAAGGACCTGAGAGTACATGGATGACTCTAGGACTCTACTACAAAACCACCAAAACAACAACATGTCCATCTCTTGCCTTCTACTGCTCTTCTTGCTGCTCAGCCGCAACCTCACGACCACCACCACATCTAGAGCGATCACCTAAAAAGGGTGTAAACTAGCGGGGTGAGACACACAGTCCCATCGAGAAACATAACTCCCCACCGCAACTATAAAACCTCAAAGGTTAAAGAAGATAACATCAAATAACTGATAAAGCATATAACAAGAGCAGCATACTGAGCAAAGCTATTATTACCATCAAGCTTACCAAGATATCCGGGAAGCATATTACCAAGTATTTCTTTATGGAACATGATTGACAAGATAAGCTTTATAAGAACTTATCAAAAGATATAAGGATCGTACACGTATCATAAGGATCGTACGCACAAGTGCATAGTTCAACTAGATCAGCTATATAAGTAAGGCCTCAATAAATGTTACATGTTTTTCTCTAAGCAAGATATCCTTATTCGGCGAGATTATGTTTTATTATGCCCTGAGGAAGTGAGCCTTCCCTGCTCAAATCCAACCATTGGCTGCGAAGCCCAATTCGGTGCCATACAAGGTCTAAGGAGATCTGGACTCCATGACCTCACCTTCTCATGGTCAGTACACGAATCATCAAGTAAGACCGATGTCTTATGCTTATAGGCCTTAGCCTCTAGGTTAGCTCCGCAAGCTACCCATCTCTAGCTCACCTCATCATAGGTGCTAGTACATACATCTAAGCCATGAACGCATCATGCTCATCATCACATATCTTGAGCCATGGGCATGTTCACCATTCTCCATACATCCCGAGTCTGCAACCACAGTTGCACTCAACCCTCCTATTTTAGGCTAGGAGAAACCTCACATATTCAACAATATGCGCTCCAGGTAATCCCGTAGGATAAAACTATTTCACCATCACCAAATACTGACGGTAATGGATCTATGGCCAGGGAAAACTACATGATATGTTTATCTATCATTGATTAGTATATTTTAAGCCAATTGTTGAGGCAAAACTAGGTATAAACATAGCCTTATAGAATTACATCACTGTTTCCATCATTATACTATCTTGGGTCCTAGATCCCTCATGATATCAACCATTGCCTCTCAAGGCATCACAATCATGCATCAGCATCCTGGGAACACATCCCTTATCTCATGATCAGAGGATAACATCTCAGCTAGGCACTCAGCCTTATATTAGGTCCTCAAACCTATCAACTTGTTATTTTATTAACAAGAATTATCATCACACTATGCTAGTCAGAGCACATATATCTCATAGCTCTTACTAGGCTATGAATACACATGAAATACCTGCATGGTTAGTATATACATAACTAAAGACATCATGGATTAACAGAATGATCATGCTATCAAGTATAAAGAAACATCCCTGAGTATATCACACAAGCTTTATCATTCATAGTATTATTATTTGTCATGGGCATATGTTATGCCTTATACTTGTGATAATATGCATGTGCTATATCAACATGTGAAGCAACATCATAAGCTTCTTGGTTCACAACCTATCATTATATCTCATCATCATGTTTGTAGGATGCAAGGTGATTACATCATATTACTTGTTTTATCATTAATAAAAGAGAACCATCAACTATATACATTCTAGGGTTATCAGAGCCCTCACCCAAACTCATGCAACCCTCACTATAGGTATGACGAGCAGCGCCAACCCTTACCAAAGGGTGTACCGGCTAGGGTTCCAACCCTAAACCAACTCACCACTAAATGGCCAACCTCAACACCAACTATCGTGCAACAAGGACTCACCAACTCATGGTGTCGGGCAGAGTGTATCATGCATCAATAAATGCTATCGGCCCAAGACCTATCGTGCACCAAACTAGGGTTAGGGTTTGGTTCTACTATCGGTTAACCATCAACAAAGACCATATTGACCCAAGGGTATCGCCCAAGGTGCCCCAACATCCAACCTCTTCATATCGTCCAAGAGGCCTTCAAGGATAACGACCAAGGCCACCTAAAGACAAGGGAGTGCTTCGAGCACCCTCTCTACATGGTGTGTCATCCAAGACTTAACCCTAAGAGGGATATTGACAACATCTCATCAAGGGTGTATCGCCCACTCAACAAATCCACCAAGGGTATCGTCCAAGGGACCATGACGGGCACCAACTAAGCTTCAACTAGGCATATCGGCCTGGGATACAAGGATCACCCAAGCAAGCTTATCTACCAAGGGTCACACCTCAAGGACATATCGTGCATTAAGGGTAGACAACTCTTGTCGCCTAGAGCAGCACTAACGCCCAAGATTGGGTTGAGGCTTCATCTTGACCAAGATGCCCATCCGGGGGTTTAGCAACCATCTCACCCAAACCCTAACTCTAGGGTGGATAAGGAATATCAGGAACCAAGGAAAAACTATCTCACAAGGGTGTATCGGGCAGGGCACTCAACAACCCATAATGCCCAAGCACACAAGGGTATCGGCCAAAGGTACAACCCAAGACAAGAAGGTTATCGGACGCCACTAACCCCAAAGACATATCGTGCAAGACACAACCCAACAAGGTCGTCCTCAACCTCAAGCACAAGGGCACCGAACACTAATTGATCAAGAAGGTCAGCTCACCTATCAACAACCAAGAGAGAGGAGTGTTGCACAACCTCTTTCACAAATCGGGGAACCACAAGGATACAACCTCAACCTAGGTCATCAAAAGTGCACCTCTCAAATCCATGGTGAGAGGAGGGTATTGCCCAAGCAACTAGAATATAAGCTCACCTCTCAACTTAAACGAGAGAGGGGTATTGCCCACATTACTAGAGCTCAAACTCACTTCTCTAGACCAAAGAGAGAAAGGAGTGTTGCTACCAAAGAAAACCTCAACTATGGTTCGGCCAACAAGGGTACAAAGGTACAAAACATCAACCATAACAACAAGATCACTAAGGCTAAAGGTGCAACTAAGCAAGAAACTTATCTTAGAACATACATGGCCGATTATGATCATAAGAAAACATACATGAATATAGATGAAGGTAGTATGGTTAGGGTTAGGAGTTATGTCACCCACCTTAAGCAAGCTCCAAGCTCCTAGCACCAAGCTTCCAAGCTCAAGCACCACCACAAGAAGGAGAACAAAGCACTCTAGGGTTCGACAACCACTAGAGGAAGAAGAAGACTCCAAGGAGAAGGATTGGCCACCAAGCTTTGTAAAGGAAGAGTGTCGTCCACTAAGGAAGAGAGAAACCAAGGAAATAAAGAGATCCTTAGCAAGAGAAAGAAGGTACATATATAGGAGAGGGTGGAGGAGAAACCAAGGTAAGACAAGGCAAGGTGTCGCCCACCTAGGGACACTTGTCCATGGGCAATGTCACCTCCTTATCTCACCTTAAACACATGTCCAAGGCCATTTCCACATGCAAGAATCATGCACCAAGTGTCCACTGGTGGTGACACAAACAAGGTCAAAGGGTCAAAGGGGTCCATGGCCGATACACCCCATCTCCATGCCCGACACACCTCCCAGGTGACACACTTATGGCTGATACAAGGCACTCTAGCCCGACACAAGGTCCAACAAGGTAAGGGCAAGGCCCAAGCAAGGCAAAACAAGTCCCAACAATTCTCATACATACCCAAAGCAACTCAAGCAACGATCCCAACCCTTCCTCTCAACACTAGAGGAAGCAAGGAGAGAGAAGAACACTTCTCAAGGTGATAACTTGACCATCAACCCTATACTTGGGTAAATTGCAAGTAGCACCTCCAACACTCAACAAGCACAAGCAAACCCTAATCACCACTAAAGGTGATTAACAAGCAACTAAACACCAGGGTTAGGTAAAGCAAACAGGATAAGCCCAAAATGGAGGTCAGGGTCCTTACAAGTTATAAACCTCTATAAAGGGATTTTGTCCCCGAAATCCGAAGAGAAAAGCGAGGGATACTTCCTCCTCATCTCTTCCTCAAGCTCCCATGTGGCTTCCTCAATGCCACAATGATGCCAAAGAACCTTCACAAGAGCCATGTCCTTCCTCTTCAGCTTCTTTACTCTTCTGTCAAGGATCGCCACCAGACCCTCCTCGTAGGTCACGTATTCATCAAGCTCAACCTCAACTGGCTGTAAAATTGTCCATGTCTGGATGACTTTTCTTCAACATACTGACATGGAACACTAGATGCAACCTATGCAACTCTGGCGGTAGTTCTAACTTGTAAGCTACCTTGCCAACACGTGCTATCACCGGGTACGACCCCATATACCTGGGTGCCAGTTTGCCCTTCCGGCCAAACCTTAGCACGCCTTTCCAAGGTGAAACCTTGAGATACACTTTGTCTCCTACTTGGAACTCTAGAGGTCGTCGACGATTGTCTGCATAAGACTTCTGTCTGTCCTGTGCTATTTTCAACTTTTTCTATATCACTCTGATCTTTTCTGTTGTCTGCTGTACTAACTTAGGACCCAAAAGCTGATTTTCACCAGTCTCATACCAGTATAAAGGGGATCTGCACTTCCTTCCATATAGAGCCTCATAAGGAGCCATGTCAATGCTCCATTGGTAACTATTGTTATAAGAGAACTCTATCAAATTGAGATGCATGTCCCAACTACCTAGGAACTACAAAACACAAGCTCAGAGAAGATCCTCCAAAGTCTGAATAGTCCTTTCAGACTGTCCATCTGTCTAGGGGTGGAAAGCGGTACTGAACCTCAACTGCATTCCCAACGCTTTATGCAATCATTCCTAGAAACGACTTGTGAACTGAGGACCTCTTTCAGAAACTATTGTTGCTGGTACACCGTGCAAGCATACTATCTCATCTACATATACCTGAGCGAGCTTCTCGGTTGTATACGTTGTTTTTACCAGTATAAAATGAGTAGATTTCGTCAATCTGTCCACTATCACCCAAATGGAATCATGATTCTTAGCTGTCTTTGGTAGACCAACTACAAAATCCATGGTTATATGATCCCATTTCCATTGTGGTATCAGAATGGGTTGCAACGTACCTACCGGCTTCTAATGCTCAACTTTAACTTGCTGACATACTGCACACTTAGCCACAAACTCAGCTACATCCTTCTTCAAGCCAGACCACCAATATAGGTCCTTTAGGTTATGATACATCTTGGTGACTCCTGGATACATAGCATACATTGATGTGTGTGCTTCCTCGAGCACTAGATTTCTTATATTATCACCATCAGGAACCACCATCCTACCATGATAACAAAGTAGTCCATCCTCAAACTCATGGAACCCATCACACTTTTTGCTGCCAAGCTCTGACCTGATTAATTGCACTGCACCATCTGCCTACTGTGCGTCTTTGATCTGCTGTATCAACGTAGGTTTGACTTGCATCTATGCCAATAGTCTTGCGAACAAGGAAAATTCCAACTGCACATTCATCTGCCGCAAGGAGACAAACATATCCCACCTATGGCAGACCAAGGAACTCAACTGTGCTTTCTTCATGGGGAGAGAAGAAGATTTTCTGCTAAGCGCATCAGCTACCACATTTTCCTTACCAGGATGATACTCAATGGTGCAATCATAATCATTGATTAGCTCCATCCAATGACGTTTTTGCATATTCAGCTCGCTCTGCGAAAAGATATACTTCAAGTTTGTATGATCTATAAAGATCTGACACACTTCCCCATAAAGATAGTGTCTCCAAATCTTTAACGCATGAACCACCACTGCCAACTCCAAATCATGTGTCAGATAGTTCTCCTCATGTTTCTTAAGATGTCACGAAGCAAAAGAAACCACATGATCTTCTTGCATCAGCACGCAACCTAAACCTTTCTTAGAAGCATCGTGAAAAACAACATAGCCTTTCCCAGACTCTGGAAGCACTAGCACTGGAGCACTAGTCAGCTTCTCCTTCAAACTTTGGAAAGCTTGGTGACAACGATCATCCCAAATAAAAGGTACATCCTTCTTGGTCATCTTTGTCATCAGTAACACGATTGCACTGAAGTCCTTGATAAACCTCCGGTAGTATCCTGCCAAACCTAGGAAACTACAAACTTTTGTCGGCGTCTTTGGTTGCTCCCAATCTGCCACTAACTACAACTTCTTAGGGTCCACTCTGACTCCTTTTGCAGATATCACATGACCCAGGAAGGTCACTTCCTTCAACCAGAACTCACATTTGCTGAACTTAGCATACAACTGATGTTGATGAAGAAGAGTCAATGCTTGTCGAAGATGTCACTCATGCTCTTTCCTGTCCTGACTATAGATCAAAATGTCATCTATAAAGACTACAACAAATTGATCTAGGAACAGACAGAACACTCAGTTCATCAGGTCCATGAAAGCAGCAGGTGCATTGGTTAGCCCAAACGGCATAACCACAAACTCAAAGTGACCATACCTCGTCCTAAATGCTGACTTTGGTATGTCATCCGTCTTAATCCTCAACTGATGATATCAAGACTGTAGATCGATCTTTGAGAACACTGTAGCACCACACAACTGATCGAACAGATCATCTATCCTCAGCAACGGGTACTTATTCTTGATCGTGACTTTGTTCAACAGCCGATAATCTATGCATAGGCGCATCGACCCGACCTTCTTCTTAACAAACAACACTAGAGCACCCCAAGGTGACGTTCTCTGTCGGATGAAACCTTTCTCCAACAACTCCTGTAACTTCTTCTTCAACTCTACCATCTCTGCTGGAGCCATCCTATACGGTGTTTGTGCAAATGGTTGTGTTCCTGGTACCAAATTGATATCAAAATCAATCTCTCGAGGTGGGGGAACACTGGGAAACTCATCAAGAAACACATCCATGAACTCTCGAACAACTGTTACCTCCTCGAGGCTAGGAACTTTCTCCTTAGTATCCACAACATGAGCAGAGAAAGCCTTACAACCTTGCCACATCAACTTTTCTGCCACCATCGCTGACACTAGACATGTCAGAAGAATCTTCCTATCTCCTTGGAAGATCCACTTCTCTCCTTCTTCATCAAACACTGCCTGCTTGGAACCACAGTCCAACACAACCTTATACTTCTCTAAGGTATCCATCCCAAGGATTACATCGAATCCATGCATATCAAGTGGTATAAGGTCTACTTGTATCTTGTGTCCCAAAAAAGATAGAACACAGGATGGACACACTTCTCGAAGCATCGAGGAACCATCAAGAGGGGTTTCTAACAACAGGCTATCTTTCTTACAACTAACAGGTAAAAGACAGTTTTCAAGAAGACTATGTGCGATAAAAGAGTGCATAGCACCTGGTTCAACCAAAACAGATATAAAGCAAGAAGAAGACAAATCAGAATGAAATAACTCCATCTGACCTGCCACCACTCGTGGGTTGACTATCTCCTTCGGCTGATTCATAGCATAGAATCGAGCCGTTTCTTGTTGTCCACATCCTATGCCTCCTTGAGCAGACGATCCCGCTTGCGACGCTTGACCGCGTCCTCACTCTCTGCTAGCACAGGGCTGCTGTCTGTCTGGTCCTTGTTGATTCTGTCTCAACTGTTGTGTTACCTCAACATCTCTTCTTGGGCAATTTGAATTTAAATGCCCCATCTGTCCACAGTGATAACATGACCTACCTTCTGTCTGTGGTCTAGATGGCTTTGTTACTGCCACATAAGCTATACTATGCGCCTTCGAAGGTGAAGAAATATAACCTCTTCCCTTACTCAGGGACCATTGTGACGGTGCACCAGAACCTCTCATCATGGAAGGTACTGAAAACCTTGACTTCTTGAAGCCACCAGATCTTTGTTCCTGGAACTGAGCAATCCTTTTCCTGGTCATGGACTCCCTTTTTTCCCTAACAGATCGTTCAATCCTGCGGATGGATTCCAGGAATGTGGCAAACTGCTCCCGATTCTCTAAAGCAACAACAGGTGTCGACAGATCAACACTCAAACCTTTCTCAAACCGCCTGATCCTATCATCATCTGTCACTGCCATGTGAGGACAAAACCTCAGCAAGTCCATGAACTTGGCTTCATACTCAGTGATGCTCAAAGATCCTTGGCATAGATGCTCAAACTGGTTGATCTTCTCGTCCAGATACGTCTTCGGAAAGTATCTGCTGACGAACTCTTGCCGGAAGATCTCCCAACCGATCTTCTCACCAGGTCGCTTCTCCTCCTTGATGGCCCACCAGTGGCTAGAACTTCCCTTCAGAAGGTAGACATTGTGTTTGACTTTGTCCGCTTCAGGGATGTCGAGGATCCGGAAGGCCTTCTCAAGACCTGTCAGCCACAGATCTGCATCTGCTGGATCAGCCATCCCAGCATAATCCGAAGCTCTGACTCAGCGAAGCCGCTCAAAGGTCTTCCCAATACCCGATGCTTCACCATGGGGAGCCTGTGCTCTTGGATGAGGCACTGGAAACCTTTCCACCATGTGATTCATCATAGCCATCATCTGCCCCATAAGCTATTAGTAGGCAGGGTTTTCAAGAATGGCTAGGTCAAGTTGGGGGACCTCAGGCACCCAATCTCCATGTGCCTGTCCTACTGCTCCATCTACTGATGCAGCATCGCTGCTCTCGGTAGCATGTTCTTCATGGTTTCCAGACATCTTTAAGCTTTATCTTCTGCTGAGAGCAGAAGGTTATTGTAAGAAAATCTGGGAAACTCACAAGAACATACGCAAACCTAGTCCTAGATCCATGTAGACTCAGCGAACCGAGAGCTCTGATACCAAACCAACTGTGACACCCTGCCATCACACAGAAAATGAGATGACACGTGAAAACGGACGGAACCATATATTATCGAAAACACAGGTTAATTAAAACCGATTGCGGAAAGCATACATATAGATCATTTGCAACCAGGCCCTGTAAGAAGATCAGGTTATAGATATATTCAAGATCACCTGTCAAATATGTTCACCACTTAAAGTCACCCAAGGTCACAACAACACATATTAGTTCATCACCTGTTTATACATACATAACAGGCCACGTACGACCAACAACATGGTATACACAAATTACAACAACTAAACATAGTGAAACGTCGTCAAAATACTTACAAGGACCTGAGAGTACAGGGATGACTCTAGGACTCTACTACAAAACCACCAAAACAACAACATGTCCATCTCTTGCCTTCTACTACTCTTCTTGCTGCTCAGCCGCAACCTCACGACCACCACCACGTCTAGAGCGATCACCTAAAAAAGGTGTGAACCAGCAGGGTGAGACACACAGTCCCAACGAGAAACATAACTCCTCGTCACAACTATAAAACCTCAAAGGTTAAATAAGATAACAACAAATAACTGATAAAGCATATAACAAGAGCAACATACTGAGCAAAGCTATTGTTACCATCAAGCTTACCAAGATATCCGGGAGGCATATCACCAAGTATTTCTTTATGGAACATGATTGACAAGATAAGCTTTATAAGAACTTATCACAAGATATAAGGATCGTACACGTATCATAAGCATTGTATGTACAATTGCATAGTTCAACTAGATCAACTATATAGCAAGGCCTCAATCAATGTTCCGTGTTTTGCTCTAAGCAAGATATCCTTATTCCGTTGGATTACATTTTATTATGCCCTGAGGAAGTGAGCCTTCCCTGCTCAAATCCAACCATTGGATGCGAAGCCCAATCCGGTGCCATACAAGGTCTAAGGAGATCCGGACTCCATGACCTCACCTTCTCGTGGTCAGTACACAAATCATCAAGCAAGACCGCAATCTTATGCTTATAGGCCTCAACCTCTGGGTTAGCTCCGCAAGCTACCCATCTGTAGCTCACCTCATCATAGGTTCTAGTACATACATCTGAGCCATGAACACATCATGTTCATCATCACATCTCTTGAGGCATGGGCCTGTTCACCATGCTCCATACATCCCGAGTCTACAACCACAGTTGCACTCAACCCTCCTATTTTAAGCTAGGGGAAACCTTGCATATTCAACAATATGCGCTCCAGGTAATCCTGCAGGATGAAACTGTTTCACCATCACCAAATACTGACAGTAATGGATCTATGTCCAGGGAAAACTACATGATATGTTTATCTATCATTGATTAGTATATTTTAAGCCAATTGTTGAGGCAAAACAAGGTATAAACATAGCCTTATATAATTACATCACTGTTGCCATCATTATACTATCTTGGGACCTCGATCCCTCATGATATCAACCATTGCCTCTCAAGGCATCACAATCATGCATCAACATCCTGGGAACGCATCCCTTATCTCATCATCAGAGGATAACATCTCAGCTAGGCACTCAGCCTTATATTAGGTCCTCAGACCTATCAACTTGTTATTTTATTAACAAGAATTATCATCACACTGTGCTAGTCCGAGCACATATATCTCATAGCTCGTACTAGGATATGAATCCACATGAAATACCTGCATGGTTAGTATATACATAACTAAAGCCATCATGGATTAACAGAATGATCATGCTATCAAGTATAAAGAAACATCCCTAAGTATATCACACAAGCTTTATCATTCATAGTATTATTATTTGTCATGGGCATATGTTATGCCTTATACTTGTGATCATATGCATGTGTTATATCAACATGTGAAGCAACATCATAAGCTTCCAAGCTTCCTGGTTCACAACCTATCATTATATCTCATCATCATGTTTGCAGGATGCAAGGTGATTACATCATATTACTTGTTTTATCATTAATAAAAGAGAACCATCAACTATATACATTCCAGGGTCATCATAGCCCTCACCCAAACTCCTGTAACCCTCACTACAGGTATGGCAAGCAGCGCCAACCCTTACCAAAGGGTGTGCCGGCTAGGGTTCCAACCCTAAAGCAACTTACCACTAAACGGCCAACCTCAACACCAACTATCATGCAACAAGGACTCACCAACTCATGGTGTCAGGCAGAGTGTATCGTGCATCAACAAATGCTATCGGCCCAAGCCCTATCATGCACAAAACTAGGGTTAGGGTTAGGTTCCACTACCGAGTAACCATCAGCAAAGACCATATCGACCCAAGGGTATTGCCCAAGGCGCCCCAACGTCCAACCTCTTCATATCGTCCAAGAGGCCTTCAAGGATAACGACCAAGGCCAGCTAAAGACAAGGGAGTGCATCGAGCACCCTCTCTACATGGTGTGTCATCCAAGACTTAACCCTAAGAGGGATATCGGGTAACATCTCATCAAGGGTGTATCGCCCACCCAACAATTCCACCAAGGGTATCGTCCAAGGGACCATGACGGGCACCAACTAAGCTTCAACTGGGCATATCTGCTAGGGATACAAGGATCACCCAAGCAAGCTTATCTACCAAGGGTCACACCTCAAGGACATATCATGCATTAAGGATAGACAACTCTTGTCGCCTAGAGCAACACTAACGCCCAAGCTTAGGTTGATGCTTCATCTCGACCAAGATGCCCATCCAGGGTTTAGCAACCATCTCGCCCAAACCCTAACTCTAGGGTGGATAAGGAATATCGGGCACCAAGGAAAAACTATCTCATAAGGGTGTATCAGGCAGGGCAGTCAACAACCCATAACGCCCAAGAACACAAGGGTATCGGCCAAAGGTACAACCCAAGACAAGAAGGTTATCGGGCGTCACTAAACCCAAAGCCATATCGTGCAAGACACAACTCAACAAGGTCATCCTCAACCTCAAGTACAAGGGCACCAAACCCTAATTGATCAAGAAGGTCGGCTCACCTCTTAACAACCAAGAGAGAGGAGTGTTGCACAACCTCTTTCACAAATCGGGAAACCACAAGGATCCAACCTCAACCTAGGTCATCAAAAGCTCACCTCTCAAATCCATGGTGAGAGGAGGGTATTGCCCAAGCAACTAGAATATAAGCTCACCTCTCAACTTAAATGAGAGAGGGGTATTGACCACATTAATAGAGCTCAAACTCACTTCTCTAGACCAAAGAGATAAAGGAGTGTTGCTACCAAAGAAAACCTCAACTATGGTTCGGACAACAAGGGTACAAAGGTACAAAACCTCAACCATAACAACAAGATCACTAAGGCTAAAGGTGCAACTAAGCAAGAAACTTATCTTAGAACATACATGGCCGATTATGATCATATGAAAACATACATGAATATAGACGAAGGTAGTATGGTTAGGGTTAGGAGTTATGTAACCCGCCTTAAGCAAGATCCAAGCTCCTAGCACCAAGCTTCCAAGCTCAAGCACCACCACAAGAAGGAGAACAAAGCACTCTAGGGTTCATCCACCACTAGAGGAACAAGAAGACTCCAAGGAGAAGGATCGACCACCAATCTTTGCAAAGGAAGAGTGTCGTCCACCAAGGAAGAGAGAAACCAAGGAACTAAAGAGATCCTTAGCAAGAGAAAGAAGGTACATATATAAGAGAGGGTGGAGGAGAAACCAAGGTAAGACAAGGCAAGGTGTCGCCCACCTAGGGACACTTGTCCATGGGCAATGCCACCTCCTTATCTCACCTTAAACACATGTCCAAGGCCATTTCCACATGCAAGCATCATGCACCAAGTGTCCACTAGTGGTGACACAAACGAGGTCAAAGGGTCAAAGGGGTCCATGGCCGATACACCCCATCTCCATGCCCGACGCACCTCCCAGGAGACACACTTATGGCTGATACAAGGCACTCTAGCCCGACACAAGGTCCAACAAGGTAAGGGCAAGGCCCAAGCAAGGAAAAACAAGGCCCAACAAAGCTCATCCATACCCAAAGCAACTCAAGCAACGAGCCCAACCCTTCCTCTCAACACTAGAAAAAAGCAAGGAGAGAGAAGAACACTTCTCAAGGTGACAACTTTCCCATCAACCCTAGACTTGGGTAAATTGCAAGTAGCACCTCCAACACTCAAAAAGCACAAGCAAACCCTAATCACCACTAAAGGTGATTAGCAAGCAACTAAACACCAGGGTTAGGCAAAGCAAATAGGATAAGCCCAAAACAGAGGTCAAGGTCCTTACAGAAATGTGAAGGGATGCCATCAAACAAGTTCTTGTGAATGCTATTGGGAGTTGTGAATAAATCGATGAAGTAATTTGCCATAATGTTGAAGATGTCTTTGGCTTCAGTCGCCCATCCACATTGAAGTCTTTTAATGGCGCTTATTCTATTGGCCTATTTTCTTTGATTGACATAGGCCTGGTAGAAGCGAGTGTTACTATCTCCTTCTCTAAGCCAAGTTACATGACTGCGTTGCTTCCAATCTTCCTCCTCCTTTTTAAGGAGTTGAGTCAATTCTGCCTGCATATCTTTAATGAACTTGTCCGTGATACTATCATACCTTGCCGCCAAATTTCTCTGAACCAGGTCGATATTTCGGTGGAGCCGCACTTTATGATCATTTATTTGTTTAGCACGCTTTGCCTCCCAATCTTTCAAGTGGTATTGAGAATTTCTAAGAGCACTCATAAAATTGAGGTTACTGTTCCAACATTCTTTTAGCATTGGCGAGAATGTGCTGGCCATATTACATGAAGCTTTGGTTGAGAATCTCCCAGTTTGTCTATTCGTAGACAAAGTTCTAACTAGCAACGTATAATGATCCGATTCAATTTTAGGAAGGTGAGTAACAGTCACATTTGAGTATTTTAAAATGTAAGCATCATTTGCAAGGACACGGTCCAACCAGCTTTGCTTTAGGCCATGCCGGTATGTGTACTTCTTCCCTGAGAAACCCATATCAGAGAGACCTACTTCAAGAATTGTTTCAGAAAAAGTAATGGCTTCCTGGTTATTGAAAGATTGATAACCCATCGTTTCAGCAAGCGAAATGACAGTAATAAAATCTCCTACCACAATCCATGGCTCTTTGAAGAGATTACCTAAGGCAATAATATGTTTCCAGAGCAAGATTCTAACTTGGATGTGTGGATTAGCATAAATGAACGTAGCAAAGTAGGAATTATTAACCTTACAGGTTGCAAACTGTCTATGAGTATTAACAACCTCCACCTTGATGCAGTTTTCATTCCAACAAACCCAAACCTGTTGCCTCTGATCCATGTGAGTTTGAAAATCCAAGGCGTTTGATAGTTTCCTTTGCTCTATCCGCACTTATTCTCGGTTCCAAGATAATGGTGATCAACAGTTTGTACATGGAAATGTAACCTTTCAGAACTCTGCATGTATCTTTGTTTCCTATGCTCCGAACATTCCAACATAAGAAGCTCATCATGGGTATCTTGTAAGATGGACTTGGATGATAAACATATAACTAACAAGCTTCAGGGAGTTTGTTCTCCTTGTTGGCCACTCCATTTAACACTTCTATAATGGCTTCTTTAGTATGCACTGCTCTCAATTGGGGGCTTTTTCTCCTCCCTTCTGCCGAGAGTATCCTCTGGGAGCTTCCTTGCCTTTTCATTTTTGTTCCATTACCTTTAATGATTTTGCTTGTAGTAACTGTCCTTGGTATAGAGTCACTTCTTCTGCAGGCAGCCAGGTCGATTCTTCAACCATTTCTATAGCTCCATGGCTTGATATGCATATGTCTACTTGCTCTTTGGTATCTACTATTAATTCTATAACCTCATCGACACCTGGATTTACTAAAATATGTCCTTCCTTGTTTGCATGAGGTTCTCCTTTTTCCTTGTGACCTGAACCATTCTGCACTGTATTCATAATATCCTTCATAGCTTCCTCTCTATGCGATTGCTTCTCAGAATTACTATTCACTATCTTCTTTCTCTAGATTTTCGATGTCGCATAAGTTTGTGAGTTCCTTTGTGTGGCCTAATAGTTTGGTTCTCCTCCTACCCTCTCCGAGACCTCTCTGTTATCTTCCCCCAACTCCTCGAACGAGTTCTTTGATGTTGTTGAGTTTTCCAGAGGTTTATCCTTCTTATAACCTCTTCTTTGATTAGAGTTTCTCCTTCTTCTATGTGTCTGCCATATTTCAGTTTCTTTCTCCTTCTTGAGACCTTGTGTAATGCTCGGGCCAACTGGCCACAACTCTAGTAGAGTTTCAGGAATGACGACTGGCCCCACAAACCACCACTAGCCTTAACTGTGCATTTTGTCCACACTGACACGCAAGCCAGGATCAACTTCCTGACTGGTCACCCATCCTAGTGCTACTCCAAGCTGGGCACACTTAACTATGGAGTTCTTTAGTGATGGGCTCCCAGAAAAGGAGGTGCACCTTGGTGATATGGGTAGTCCAATCATTCCTTTTAAGATCATCATATCCGAGGCCTTAAATCCTGGGACGTTACAATCTCTCCCACTTAGACTCTTGACGTCCTCATCAAGGCTCAAATATATGGCCTCATAATCTGACCCCATTTTAGTGCAGACCCACAATGGCCCATGGACACCCAACTCCCGATCATGGAATACCAGCGCAAGGGTGGCTACGTCAACCATGGACAACCATTTCCTACATGCCTGGACCGCACGGCTCAAGACTGACATGCCACATGCCCATGCGGGCCCCACCTACTAGAGGGGTTATGGCTCTAATACCATTTGTAATGCCCGGGCCCACTGGCCACGACTTTAGTAGAGTTTCAGGAATGACGACTGGCCCCACAAACCACCACTAGCCTTAACTGTGCACTTTGTCCACACTGACACGCAAGCCAGGATCAACTTCTCGACTGGTCACCCATCCTAGTGCTACTCCAAGCTGAGCACGCTTAACTATGGAGTTTTTTAGTGATGGGCTCCCGGAAAAGGAGGTGCACCTTGGTGATATGGGTAGTCCAATCATTCCTTTTAAGATCATCATATCCGAGGCCTCAAATCATGGGATGTTACACCTTGCCTTGTTGTCTCACTGTTTATAAGGGTTTCCGTTGATCTGTTAGCATCCCCTCGGCAGTCTTTGGATGTGTGGCCCACTTCTCCATAGGAAGCACACACAAAAGGAAATCCTTCGTATTCAATTTTGTATTCCATGCCATTGATAAAGATTGATGGTATCAGATCTCTGTTCGTATCTATCTTGATAGCAAATCTAGCAAACTTGCTTCTCATCCTCTTGGTTGTGTGTTCATCCACCTTCACCAATTTTCCGATCGATGAGCCTATACTGCTGAACATAGTCTATACATAAAGATGCAACAAAAGATTGAGTATTCGTACCCAACATACTATGTGCCTTGGCATATCATTAGATGGGATAAATGTTGAGTACCAATCCCATACCACCAAATGACATCTGAAAATCTTCCACGATTCTCGTACCATGGCCATATCATAGTCCCTTTTGCAAGGTAGTTGAACCACGAAATGATTTAGATCTAATTCATATATGTTGTATCTTCCCACCAAGATCCACATGGCTCTCAACCTATCTATGAGTGTCATGTATCCTAATTCTGTGCCCAAGGCCTTGACAATAACAGTGTATTTCCATGTCCGTATGAGAAGCTCCTCCTCCATTGGATCTATTAGAATTGATGGTTTTCCTTCAAGCTCCCCCATGATGATGGCTTCCGGTTCTAGATGTTCTTCAAATAGTTTGCTCAGGAACATATCTGAATCTTCTTTCCTTGTGATAACTTGTTCATATCTAACGTTGCATGTTCCCCAACAGCTGTGGTTGCCTACCACATCCTGTTCTTGTACCGTCGTGGCCTGCACGCTCATCAACGGAAAGGTACTTCCCATATTGCCTGTTACATCTTCAGTAGTAGGACCTTTGTCTATTGTATGTGACATCGATTGCAATGGCTCCTGCGAGGATCCTCTCATGCCGACGTAATGCAAGTTCAACCCTAATTGTGCTATAGTCATGGTATCGGCTCCTTTGTATATTCCTTGTGTATCTGTTGCCTTGGCCTTTCCGTTTGTATTTCGATGGGATCCTGGACTCTGGGATCTTCTTCTGCCGCTCTCTTCCATTCCAGTATCATGACCATCCTCCCGATCATCATTTCTCTACATCAACTTGTCATTGTTCCGTGGATCGCCATCCACCCCTCTCCGCGCCTCCGCTTCCATCCGCCCCTCTAATGGGCTCAAAATTTGTATGTAGCTTTGTTATAGTATGACAGTGAAGATTAATGGTTTACATTTTGCAAAAAATAGTCTTAATATGCAATCACACTTGAGTGTATTCGTGCGATCTATACCCTCGAGTGTATTCTAGCCTGACTCTCTCTCTCTCTCTATATATATATATATATTCCATTCATTGTAATATAAACACTCATTTTGTATTACAATGTAAACTTCTATCATAAATATCATTTTTACTGTAATCAGGCGTGTAATACAAAATGAGTGTTTATATTACAAATTTGGTCCTCTCATTATAAATGTTGTCTGTCTCATTACAAACAGGTACCTTTCTATTACAAAATAGATCCACGGGTAACTAACATTAGTTACCCGTGTGGGTAGTGAATATATACCCTCTCTCTATCTATCTATCTATCTATCTATCTCTCTCTCTCTTTCTCTCGATATATATATATATATATATATATATATATATATATATATATATATATATATATATATATATATATATATATATATATAGCCATTCATTTACTACCCGTGCAGGTAATTAACTTTAGTTACATGTGGATCTATTTTGTAATAGGAATGTACCTATTTGTAATGAGACAGGAAACGTTTGTAATGAGACCAAATTTATAATACAAAGACTCAGTTTGTATTACAACATAAACTACAGTGATAAATATCATTTTTGCAGTAATCAAATGTGTAATACAAAATGAGTGTTTGTATTACAAATTTGGTCATCTCATTACAAATGATGTCTGTCTCATTACAAATAGGTACATTTCTATTACAAAATAGATCCATGGGTAACTAAAGTTAGTTACCTACATGGGTAGTGTATATATATATATATATATATATATATATATATATATATATATATATATATATATATATATATATATATATATATATATATATATATATATATATATATATATATGGGGATTTATTCATTACCCGCGCAGGTAACTTGTTTTTTTAGCTACCCGCACATCCAAAAGTGTAACTATATGGTACACAAAAGTAACTCAAAGATCAAAAGAGTAACTATATTGATAAAAGTGTACCTATATGACTAAAAATGTAATTGTGCAGAAAATATACAGTTAGTAAATATATGGACATATTTTTTAATTTTGGTGGGGCAAATGATATTATTTTTGGATGAAATTTTTTGGGGAGCTAGATAAAATGCTTCTTTAAAATTGTGATTTAAAAAAAAAGTGACTGGAAGGGTGGGCGGGTAGCTACCCATGCGGGTATTAAAGATAAGCCCTATATATATACACACACACACACACACACACACATATATATATATATATATATACAAATAGGTATATTTCTATTACAAATGGCATGTTTGGCCATTTTAATGCACATAATGGAAAGTTCTCTTCATCTTAATTCCTAAAATGGCACATTTTAGGGCGATACGTCCCCATTGGAGACGTATTGCTTTGTGCGAGGGCAATACGTCCTGACGGGTGACACATTACCCTACCGTAGACTAATACGTCCCAGGTTAAGACGCATTGCCCTGCGGTGGGGCCAATACATCTGGAAGTGGGACGTATTTCTCTACAAGAGAACAATGCATCTCCAAGTCAGACGCATTGGTCCCACCAAAAAGCAATACGTCTTAGATCAGGATGTATTGCCCTACTATGGGACCAACACATCAGGTGCCGAGACGCCCCAATGGCTAGCGGGGAAATGTGTCTCCCTTGGGGATGTATTACTGTCAGGAAAAACCTAACCATTTCTCCCAACATCCAATGGCTAGAGGGGCAATGTGTCTCCCTTGGGGACATATTGCTGCCACACAACACACGACCATTGGCCCCGACAACTATCTAGCCATTGGGGGCCGCGACGGGTGCCACGTGGGGGCAATACGTCCGCAATGGGGACTTATTGCTCTCCTATATATATGCGATGAAATCAGCCCTCCAAACACACACATTTCCTCCATTTGTTCACTTCTTCTCTACTCCCCATTGCTCTGGAGTTCTCTGGTCAGGATTCTACTTGTAGCTGATTTCAGACGGAGCTTGGAGCTGATTTCTGGCACTATTCTTCTCATGTTCTTTCTCTCTCTATTTGGGATTCTGCTTCTCTTCTTTCTCTGGTCTAATATTCTGATTCACAAGGGAGATCTCGCCACTTGAGGTATTTTCTCTACTACATTATTATATTCAAAATTCTAAACCTAAAAGTACTATGTAATATTAAATATGAAATAATTGTATTGCTACTATTTAATTCCAAATTATTAAAACAATGTTATAGAAAATGATATTTGAAGTAAATGTTATCAATGAAAATGACATTCTTACTATTTAGTTCCAAATAATTTTATTCTTAGTATATACTTTCAAGTTCCAAATTATTGTTCTACAATCTTAATTACTCTTCTAAAATGATGTTACTATTCTAAAATATTAATTACTATTCTAAAAAAGACATTATTGTTCCAAGTAAGTTAATTTACTGTTCTAAAATCCAAATTACTGTTCCAATTAAGTTTATTTGTTTTACAATGATAGGAACAAGGCATCTAGTTCACATTTACGAATTGTCAAGCTTCGATATGATGGCCAATTTGTCTCTGATGGGTCTTATTCTAGTCCATCTATTAGACCCATAAATATTTCACTAATCAATACCCTATCTGAACAAAAATCATATATCCATACAACACTTGACATCAATCCTAGCCACTTCTCTATCAATATATCCTATCTTTTCCATGGAGAAGATCATATGCTCATACAAGTTGACGATGATGATGCGTACAGAACTTTGTTCTTACTTTCATCTGATGCCTATATTGATGTGTTTCTTGAAAAAAACTTCTTTCCACCAACATTCTAGTTACCTGAGTCTATTGAATCAATTTCACCAAATGAACAGTAATGTAACTGATGAATGGAATTAACCACCTGAATTATCTCAAAATCCTACTATTGAGAATATTACTGTTGAGGTTGAGGTGGGAGAACAAAATTTTGAACAAAAAGGTGATGATAATAGTGATCAAGAAGGTGATGATAATAGTGATCAGGATGGTGACTCATTGACTAAAACTGATGATGGGTATCAACATCCATTCCCTGACTCTATAACAACATTGAGTTCCATCCCATCCATATTTGATAGAGAATGGCCTCGACACAATCACATTGATACTAACTATGATGCTTTTCAAGATGATGAATGGGTGGAAGATTTTCATCAGGAAGTTTGTCTCAATTACAACCCTTCTAGCACTGAAATTTATGAGGGTGCTTTATTTACATCCAAAGCTGTTATGATTGAGATGATTAAAAAATGGTCGATACAAAACAATGTCTAATATTGTACCCAACACTAAAATAATCGATTTATCAAATTTATTTGTATCCATGACCAACGATGTCCTTGGAGTTTGGCCGCTTGCCAGTCCAAAAGAGCAGGTGGCATGTGGAAGATAAAACATTATAGTGGGAGCCACAATTGTCAACTAACTGTTCTGAATCAGGACCATCGCCAATGCACATAATCTTATATTGCTCGTATGATAATGCCAATCCTAGTGTCATGATTGAATATGTCCACACGAGAAATTTGTGACAAGGTGAATGCTGAACTAAACCTTCAAATATCATACAAGAAGACATTTCTAGTGAGGAGGAAGGCTGTCTGTAAAATATTTGGAGATTGGGAATCATCGTATCATAATTTTTTGCCGTTCCTGATATCTCTGTCACAATATATTCCAATAACTATATATTCCCACCTTGTGGATGATTATATCCTTCAAACTCAAGGCACTCATAGATTTGAGCGGGAGTTTTGGGCATTCGATCTAGCTATGAGGGGTTGGGTATATTGCATGATTGTTCTTACTATTGATGGCACATTTCTAACTGTAAAATAATATGGCACATTTCTCATTACATGTGACATAGATGCTAATAATCGTCTATTTCCACTCGCTTTTGTAGTTGTTGAGGCAGAAAACCAGGACTCATGGGAGTAGTTCTTTGATTCTCTACAAACTTGTATTCCATTCATTCCACACCGTACATATATGTGTATTATTTCTAGTCGAATGAGTGGCATTTTTCCAACACTTAAGTGAAAATTTGACTGGGCTCAATATCTTTATTGTCCTCGACATCTTCGTGAGAACTTCCATAAAAGGTTGAAGTCATAGGAGTTAAATGAACTTTTGTGGAAGGTGGGATCCACAACTGATAAACATGAATTTGACCGCCTAATGGCTGATATAGAAACCATAAAACCAGATGCGAAGGAGTATTTGATAGCCTAAAATCCAGTACAATGGTCTCTCACATATGACAGAGGTTACTGGTATTGGTCATTGTCTAGCAATCATGTTGAAGGGTTAAATGGAGTCTTAAAAGGTGTCAGGGATTTACCAATACAAGCACTAATTGTTGGCACATATTATGGTATTTCAATGTGGTTGGAGAGGTGTAATGAAGCATATGGTCGTCAGATTATGAGATAGAAATGGCATCTGAGGCTTCATAACAAGCTTTTTAATGTACAACAAAATGCAGAAAAATAAGAGTATCACGTCACATGAACAATGATGAATGACTTGTTGATGACATGGAAGGATATAAATTTCAAGTCAAAGTGCATCCAAATGGTGCCAGTGAATGTAGTTGTGGTTTTCCACAACAATGGCATTTTTCATGTTGTCATATTTGGGTAGCTGCGGGAACTATCAATTACAATTGTGACGGACTTGTGAGCCCATATTTGACAAATGATTCTTATTTGAACGTATACAAAACTGAATTTCGTGGTATTTTCAAAAAGAGGTATCAACCTCCATTTGATGAAATTAAAGGTATTTATCCCTTATTACCCCCTAGGAAATGAAGGCATGCTGGAAGACCAAAGAAAAAAAGAAGGCCTTCAGCTATGGATGTTGATCCAAATCAATATACATATCATTTTCATAAGTGTGGCAGAAAGGGCAATAATAGATGCACTTGTCCTAATGTAATGTGATGTCATGTAATGTTCTTATTTTAATTTGATCAAGTCATGTAATGTTTACATTTTAGTTTGTTCAAGTCATGTAATGTTCTTATTTTAGTTTGTTCAAGTCATATAATGTTTACACTTTAGTTTGTTCAAGTAATGTAATGTTTGCATTTCAGTTTGTTCAAGTCATATAATGTTTGCATTTCAATTTGTTCAAGTCATGTAATGTTTGCACTTTTTATTTAATCTAATGCTTGCACTTTTCATTTAATGTAATATTTGCATTTTTTTATAGATATGGCTCCTAGAGAAGTATCATTCTGACTCTTCCAACACCACTTCATGTTGTCACTTTGGCCTATTATTGGCGTGGGTGTTTTGCAAAATATTTCTTTGGCTAGTTTTGGGCTTGTTCATAAGCTACAACCTATCCACCTTAATTCCAATTTAATCACTACCATAGTTAACCAGTGGGACAAATCTAGCAACACTTTTAGGTTTTCCTGTTTTGAGAAGAGTGTCATGCTACAAGATGTTGCAGTTCTTTTAGGTCTTAAGATTGATGGCCCACCGGTTATAGCTGCATATCCTTTAGGAACAAATGAGGGACAATTTTCTTCATGACCTCACCTTTGTGAGAGTTTCTTGGGAGCTGCACCAGATGGGATGTCTAAGGGACATATTCATCTTGTGTGGTTGCGTGAGACCTTTAGTGGGATGGATTTCACCTTGGGAGATGAAGAACAAAAAATAAAAATGAGGATAATGTATACTAGAGCATATCTCCTATACTTTTTAGGTAGCTACCTTATTCCAGATAGCCCCGGGGACATAGTTCATGTACGGTACCATCCACTTATGGCTGACTTTACAAGTTTTAACACTCTATCTTGGGGTGCTGCAACTCTAGCATACTTGTATAGGGAAGGCTACCACCCTTGCCAAGAAAACTGCCCACTTGTCTGGTTGTGTATGTCTACTATATATGTGGTGTTGGGAGAAGTTAGGAATTGGACGCCCAGGTTCACTTGTTATGAACTGGAGGGAGTGGGCAGAAGATGTTCCCGTGGGTTATAGGTAAAAATTTACACGACTTCTTTATACATTTGTCCGAATATTTTGTAATGTTTATCTAAATTTAGTTTGTCAATTTAATATGTGGCCTACTTTTCTTCAAAGGAGTAATACTATGAGAGGATCGATCCAGTTTTATGATTTTGCATTTGACCAGATTTTGCCATCTCATATATAATTTACTTCTACTAATATGTTGTATGATACATGTTGTATTTTTTATGCAGTTTACTCCTTTTTATATGATAGATGTTGTATTTTTCGGAATAACAGATATAGTTATCTCCTTACACTGAGGATGTTCTAGAGAGACTTTCAGCATTGTGTTGAGATGTGATGGTCAAGATATTTGGTTGTCCTGAGTGCCTCTAGTCTGCTACACAGCCATAGAGTGGCACCTCTCAGATAGAGTACTTAGAAAATTCGACTTTGTTCAAGTACAACCTACTCTTGCCTTGCCACACCTTAGTAGGATAGATGGGAGGGGTCATGCTACTGAGGATTGGTTGCATCACTATAGGTACTTGTTAGTCACACAAGACTAGATTGTGGTGTTGGTTGATGACAGAATCTCATTAGTCATGATATAGAGATATCAAACCAAACACATAGGTACTTGTTAGAGAACAAGGTACCGGACAGACCCACTGTGAGTTTGACACATGGAACCATGAGATGGTAGTCACAGTCAGTACTCACAGTGATGGTGGTGAGTGTGATTCTTAGACCTAAAATCACTGCACTCAACACATGTCATTGGGCACACTTTGACATCATCAAACGCAGTCCTGAAACATGGGTTGTTATAAAGGTGATGATTGGGTGGCTTTGACACATGGGGCTTTTGAGGGGTGAGTGATAGATATGGGATTTGTCCCTCCTAAGGGAGTTTGATATCCATGGCCACTTGATGAGTAGGATTGAGAAAGGCGTGCACGCATGTGTGAATCAGTATGTGATACTGATGTCATACATATCTCTTCCAGTCTACTCTGAGATCAAGGAAGTGAATGAACGTTGACAGGATGACTGTTCCATGCCTCGAGTTCATTCGGGATATCAGTGACAAAGGAATTATACATTCGCTGTAACACCATTCACGGATTGTAGGATGAAAGTTGTTCTCCAACTTTCTACTTTCACTTGGGTAGCACTGATGTGTGACTAGGCACCGCTCTTTGCTTGTGAAGTCATAAGTGTTATGGACTTTCACTGCCAACGTGAAATGGACCTGCAGGGTCACACACATAGGATTTAACCTGGAAGAGGAGTTTTGTCCACAAAGCAATGTTTAGATTGATTACTAAAGGAGTTTAGTAGTTCAATTAAACACTCAATCAGTCGATAGCTCAATATCGTATGGTTCAAGGTGTTGGACGCATTGATTGGAGTATCGGATTGACTGAAATCGCAATTGACTGATTTTGCCCAACCTGTGCTCCCAACCGATCGGTTCATGTGATGAACCGGTCGGCTGAGGTTGCTGAACCGGTCGGCTGAGGTTGCTGAACCGGTCGGCTAGAGTGTCCAGGCCGATCGGCTCATGCCCAGGTTGAAACGACCGGTTCAAGGGTTGAACCGATCGGCTCAACTGGTGCAACCGACCAGTTGGAAAAAGTCATGTCGGCAAGAATTTTCCTTTGGTTTCAAATTGCCCAATTCGATTGGGAATAATATTGGTATTCGATACCAATTGGGAAAGAAATAAGGAAAGTCTTTTTGAGCCGGATTAGGACCATGAACCGATCGGTTCAGGGCACCAACCGATCGGTTGGAGTGCCCCAAACGATCGGCTCAGGTCCAACCGATCGGCTCAATGGCCGAACCGATCAGTTCAGTTGTGAACCGATCATTTCAAGTTGCGAACCGGTTGCTTTTTGTGGAAAATTCTCGAACCCTTCTACTCCTGCTTTAGTCCCGCATTGCCCGGGATGGAGAACCCTGTCCCATGACTCTCCTATATATATAGGGGTATTGGGGGCTTCTCAAAGTACAGCTCAGTGCAACCAGTTGCTCTGCAAGTTGTCGTTCTCTCTGGTTTTGGTAACCGTGAGAGAGCCTGAGCAAGTGCTTCCCGCAAAAGGGAGGTGCAGCAAGGGAAGGACAACTGTAGTTGCAACAGGAGGCAGGAGAGCGTGTTGGCGACTAGTACGTCAACAGGAGGGTGCGACTCCTTCCACTTCCTTGTGGGACAAGGAGTGTGGAGTTCCAGGTGGTCCGTGTGGACTACTACAGAGGCGGGAGGACACTGCTGCTTAGGAGGACAACTGTCATCCGACAGTCCGGTTCGAGTAGGAGTTGTCAGTCCCGGTGCGACCAGGAGCTGCACAGACACCGTCGAAGTCCGGAGTTGAAGACCGCGCATTACGCGAGGTATTGTCGCCGAGCAAGCCTCGGGACAAGGTATGATTCCGCAAACCATCTTTTCCTATTATATAGACGTTGACGCGTTTCCTCGGTATGGGTTGGGGAGAAAATTTTTGTTTCCGCTGCCTTCTCTGTCTCCCCTAAAACTAAACAGTGGTATCAGAGCCACGTCAGCTGTTCTATATTTTAGGAATATCGATATGATCGATTTTGGTTTGTCGCCTTTATTTATTGCATACGATGCGAATAATATCGGCTTTATGCATGTCCAATCCTAAATCCACAAATCCCTAATTACACATATGATATGTATTATTAATGCACTCGATACGCGTCGCCCTTAAACGAGTTTTGTGGTGGATGTGTGTAGCGTGATTATGGCCTATAATGGTTGTTTGTATCTTGGTCTGCGCACCGATCTTCCCTCTCTTATTCCTGATGTAACTCGAAATAATTCGAGATTCTTTCCTACCTTTGCTCCCCCCGAATGTAAATCGGGGTTTCCCTTTTAAAGCAATGTAATAAATAGGATAGATTTTTATTTCCTGTTATGTCAAAGACCGGCGGATATCAAGACGACTGCTCAGACGGTCGATTCAAGGAGTGAACCGATCGGTTGACCTTCCAGACGGTCGGTTCAAGGAGTGAACCGATCGGTTGATGACCGGTTCGAGGAGCGAGACGAGCGGGTGGCGGACATGACGAGATGCATGACGACCAGGCGAACCGATCGGTTGGAGGAGCCAACCGATCGGCTGGTGGCACCCAGACGACCGGCTGGAGAGTACAGATCATTCATATGATGAGTTGATCAACTCGGATGGCAAGGCACAGAGTTCATCTTGTACAGGTTGCATGTGATGTTGACCTAGATGACCGTGATTCCTCTTGGCTCGAGGAATCACATTAGGATGGCCATAATCATCGCTTTTATCGTTTTGTGCATGATTTCTGTGGGATATAGCATGTATATGACACGTACTATGTATTGTGGTGATTGGATATGTATATGTGTATAAAAACCAAATCCCTCATTAAAATATTAAGTTTTATATGCCTTCCATTAGCGGCACACATGAAAAGCTCGATCGACCAAGCGTAGGTTACGCCAAAGCGTGGTGCGCCGTCTATCTTGTGGAAGTGTGAAGGGTAGACATGTAGGTTCTGCCAAAGCAGGGTGCATGTTCTACCGTGTCGGCTTTTGGGTTAGACTTAACTGGTGATTCTTAGAGCGTCTAAGCCCAGAGGCAAGGAATGTTCATGGCAAGGTGTTGTGCATGTTCATTCAACAAGAGTTGCATATGATGCAATTGGCAAGAGTTGCCTACCTGAGAGATCTATGTTGTGGGTGACAGCCCAAGCTGGTCCATGACTTAGAGGATTTCAGGATCTTGCCCACTAGAAGGTTGTACGCTGCAATCTTCCGAATTGATGGTGAGGGCTATCAATTTGAAGTAAAATAGTGGGAGCGATAATTAATTAAAGGCCTAATTATATCGTCAAACTTTCAAATCAATCAAATAAGTCAAAAATGAGTTTTGGACTAAAATTGCATATTTTCCTTTTTGTAGTTCAAATGGCAACAAACAACAACAACTTTTCTTTGCGATCGGTCCTTGACAAGGACAAGATAAATGGGACAAACTTCCACGACTGGTATCGGACATTGAGAATTGTTCTCACTCAAGAGTGTAAGCTCTATGTCCTGGATACTCCAATTCCAGAGGAACCCGCTCCTAATGCACCAAGGACAGAAAGGGATGCTTACAAGAAGCATTCTGATGATGCCATTGATGCAAAGTGCTTGATGCTATGTTCAATGAACTATGAGTTGCAGAGGCAACATGAGAACATGGGTGTCATAGAGATGATTCTGCATCTCAGGAACATGTATGAAGATCAGGCACGGCAAGAGAGATACAATGTTTCTAGGGCGCTGTTCAAGTGCGTCATGACAGAAGGAGATCCAGTTGGTCCTCACACACTCAAGATGATTGGGTATGTGGAGAACCTGCAGAGACTGGGATTTCCACTGAGCCAAGAGTTGGCTACTGACATGATACTGCAATCATTGCCAGAATCTTACAGTCAGTTTGTGATGAACTACAACATGAACAACTTTGATAGGCCACTGTCAGAGTTGTTGGGCATGTTGAGGACAGCTGAGTTACAGATGAAGAAGGACAAGCCTAAGTCCGTGATGGTGATCACGAGCAATAAAGGCAAGTCCAAGCGCAAGGGCAAGGGCAAAGCTAAGAAAGGTTCTGAAGCTAGCCAGGAGTCCAAGCCATCTTCAGCTCTCAAGGCCAAGGGAGGCGTGACCAAGAAAGGAAATTGCCACCATTGTCAAAAGCCAGGACATTGGAAAAGGAATTGTCCTCTCTACCTGGAAGAATAAAAGAAGAAGGAGGCGACTGAAGCCTCTACTTGAAGGTGTCATGAAATAAACTTGTAACACTTTTGAGATATAAGATATCAAGATGTAAAGTGTAAAGCATTCTTACTTGGGGCAAGTGTTGCCTTTATAGATAGGAATACTTTAGTTTATTTTCAGCCAATAAGGCATGTAGTACAGTTATGAACTGCTATTTCATACTTGCCAATAGATAGAAACACTTTATTTTTGCATATTGTATGACAATGATGGCAATTAATAAAGAGATGTTTCGATTTATAAAGATATGATCTTTGTGGCAATGTCTTATTTATCTTGTGATATTTGATATGCATAAGATAAGACGATACCTAAAAGTTATAGATAACTCAAACAATTTAATTAGCATTAATCATGAGAAATTCATTTCTAGTTTCCATGTGATGGATAAATCTAGACTCTTTTGGTTATAGAACCAGTAAGAGACATGAGTATCTTGGACATGATTAATCAATCTTCACTAATGTAGTGGGAGAGTGATTATCCTATTAGGTATAATACATGTGATGTATTTACATACCTATTGGAACAGATGCTAATACTTCAAATGGTGTTTAGAGAAATACCAATATGAATGTCTTGAAGTGTTCAAGATTATCATAAATGAAGTACAAATTTGGTAAAGTATTAATTCTTGATGAGATCAATGAATGAAATACTTGGACCAAATGTTTGAGATCCTTATGAGTGATTATGATAGTGTATCATAGTGAACTCATGATTAAGGCATGGTGATGTCTGAATCAAGAAGGAATCATACTCTAAGGAGTTAGAGAATGATTATCAAATAACTGAATTCTTCTTAATAAAAGAATACCCCACACTAATAAAATAAATTAAGAATCACAAGGGTTGTGAGTTCTTATATGTTTAACAGATACACCTCAATTATCTATGTGATGAGTTGTTCATGTGATGAGTCAACTATCAAGATGAATATGAGGAACCGAATCTTGAGTTATGGTTTAAAACCATTACATCCTAAATAACTTCCATGTGAACCATAAGGTGTGACCTTGATGGTAGCACTCATTGGATCATATCCATAAGTGCAGATGAGTCTTAAGTGTTAAGACACATGGATAACATTTTGAGAAGGATGATGCTTGTTGCAACTTAATGACTAAGACATTTGGCATATGGATACTAAAATCGCATTCCTATGAGGAATAAAACAAGGATGTGTATGTGACACAACCTATAAGGTTTATGAATCCACTAATGCAAATGAAGTCTATAAGTTACAATGGACTAATCAATGTGATTGATTGAGTATAAGCAACTCAAAATTGGATCTTTACTTTGATGATATAGTCAAAGGGTTTAACTGATATGTCAAAGATAAAGAAGGGATCTATGATTTAGTGGGAGCGTGTTCACATTCCACATATTGATGTGAAATGGAAAATTGGAAATCCTAATGTGGAAATTATCTTTAAGGAAGATAGAGATGTTTCCTATGTGATAGGAATAGAGATCTATAGAGATAGTTCTCGAAAATCTCTTGACCTGGAAAGAGAGAGCATACATTGGCAATCTGTACTGAAGTGTTCAGTATGCACAGATTCAGTGGGAGAAAACTTTTCCATGACACATGGAGTTAGTATCCCAAGGCCAAGTGTCCAATTCTTATGAAGAATGGGAACACTAAGAATACATATGGATCTATCATGTATGTAATCATCCCATTATCTTGCATGTATGACATGGCAAGAATAAAATGCATTCATCATCTTGTATGTAGGACATGGCAATATGATGTGCTCATCCTGATAACTCGTATGTGGGACATGACGAGTGGATGTCTGTCTGCTTCCAGTAAGGGTTACTGGAGTACCATGAGAACTTGATAAGTACTTGTGAAGTACTAGTTCTATGGAGATAAGGAAGAGTTTGATGTAAAGAGTTACATTGACGCGAACTTCCGAAAAGACAGAAAATTAATCGCAGAATATACATAAGATGTATAAAAGTGAAAGTTTGTTGATAATTGGAAGTGTTCCAATAAAGTCATTTAAAAGGGAAATGCCGAGTATCTATGTGTTAGAGAACAGTAGTAGATACTATATGGATCTGGAAGTTCATAAGATGAACTTATATTCTGCTCATTGATGACAAGTCTGGAATCCTTGATCATGCAATGTGGCTAAAGGTTAGCAAAGGAATACTAGATCGCATATTACGGAAACTCCATCTCATACGTGTGACGTACAACAAAGAGATGTGAGACATGCAATTTGTACAGACTTTGGCAAGGTATTGCCATTACTCACTATGTTGGCACTAGAGCACAGTAACATGTGGGACATGTTTGAAGATCACTATGAATATGATTCATGGGTGATTGGCTCGCAGTGCAAGTGGGAGTCTATTGGTATGTATGCCCTGAGAGCCAATCATGGGATGATTGGTGGGATACATTGAGATTGATTTGATAAATATCAAAGGCGAGCTTCCAATTCTTTCTGGTTCAGTCATATGAGATAGTGATAGAACAGATTGAATGTCTAGAGAATGACAATACTCAATGACGTATGCTTTCAGGTTGAGGACCTGAACGATGAGATCATATGGATGCTAAGAGTTTGTACATTCTTGTTGTATCCCTAGTCGGATGTCATTGTGGAAGGTAGATAGACAACAATGACACACAAGACTAGATTGTGGTGTTGGTTGATGACAGAATCTCATTAGTCATGATATAGAGATATCAAACCAAACACATAGGTACTTGTTAGAGAACAAGGTACCAGACAGACCCACCATGAGTTTGACACATGGAACCATGAGATGGTAGTCACAGTCAGTACTCACAGTGATGGTGGTGAGTGTGATTCTTAGACCTGAAATCACTGCACTCAACACATGTCGTTGGGCACACTTTGACATCATCAAACGCAGTCCTGAAACATGGGTTGTTATAAAGGTGATGATTGGGTGGCTTTGACACATGGGGCTTTTGAGGGGTGAGTGATAGATATGGGATTTGTCCCTCCTAAGGGAGTTTGATATCCATGGCCACTTGATGAGTAGGATTGAGAAAGGCGTGCACGCATGTGTGAATCAGTATGTGATACTGATGTCATACATATCTCTTCCAGTCTACTCTGAGATCAAGGAAGTGAATGAACGTTGACAGGATGACTGTTCCATGCCTCGAGTTCATTCGGGATATCAGTGACAAAGGAATTATACATTCGCTGTAACACCATTCACGGATTGTAGGATGAAAGTTGTTCTCCAACTTTCTACTTTCACTTGGGTAGCACTGATGTGTGACTAGGCACCGCTCTTTGCTTGTGAAGTCATAAGTGTTATGGACTTTCACTGCCAACGTGAAATGGACCTGCAGGGTCACACACATAGGATTTAACCTGGAAGAGGAGTTTTGTCCACAAAGCAATGTTTAGATTGATTACTAAAGGAGTTTAGTAGTTCAATTAAGCACTCAATCAGTCGATAGCTCAATATCGTATGGTTCAAGGTGTTGGACACATTGATTGGAGTATCGGATTGATTGAAATCGCAATTGAGTGATTTTGCCCAACCTGTGCTCCCAACCGATCGGTTCATGTGATGAACCGGTCGGCTGAGGTTGCTGAACCGGTCGGCTGAGGTTGCTGAACCGGTCGGCTGGAGTGTCCAGGCCGATCAGCTCATGCCCAGGTTGAAACGACCGGTTCAAGGGTTGAACTGATCGGCTCAACTAGTGCAACCGACCAGTTGGAAAAAGTCATGTCGGCAAGAATTTTCCTTTGGTTTCAAATTGCCCAATTCGATTGGGAATAATATTGGTATTCGATACCAATTGGGAAAGAAACAAGGAAAGTCTTTTTGAGCCGGATTAGGACCATGAACCGATCGGTTCAGGGCACCAACCGATCGGTTGGAGTGCCCCAAACGATCGGCTCAGGTCCAACCGACCGGCTCAATGGCCGAACCGATCAGTTCAGTTGTGAACCGATCATTTCAAGTTGCAAACCGGTTGCTTTTTGTGGAAAATTCTCGAACCCTTCTACTCCTGCTTTAGTCCCGCATTGCCCGGGATGGAGAACCCTGTCCCATGACTCTCCTATATATATAGGGGTATTGGGGGCTTCTCAAAGTACAACTCAGTGCAACCAGTTGCTCTGCAAGTTGTCGTTCTCTCTGGTTTTGGTAACCGTGAGAGAGCCTGAGCAAGTGCTTCCCGCAAAAGGGAGGTGCAGCAAGGGAAGGACAACTGCAGTTGCAACAGGAGGCAGGAGAGCGTGTTGGCGACTAGTACGTCAACAGGAGGGTGCGACTCCTTCCACTTCCTTGTGGGACAAGGAGTGTGGAGTTCCAGGTGGTCCGTGTGGACTACTACAGAGGCGGGAGGACACTGCCGCTTAGGAGGACAACTGTCATCCGACAGTCCAGTTCGAGTAGGAGTTGTCAGTTCCGGTGCGACCAGGAGCTGCACAGACACCGTCGAAGTCCAGAGTTGAAGACCGCGCATTGCGTGAGGTATTGTCACCGAGCAAGCCTCGGGACAAGGTATGATTCCGCAAACCATCTTTTCCTATTATATAGACGTTGACGCGTTTCCTCGGTATGGGTTGGGGAGAAAATTTTTGTTTCCGCTGCCTTCTCTGTCTCCCCTAAAACCCAACAGGGAGGAGGTGCAACTGTGGAACAACAAGAGTGAGAGCTTAGTTCCCCCTCCACCAGCAGAGACAGTCTTCAGTCCACAGGTGTACTATGCATGGTATCATCCACGGTATGTAGTGCCCCCTCCAGCTCAGCCTCCGACCACATACTATCCAACCAGTTATTGACAACAACAATTTGTGAGAATCATTATTATTTCTTTGACAAACTAATATTATTGATCTTTTTTATTTGTAATATATGTAATTGGTCTTTATTATTTGTACATACTTTGTTTGAACAGGTAGAATCACATGTGTGGATCTGAACAACTTTACAACATACCCCTGCACAGATCAGAGATGATATCTACAGCATCCAGGGGAGCTACTTTGCCAGTCTTCCTGACTATGCTTGCCGATATGATCCCATACCCACTCCTACTCATACCACTAGTCCTGAACCCACACCCACTCCTACTCCTACTCCTCATACCTGCACCACTTAGTTTGAGCCCATTCTCATTGCTCCTGAGCTCACTCCCACTTCTCAGTTCATGGGATGGGGACCGACAAGGCCATACTTTCTAGGAGTTGGTTCATTTTCTTCATACATCATCCCACCTCCACCAACATCCTACTATGGAGTAGGTTCTTCTTCTATTCCATATACTCCATTCCCACCATCAGTTATTTATGAGAGTTGACCACCATCTTATGTCACATACTCACCAACTCCATTTGATTTCTCATGATGCACACCACCTCATGCCTCACATCCTAGTATTCAGAGACCCCTCACCCCACCTCCAGCTTTTCATTACTTCCCTGGTCCTCATCAGTCTACTTCTACTCAGTTGTCCCCCATTGAGGCATTTCCAGATGATTTTGCAACTTAGGATTCAGGGGTACATGGAGGGAGGCGAGGACATCATGGGTGTGGAGGACATGCTTAGTTAATTACATATTGTACTATTTTGTATATATGCCTTTGTGAAGGCATTTATTTAGATTGTATTTGGATCTATCATATTATGATATCGTCTGTTGGTTCATGTTGGATCTATCATATTGTACTGTTATGTATTATTTTATTCAAGTTGGTTCATGTTGTAACCTTGGTTTAAATTGATACCTCATTTTTTTGGATTTATTTTTTCTTACCTAATCAATTAGCAATCAACTAATTTCGGTTGCAATAGCACTTCTATAATCTGTATGTATGTTTAGAGATATACAAATTAATAAATTTATATTATTGAACATATTATAGACATTCAAATACAAGAAAAATAATTATAAATGAAGAACCTGATTTTATGATTTTCAAACCCTAGTTTGTCTTCCTATTTTGATGTTTATTAAGAAATCATGATCTCTTCTTTAAACTCTAATGAAGTATACATGTGACTCATTGGACTTATTCTAGTATAAAGTGAATCAATTCAACCTAACCTAATCAACAACAAATAATTTGAAAGAGAAATATACCTAATAATTAATAAAAGTCCTAAACCGTAATGCCCTATGAATCAATACTAAGTATTGATATATATATATATATATATATATATATATATATATATATATATATATATATATATATATATACATTGTTGATACATGGAATTAGGTTTGGATACAATAAGGTTGATTTAGGACTCCTCCAAGCTTAGTGAAACGATCCATGAAATTTGAGTATTTAGTATTGGTTTTCATCACCTTACAATTATTAAGATGATCAAGTTATACTATATGCATATCCATCTAATTCATTTTGAATATTTCTTACATTATTGTTTTTGCATGATTCTTCTACTTCCAAATTCTAATCAAGATTCATGTCATGATCATATGAAGTTCTGATTAAAGTAAAGAATTGTCAAGTTAATGATAAATCATGTACTTGGTTGTATTACATTGTCTTCATCATTTTAATGTTCAAGCTTCTGGCCTTATGACTTCACATGGAACATAGAGGCACTTGTGTGCAAATCATGAGCTCAATTGGAGCATAACTAATGGTACTCAGGTATGAATTATGAGTTCAAGTGGAACATCAGTTGAACCTACGATCCTTATGAGCAGAGTTGGTGCATAAGAGTAGATAAAACTTTATTCAACCACTGAAGATCATAATATGTGAATCCAAGTTTATTGCTCAATTAATTTCATGCTCCCTTATTTTTAAGTTATTATTTTGATATAACAATACTCAATGTTGATTACTCTAACGTGGTTATTTCATGCATGGTTCGGGGTGCGATGCCTGTAGGTATTGGAGAAAATAAAGACTAAAGAAGAGCAAGGCAAGTATTAGAAGATCTTCAAGTACAACCTAATGGCGTTTCATCTACCTTAGAGGATCCAAATAATTAGAATGTTTCCTTTTACGTTTTAATTATTCCATGTTTATATGTTGATCTTAGACTTGATAAAGAATTCAGTTGTAGTTTTCATATTCAAAGAACAATGTATGAATCTTTTTAAGACAATTTATGGTGATTTATTTATTTATTTTCAATTATTATTGTGATGTGACACCCCCTTTTTCAAGTGAAATGCTTCTGCTTAATTATTGTATGTATTCAAATGTGGGGTGTTACAATCTTACTTCACCAAAAAGATATCCTAGACTATATTTATGTAAATACACTAATTGACTTGTCGTTATCATCCCTGATTAATTGGGTACAAGGAGATGGAAACTTTGTGAAATTTGAAAACACTTTCCACAATGTTACTTTTAGATAATGTGATTTGTCGTACAATTATATTCTTTTATGAACTCATAAACAATTACTATCAGTGGTTAAATCTCTAGCTTGGGTGCCTAGAGGTTGACATTTTCCTTTTATAATGAGAATGGTTTTTTACCATTCTAGACCTACCAAAAAGGTACATTTCTATGTCATATGAAAATTCAATGTGTGAAATTCTACTTCTTCCTCAATACTCTACTAAATATGTTCTTACATGACAAAGTCTTCCACGTGTGCAAACTTTTTTTACTTATATTTTCCCTACCGCGAACACATAAAGCGTTGTTGTTATTATGTACTAGAAACCTCAATCATAATATTCTCGAGAAACATATATGAACCGATGGACAATCTTCATTGCACTTTTGTTCACAAATGGAATATAGATGAGTCATAGGAGGTGATTGAATAAAGAAGCTAGAATATTTGGGAGTCTTGCACTTGATAGTGATCAATGGACTTGACTTATCCTCTAAGGCTCATATAAAATCATGTTTGTCTAGTAAAATTTAACATTTGTGTTTGTTAATTTTCACACAGCCTAAGCCTTATGACTATAGATATATGCCTTCTCTTTCAAGAAAAGGATGCAAATTGGTTATCATAGGAGTATTTGAGGTTAGCAGAATCACATCAATTTTTGTTCTATTCATATGATAACTTTGTTAAAGTATGTATTATGGCATACTCCTCTCCCTAAACTTGATTTCTTTTTCATAAATGTCAAATGATTACTCTAGTCAATTAGGCTAAATTTTAAACAATAACATGTGATCCTATACAAATTAAAAAACATCAAACCATGATTCTAGTTTAAGATGATGTTATTTATATTCTTCCAAAGGATATAAACAAACAACATAATTTTCTTTCCAAGAACATCCATGTTTGCATGGTTATAGGTGTTAAGATAAGAAGAGAACGATGTCTTGACTTTCTTATGAAAAAAGCAAGCTTACAGCCAATGTTGCATTAGGGAAGGGGAGCCCATTCTATTAGAGTATGGATGGTGAGTTTCTTCTTGGAAGTTCCACCTTGGATTTTATAGTGGACATGGGTAAAATCAATGCAATAAGCGTGCAATCAACCATAGACTTGATTGATCATATTACATAGTAGGATTTACGGGGAGTGATAATTGACATTTTAATACTTATGAAACAATGTGTGTCATCAGTGGAGTTTGAATTAGAGTAACATTGTAAATTAGATGTGAAATCTTAGCTTTAAAATTCATGATGTTTCTCAAGGGAAGATTTCATATATGTGATCCAACTTCTTTTTGAATAAAAAAGTCCTTCAAAAACACACTCCTAAAAATCTTGACCTCTAGAAAAATGTGGTAGCAGTCTTTTGGATTTCTTGCTCATACCACCTCATATGGTTTTTTGTATTGCTACCTTTACTGGGCACATGTGACACTTGCCCAAGGAATTTAGAATGAACAAGACATTGTAGTTAGATGATGATATACCAAAAGGAAAAATGAGTCGTTCACATACACACCTACCTGTTGATACCCAATCAAATGGGTAGTCATGCCCACAATGTGCAAAATAGTTTTTGTCATTCAAATTGAAAATACTTTTATAGTTTCAAATAAGTTAGGTGTCAATTCCATCTCTTTAAAACAGTACGACCAAATGATACACTAAAGGCAACAAATTTAAAATATTCAAAAAGCAAGTAAAGGTTGCTTCCCACTTAGCAATTAATTTACTATTTCATGAATCCCAAAAAATCTCATCCTAGAGACTGCCTATCCAACTCGATCGTAACCAATTCTTTCATTCTTGATGAGAATCTTCTATATCTTCTGAGCTGTCTAGGCCCAATTCTTATCAAGTCTGCTAAAAAAGGGGTCTCCTCAGTATATGGGATGCAACTAGGTCGGATTAGTATTTTCAAGTATTTGTTTCAAAACAACCAGGGTTCAACCCCTACAATGATTAAAACACATTTTCCTAAAAAAATGAATCATAAACCATAGTCAGATGAAATGTAAGGATTTTATAGACTTATCCGATCAAACAATCCCATAGTTATTGTTAGGGGACACATCACATAGAGTTATTTATAATTTAGGCATTCAAACTAATTATCACAGAACTATTTGTTACCTTCATCCTACCCACACTAACCATAAAGTCGGTGGTAGTAGGGTTTGTGCATCGGTATGTAGAATGGCAAATAGTTTCACACAAACAATATATATGAAAAGGCAAGAACAAAAATTAAGAGATAAAAATATACATCAAGGATAAAAGTGTAGCATTAAGTACACTATGAAAAGACAAGTAGGCACAATTTAAGAGTAATTTAAAAGTTTCTTCAATAGAAACATTATATCTAAAAAATAATTAGAAACAAGTTGAGAACTTTTTAAATGACATTCTTTTATATAAAACATTTTTTTGGTTTCTTGATTCATTATATCAACACAAGCCTTTTGATTATTTCCAAAGGAAGGGTCTGCCTGGGACATTTAAGAAAAAGCTAAGCATGTAGCCTATCTCAACATGAGGTATTAAAACATCATGAATTAACCCTATTCATACCAAGGGCCAACCCCTTTTTAACAGATCTTGTGCCATTTACCCAAAAATTTAGGCAATTACACAGGGTATATAATAAATTTCTAGATTACGTTCAAGGTTTGTCAACATAATGTGATCAATTATGAAAAATATTAAAAATAGAAAAAAATATCTTAAATAAGTAACTGAGTAGCCAAGCATTCATATGAGCATACATATAAATAATCCAATATCACAATACTATTAAGAGATAAAGCGTACCTTGTGAATAGTGAAAAAGTTATGATTCTTGAGTAAGATTCCTAGAGAGGTCCAGTCCAAGGGGGCGTAAGATATAAAGATATGTAATATGGTGTCTTAGATTGGCAGAGCTTTGATCAGATAAACATCATATGTGTTAAGTGGATGTTTCCCTGAGGCTAGATTTCTATTAGTTCAATCTTAGTTCCAAAGTTCCAAACATGAATGAATTACTCAATATAGGTCAAAAGTCACAAGCACACCATAGTTCTAGGTGAAACGTTCACATCATGAGTAAACCATATAAATATAATCTCTTAGTTAGGAATATGAAAGCATGATATTTAGATTACCATCATAGTTTAATCATGTACGATCATAACTAGTCACATTAGGTCAATTTTTATGCAACATGGTCAAAAGTCTAAGTCATATAAGCATTAAGTAGATAAATATATGAATTATAGCTACAAATATGGGAATTTTACTGACTTGAAGTGTTAAGATACATTTTGTAACATGAGAGCATGTTCTACAAAGGTTATAGTAAAAACAATCAACATATGCATTAGAGCATGTTAGGCAGCATAAGTATGTCACAAGTAGTCAAAAGTACATATGGGTGTGGTTCATGGCATATGCGCATATGATCTTATCAAATCATATCACACAACAACATAAGCACTTCTAATTTCAAAGGGGTATATCCATTTGATAATTAATAGAATCACTGTTCAAGTCATGATTAGGTATCACCATACATTAGCATTAAATAGTTAGTTGTAGGTCAACATATCCATTAAAGGTATAAAAAATGATCTAAGACATTATTCAAGTACAAAGTAGAGTGAAATTACTAACTGATATGCTTAGGGATATATTCTATTATTGGTGACTAAAGGAAAAGGTCAGTCGTTGAATGGCAATCATTGGCTTTTCACATATCCTAGGGTATGGGAGGAGGCTAGAGGAGAACATGTAGGAATGTACGTAGGTGTGTACTATATTGGTCTCGGACCTCAGATGTACAAGAGGGACAGGGGCGTGACACACCTCACTACATACCAGATCCTAGTAAGTGGTTGATAAATGGCATTAAAAGACTTCTTATTACGCGAGCGTAGGGTAGAGTGTTGAGGGGCGTGGCGTGTTCAGAGTGGGTGAGGCATTGGTGGTTCTGAGTAGGAGAGAGTGAGAGATCGAGTGAGAAGCTCGTGCCCTGAATGGGTGGCACACACTCATTGGCTGTAAAGGCTCCTACATGGCTTCTAGGGTGGGCATGGAATGAGGTGAGAGGGAGAATAAGGAAGAGAGAAAGAAAGAGATAGAGAGAGATAGGGAATGAGAGGGGGAGAGGAAGCATGAGTACAGTGGGAAATCTAAGCCTTCATGGCCTATTTTTACACTCACTATAGCTTCTTCAACCTCCATGCTATAGTTTTAGAAAACCTAATTTCATTTCAGAGGTACCTAGAAGAGGAGGAACAAGGGGGCACCATATTTGTCAAGTGTATGGGGAGCAATTGGGATGCATAGAGGATGTGGTGGGTTGGAGGGTCGTGGTTAGGGTTTAGAGATCGATAGTTGTTGGAGGAGTCAAAGGAGAGGAGATCAATATCTCTAGCCCCACCTTGAGGCCTATATCACCTCATTGGTATTGTATGTGGGTCTCATGGGAAAAAAGGATGTCAGGTGAGGCTACTAGAGGGGAGCAAGAAGCACTAGGGCGTTTGTAAGGTTGCTACACAACAACACCCAATTTGGGGAAGATGATGACTTTGCAGCCATCAGATCTTACTTGGATTTGATGGCATGTATGTAGAGGCGGTTGAGAAATTGAACTTTGGAAAAAGAGAGAAGAGAAAGGGGAAGAGAGAGTGTGTGGGTCTCCCTCATGGGTCCAGATGCAAAGTGACCGAACCTTGGCCAAAAAGAGTAGGAAAAAGGTCAACAAAAATAGATTTAAAAACTAGAACTTCAAACATGCATATGTTTCTTATCCTAGACCTAATTTGGACAAAATTTAATGCAATGGAAGCATGAGAGTGTCCTTTACACAAAGGTAACAATTACTATAAATATAGACACATAGATGAGATTAATTTAGGGATATAGAGGGTATTTCATATGGTAGCAACAAAGTTATGTTTCATTTTGAATTGAATGGCACCACAAGCCATACGTCCCTAGATAAACTAAAAAATCATCAAAGAATATCAAAACATGGATTTCATGGCATGAGAGAGAAAATTAGTACAAAGAGAAAGAATATGGAACATGTAAGAGAAGAGATAAAATCCTATGTTATGACATCCTTTCCTCTGTAAAAAAAATCCATCGAATTACATCAATCCATCAACTTAGGTATTCCTTCAACATAATAACTATTTCAAAATTGAGAAATCAAGTATCAAGGTGAAAGTGTTGACATGTAGCTCATAGAATTGAGAGTATCTTCATATAAGTCACCATACTTTGGGAGATCATATTATAGATCACAAATTTGGAGAGGTCATAATTTCTATCAGACAAATTGACCCGTTGAATCAAAAGTACAAACTAAAACTTAAATCCTATGATTTTACAGTCCCAACTTCTTCATTAGCCTAGGTGGAGTTATATGTTCATGATCAAGATTTTGTATTTCAATAATTTGAGACAATCACCATATTTTTATTGTGATTCCATGTTAAACTTCCATTGAACGTCCCACCCTAGTCCACATGGGAGATAAATCATAAGTCATAAGTCTAAAGAATCAACATAGTCATTATTCCAAAATTTCCAAAAGTTTAAAAGTTTAGGATTATGAAAATCACTAGTCATATATTGAGTGGATCTCAAGATCCAAATAGTGTGATCATAGGATTTGTAGCATGAATGAGATTTATAATCATGAGTCAAACTTCACAAATTAGTATCGAGAGTCAAAGTTTGAATGTAAAAGTCATAGGTCAAAACATTTTGAAACTAGGGTTTAGAATCCTTTGTAGACCTAAGAGGTGATCATATATCCACATATAAGAATCAAGCAACTATCAGGCAACATTTTATGATATCAATTATCAATTTTATCATCATGGTACTGAGGTTATGAATTATCTAGACATGGGTATTTATTGGAATTTAATCATAAGCTGTTCTCAACATTTTAATTCAAGATAATCATTAAATTAAGATTCAAAACCGAGTATATGTATCATCATGGATATGAAATATTAGAGAGTTAGGTCAAAAAACCAAAATTGGGTGGAAGGTATTACCTTTCCAAACTCTAACTAATCAACATGATCAGAATTTAGAGGGTATCATACTAGGGGTGTGATCTAGGTTAGGGGGACATAAGTCAACTACCACCCTAATCTAGAACATATGTCCTTACTAGTCATGAATCATCAAGTATGTCAAACTAGGGAGAGTGTCAATGATCAAATTGTATTATGTAAGATCATGATATCAAAGATCAATATCATTAAGGGCAACCATGTTTCAAGATTTTACAAGATCAAGGTCGTAATTGCATTCACTATCTTTTTTGATCAAGATAAGGGTGTATTTTGGAAATCAAGAAGTCAAATTGAGATCTCAAGAGTTTGAGAATAGTAGTGTGTGGTGAATATTTTGTATGTTTTGTATCATTCAAAATTGTAACTTATAGATAGGTATAATAGTCAATAGGGGATTTTCCTCTTGTATAGAGTCCTACCATTACAATATTAGGGGTCCAAAGACATATCAAATCAAAGTATGTACATGATACATATCAATAAAGATAGATTAGCTTAGTTATGTTTGAGTTTTGATCAAAATAGGGACAAGATTGGTTTAATCAATAGGGACCTAATTAAACATGAGGTATGAAACATGAGTTGCACCTTATTTCACCAGATAAAGGATATTTTCATTTACCTAAAACATAGGAAGCATATAAGTCAGTTTGAGTAAAATTAAGTTTGCATGATTTAAGGTTTTACACATGTACATTAATTTCAGGAGTACTTTGAATAAGCAAAAAAGGTTTTCATTTTAAGATCATATCATGAAATTATCATCCTAATCAACTTCCACGATTTCAAATGGATTTTAGTTTTTCCCACACATAAGATACCCGTAATTGAGAAAAAATGGGATTAATAACCGTGAGGGAAGGATGACATGACAACATGAGAAACTGAACTAATCATCATTGTGGCCTCTGATCTCCAAACCATGACATAAACACGAATAAAACTTAGCGGAAGCGAATCGGTAATCAGCGGAAGACAAAAATCACGGAAAATTAAAACTTTTTGAGATAAGAACTTGTATTCATAAAAACTCCTTTCATAAAGAGAGGTAACTGTTTACATCTCAGGATAATTACTTCTTGAGTAATTATATACATTCAAGATACAAAATCTCAAGATCACATAACACAAGACTCCAAGACCTGAGAGTACAGAGGACACATAGGACTGACTCTAACTACACCACATGGCAGGACAAATCTCCACCTGAGATTACTGCTGCCCCTGGTGCTGCTGCTGAGATTGATCACTTGTAGGCTGGTTTCTTTGTCTCCGACGTCCACCTAAAAAGTTGAAGTCTACGGGGTGAGACAATTATACATAATTGTCCCAGCGAGAGTTATAACTCTTCGCCAGAAGCTTTATTATAACATCAAAGATTATTCTAAACAGTAAAGCCTTCAAAGCATTCTATAACAGTTATAGTTATAACAAGATCTCTACAATTTAGGAGATATGGAGGATATCAATCATTATAACAATGTAACATCAATCAACTAACTTGGAGTTATCTCTAACAAGTTATACTACATGGTTGATTATGTTTTACAAACAACATTATGCCCTGTGGAGATGAGGCTTACCACTCATACTCCAACTGATCGCTGAGAAGCCGCATCAGTATCATACATAGGTCATTAAGAGAGCCGGATTCTCATGACCTTCATCTTCCTCAGTCAGTAAGAGGATCACTTGTAGGACATCTTGTGTCTCTACTACTATAGCTCACCAGGTAAACTGGTCCTTCGCTATTCTAGAGTCACAGTGGCGTTCTGTACTCTCTTCGTCATCAGGAGGTTTCATATTTACCTACCACTGATACGGATATCTGTGCTTTCTTCGTCATCAGGAGGTTTCATGTTTACCTACCACTGATACGGTATGGAACTATAGTGAAGGATGGATGGATTCCACATCTACATCACTTTCCTACACTAGGATGTAAGGTTCTACACATCCATGTACCCCACATACTCAAAAGTATGTGCTCCAGGAGTTCCCTATGGAAAACCTGTTTCACCATCACTTAATTTCTGACAATGATGGATCTATGATCAGGGCTCTACATTATACTTGATTAGTTAGGTACATTCAGTATTCTTTAACAGCATACATTGTTCTTCAAACAATAACAGTAGCATAGCAGCTATAAAAGAAAAATACTAAATGTAACAGGCCTAACTCATATCAATCATCATTTCTCATTATCCTCATCACAAGTCATCTCTAAAGCATGACCTTGATGGTATTCATGGCTCTCACAGCCCATTATCAGTATAGGATGCCACTGGCAAGGCATCAGATTACATTACTTATTCATAAGGCTAACAACATGCCTTCAATGAATATAACATCAACATCCATACCTGGATATGATTACCTTCATATCAAAACTTGCATGGTTAATACATCTGATAAAGGAAATACAATAATAAGGAATGTACTTCCTACTCTTGTCATAAGAGTTAAATCTTTAATTCTACTCAAATAGAGTTTATTGCTCAAAAGCATGCCATTACCCTTGAATTAGGGTTTACTATTCACATTACATGTCATCACCCTTGAATTAGGGTTTACTATTCACATTACATGTCATCACCCTTGAATTAGGGTTTACTATTCACATCAAGGTGAATTAAACTCATAACATCATCATGTTTGAGTAACACCTTCATTGATGCTCCTGGATTAGTTAAAGGTTCATCATTTATCATAATTAGGGTTTCTATGATCTCACACAGGTGGATCATACCCTAGTTATACTCATTTCTGTGTATTGGGGATGTTTCAATTGAGTTTCCATTTAAAAGAGATACTTTCTCTCTCTAGAGGTACTTTCTCTCTCTAAAGGTACTTTCTCTCTCATCGTAAGGTTAGGTGATGTCAACATCACTCTAAAACAGGTTGGGTTGAGTCATCATAGGCTAACATAGCCAAAAGCATCACCATTAAGTGATTAGAGTTACTTTCTCTCTCTAGGGTACTTTCTCTCTCTCTAGAGCACTTTCTCTTTCATCATACTAAGGGTTGATGATAACATTAGACTAGATCAGGTTATATAGAGTCATTATGACTAAAAACATCATTCTCATGTAATTAGGGTTTGAATTGAGCAAGGTATAACTCAATTGACTCTTCAGGGGTATCTTGGTAATTCACCCCATTGATCATCATCATCATAGTCAAAAACCCTAATCAAATAACTCCTTACTATCTTAGATTATCATTAGTGTTTGATTTGAGCAACATTGAACCATCACACGATTGAATTCGGTTGAAAGTGTTGACCGATTGCTCACTTTGACCCTTCAAGTCCATGAGCCCCTTTCTAGCTCCAAGACCGTGAGCCTCCTCATGGGCTTGAGATCATGAGTCACCTCACGGTCTTGAGGCCGTGAGCCCCCTCACGATCTTGAGGTCGTGAGCTACCTCACGATCTTGAGGTCGTGAGCCCCCTCACGGTCCTGAGGTCGTGAGCCACCTCACGGTCCTGAGGTCGTGAGTCCCCTCACGGTCCTGAGGTCGTGAGCCACCTCACGATCTTGAGGTCGTGAGCCCCCTCACGGTCCTGAGGTCGTGAGCCACCTCACGGTCCTGAGGTCATGTGGGTGGACCCCACATTGTCTTGAGACCATTTAGGTTAATCAACCCTAAAAACCCTAATTAGGTCACCATAATTTCAGTACTGATTTTATCTAGGGTTAGCCCTAGTATTCGCCCTTCAACTCTTAGCCCGTTTGGAATTAGACCATCAAACTTGGTGAGTTGTTAACTAACATAATTTTGAACAGTAATCTCATGGGGTCAACGCTTAGTCAACGACCTTTCACGGTCTTGAGACCTTTTGCCCAAAAAGGCAATTTCAGACCGTTTGAAAATCAGCAATTAATTCATTTAAAGTTGTGACTTAAAAAGGTCATATCTCCCGATTCCTTTGGAGTTAGTCTCCCAAATTTTGAGGGTATTTAGCCTATATAATTAGGAACAGGTTTCTTATATGGTCCACGCTCGGTCAACAGGGACAATCGGTCTTGAGACCGCGAGCCCTCTCACGGTCTCGAGACCGCGAGGCTCTCTCACGGTCTTGAGGTCGTGAGAGCAAACTGTTAGGACCGTTTAGGGAAAAGAAAAACGGTGGGTTTTTCTTGGAAATCACGCCTTCATCTTCTAGCTCAAGAACAGTACAGATATCCCACGGGTTTGCTTGCAAGATAGCAGGGAAAAGTAGGGAAATACTAGGAGCTATCATTAACTCGCATATAAAGATGCACATAGTAAAGCATAGGTTTAGAGTTATAAAACCCGCCTAAAGCTTGCTTCTTGAGCTCCAAGCTTTCAAGCTCCAAGCTCTAATGGCGTCCTTGAGTTCCCACAGGTTGGCCAAGGTGAAAACTCCAAGGAAGGATGAAAAGAGACGGCTAGAAAGATAGGGTTTCGAGAATTAGCCATGAAGATGACCTTGAATTCGAATTCTAACCATGGAATTAGGCAAGAAGAGGGGTTTAAACCTACCTTGCACCCCTTGTTCGTCCTCCTTAGCTCCAAGGCAGTCCTTGGTCGTCTTTGGTGAAATGAAACAGTAAGGGAACGAAGGTTAAGTTCCCCTTGCAACTAAGGAAAGGAGGGCTTATATACTTGGGGTAGGATTTTCAACATTAGCTCATAAGTTTCCCTTAATTCCAACTAAGTCCTTCTTTTATTACTTGCTCGTCCCTTCCTCTTTATTCTAAGGACAAATCTTATCTTAAGTTATAGAAAAGAAGGCAAGGAAGAATAATCTAATAATAAAGTTCATACTTAAAGGGTTATTGCACATATACCCTGATTATTCAATCACAGAGCCTATTTCTTAACTTGATAACTCAATTGAGGTGAATTCCTCATCATTTCTTCTCTAAATGATGGCAAAAGTCTAAAAAGATACTTTAGATGACATTCTTTACAAATTGCATCCCATCATTTGGGTAAATTGCATTTTACCCCAAATTAGGGTTTCAAGCCCTGGGATTGCCTCCACAGCTGCACCTTGGTGCTCTAGCTTGGGAAATCCCTCAAACTTTGCCAAAGAGATTCTCATGATGTCTCAACATCAGAGGAACATCTCATCATGTGCAAATTGCAAGTTAACCCTTTCAACTGGGTAAATTGCACATAGGTCCCTGTATATCAAAACAATGCTACAACTTTAAATAAAAAGGAGCAAATACTGAAATATACGTTTCTGAGAAGCTTAATTACATGCTCAGAGTTAATCACAAGGATTTAACTACATATTTAGGCAAAACACCTAGGGTTAACTCATAACCCAGGTCATGGATGTTACAAATTATCCACCCCTTACAAGGATTTCGTCCCCGAAATCGATAAAACATATTACGAGAAAAGGGCAGGATACTTCCTTCTCATCTCATCCTCTAACTCCCAAGTGGCTTCTTCAATACCACGATGATTCCAGAGGACTTTCACAAGACTTATATCTTTCTTCTTTAACTTTTTAATTCGTTTATCAAGGATTGACACTGGTCCCTCTTCATAGGATATGTCATCATTCAATTCTACTTCCATAGGTTGTAGAACTGACTCGGTGTCTGGGTGACATTTCTTCAACATAGAAATGTGAAACACAGGATGTAACCTCTGTAATTCTGGGGGCAGCTCTAGTTTATATGCTACCTTTCCAATCCGTTCAATGATTGGATAAGGCCCCATATATCTAGGGGCTAACTTCCCCTTCCTTCCAAAACGAAGGACCCCTTTCCAAGGTGAGACCTTAAGATACACTTTGTCTCCAACCTGGAACTCTAAAGGTCTACGACGTTTGTCAGCATAAGATTTCTGCCTATCCTGAGCAGTCTTAATCTTATGTTGTATAACTTTAATCTTTTCCGTGGTTTGCTGTACCAAGTCAGGACCTAACAACTGGTGCTCACCAGTCTCAAACCAACACAAGGGTGATCTACAAAGTCTACCATATAAGGCTTCATAAGGTGCCATATCAATACTATGCTGATAGCTATTGTTATAGGCAAACTCTATCAAGCTTAGGTGTAGGTCCCAACTTCCGGTAAACTGGAGAACACATGCTCGCAACAGGTCTTCTAAGGTTTGTATGGTCCTTTCTGACTGTCCATCAGTCTGTGGATGAAAGGCCGTACTAAACCTCAGCTTAGTGCCTAAGGCACTGTGCAACTGTTCCCAAAAACGACTTGTAAATTGAGGACCTCTGTCCGAAACTATTGTGACAGGAACTCCGTGCAAACGCACTATCTCTTGCACATATAACTCTGATAACCTTTCAGCAGAATAGGTTGTTTTAACAGGTAAGAAATGTGCTGTCTTAGTCAACCTATCAACAATTACCCAAATGGAATCATGTCCTTTGCTTGTCCTGGGTAGGCCAACAACAAAGTCCATGGTCACATGGTCCCACTTCCACTGTGATATGGGTAAAGGTTGCATTGTCCCTGCAGGCTTCTGGTGTTCAGCTTTAACTTGCTGACACACAGAACACCTCAAAACAAACTCTGCAACGTCCTTCTTCATCCCAGGCCACCAATACAGATCCTTCAATTTCCGATACATCTTGGTGCTCCCTGGATGCATAGCATACATGGAAGAATGGGCTTCTTCCAGGACTAACTTCCTTAAGTTGTCCACATCCGGCACTATCATTCTTCCATTATAACAAGCTACTTGATCTTTTGAGTCATGAAACCCATCTTGTTTCTCATTTCCATACTTAGATCTTATATGTTGAACTGCAGCATCATCTAGCTGTGCTTCTTTAATCTGCTCTCTTAGGGTAGGTTTAATATGCATCTCAGCTAACAAACCGGCTAGCAATGACACCTTCAACTGTACATTGTCTTGCCTTAAAGAGATAAGCATATCTCTTCTAGAGCATACTAAAGAGTTTAGTTGTGCTCTATTCATGGTTGATGTTGCTGATTTCCTACTCAAGGCATCTGCAACAACATTGGCCTTACCTGGATGGTAATCAATTGTACAGTCGTAGTCCTTGATTAACTCCATCCAGCGACGTTGCCTCATGTTGAGCTCATGCTGAGAGAAGATATACTTAAGGTTTTTGTGGTCTGTGAAAATCTGGAATGTCTCTCCGTAGAGATAATGTCTCCAGATCTTCAAAGCATGAACCACAGCTGCTAACTCTAGATCGTGTGTTGGATAATTCTCCTCGTGTTTCTTAAGCTGTCGGGAAGCAAAAGAAATCACTTGTTTATCCTGCATCAACACACATCCTAGTCCATTTTTGGAAGCATCACAGAAAACTATATACCCTTTTCCTTGCTCAGGTAGCACTAGCACAGGTGCACTTGTCAACCTCTCCTTCAGCAGCTGGAAAGATTGTTGACACTTATCACTCCAAGAAAAAGGAACATCTTTCCGGGTTAACTTGGTCAAGGGTAAATCTATGGAACTAAAGTTCTTAATGAACCTTCGATAATAGCCAGCTAACCCCAAGAAACTTCGAATCTCCGTCGGTGTTTTCGGTTGTTCCCATTGTAGAACAGATTCTACCTTTGTAGGGTCAACACGAATTCCCGAGGCGGATATTACATGTCCAAGAAAAGATACTTCCGGCAGCCAGAACTCACACTTGCTAAACTTAGCGTACAGCTTATGTTCTCTTAGCAAGGTCAGAGCTTGGCGAAGATGCTGCTCATGCTGCTGAGCATCTTTACTATAAATCAGTATGTCATCTATGAAGACGACAACACACTGATCAAGGAAAGGTCGAAAAACTCTATTCATGAGTTCCATGAATGCAGCTGGTGCATTGGTTAGTCCAAACGACATAACCGTGAACTCATAGTGACCATATCTTGTCCTAAAGGCAGACTTGGATATGTCACTATCCTTAATACGAAGTTGGAGATATCCAGACCTCAAGTCTATCTTTGAAAAGACTGTTGCACCACGCAACTGGTCAAAGAGATCATCAATCCTCGGCAGAGGATACTTATTCTTTATTGTCACTTTATTGAGTTGTCTATAGTCGATGCACAACCGCATTGACCCATCTTTCTTTTTAACAAACAAGACCGGAGCACCCCAAGGTGAAGTGCTTGGTCGGATAAAACCTCTCTCAAGTAGCTCTTGAAGCTGTTTCTTGAGTTCTGCCATCTCGGCAGGAGCCATTCTATACGGAGTTTGAGCTATGGGTTTCGTATCTGGAATTAGATTGATTTCAAAATCAATTTCCCGAGGTGGTGGTATACCAGGAAGTTCTTCAGGAAACACATCCTCGAATTCCCTGACTATGGGAACTTCAGCAGGATTGGAACTTTCCTTGGTAACATCTACCACATGGGCTAAGAATGCATAACATCCTTGCCTCAACAGCTTATCAGCAACCATAGCTGACACAAGACAGGTGGGCAGAATCTTTCTTTCACCTTGAAAGATCCATGTGTTGCTTTCATCAGCAAACACAGCCAACTTGGACTCACAATCCAAGACAACTCTATACCTTTCTAAGGTATCCATCCCAAGGATTATATCAAACCCCTGCATATCAAGTGGTATAAGGTCCACTTGAATGCGATGGTCAGAAAAGAAAAGGATGCAGGGAGAACATACCTCCTGCAAAACGGCAGACCCACTCAACGGAGTCTCTAACAACAAACTATCTGCTCTATGACTAACAGTCATATTGCAGTTACGAATCACTTCACGAGTGATGAAAGAGTGTGTAGCACCCGGATCAATCAGAACAGATATATTACAGGATATAGACATATCAGAATATAAAAGTTTCATCTGACCTGCCACTACCCGTGGATTGACCACTGCCTCAGGTGGGTTCATAGCATAGAACCTCGCGGTTGCCTGGTGTTGAGGTGGTGCTGATGATCCAGCTTGAGACGCTTGTCCACGTCCTCGAGCTGCTCCTTGATGTTGTCTATTCTGAGATCCCTGTTGATTCTGTCTCGGAGGTTGTTGTGTCACACCGACAGGCCTAGAACGGCAATCCTTCATCAAGTGTCCCACCTTACCACAGTTATAGCAACTCTTCTCCTGTTGTTGTGGTCTGGGTGGTCCAGTGACTGACACTGATGCAGAACTGTGCGTCCCTTGAAGCGGTTGACTCCGTCCTCTACCTCTACTTGGTGTCCATTGAGTTTGAAAACTTGATCTGGGTGGTGGAGGGTTAGGTGCAGAGAATCTAGGTTTCTTGGAATCCCTAGATGAAGAACCCTGGAACTGGGGATATCTTTTATGGGTTTGTCTTTTCTCAACAACAGATCTCTCTATCCTTCGGACTGACTCAACGAAGGTAGAGAATCTCTCTCTGTTTTCTAAGGCAGACACAGGGGTTGACATATCGGAATTCAAACCCTTTTCAAATCTTCTGATTCTTTCCTCATCCGTAGAAGCCATGTGCGGACAGAACCGCAACAACTCCATAAACTTAGCTTCATACTCACTAATGTTCATCATACCCTGCCTTAGTTTCTCAAACTGAGAAATCTTCTCATCTAGGAAGGTCTTTGGAAAATATCTATTGATAAATTCCCGACGAAACTCTTCCCATGAGAACTCTACTCCAGGTCTCTTCTGCTCTTCCATGTTCCACCAGTGACCAGCACTGCCTTTGAGAAGATAGACAGCATGTCTAACCTTCTCAGCTTCCGGAATCATAAGAATCCTGAAAGCCTTCTCCAACTCTGTCAACCATAAGTCAGCATCTGCAGGGTCGGCAGTTCCGAAGTACTCGGTAGCTCCGACACGACGAAGTCTGTTACACCCCAATCTCACAATCTCCTCAAATCATGAGATTAGGGTGTAAGATAGGATTTATAATTAACACAAAGAACACCCTTAACTTTTTCTTTCCTTAAAAACTCTTGTTTCTTCGCATTGAACCACATAAAACATCTTAACAAGGGAATCCAAACATTTCTTTTACTAATCAGACTTTAACAGAAAAGATACATATATAAACATTCATGATGTCTTTCACAACTTGTGCACATAAACCTTGTTAATTAGCATACATATCAAAGAGGAACAATATTACACATCGTAATTACAACTCTCTCTCTAAACTCTTACTGAGGACCTAGAGTGACAAGGACCGACTGACTCAACTAATTTCATACTTGACTCCTGTGGCAGATCTACTCTGACGCTCTGATCATCTTCAAGTCCACGCGATTAACCCTAAAATGTTTGAGTAGAGGGGTGAGCCTACTCGCTCAGTGAATGAATACTTCATGGAAACAGACTAATGCACTAATGTGATCAAAGATATAATTTAAATAAACGATATGAAATTTAACAACAATAATTACTACACTGAGCAGTTCTAAAGCAATATAATTGAAATAGCAAAGAATATAAATATTGCATCCAAAGAATAACTACTAGAAAACTATGCTCTAGTCATTCTTAACTCTTTCATTTATAAGTAACTCTGTGAACCTATGTGATCATATTTTAGATTATGCCCTAAATATATGCAGTGTACTCTGCATATAAAGATCCGTAACAAGTTCATGCTACGACCCCACCGTACAAGACTTAGCGACACACCCGGGAAATGCTAAGTCTGACTACAGCCCTGCTCTGCTACAGGACCCCTGGCTCCCTGGCCAGAAACATAGGCTCTACGGCCTCAAGCACTTCTTTGAGTGCACCCGACTTCTCCTTAAACCTGAGTACACCGGCGGAGAGTCACAGGGTTACCTTCGTGACGCTGCACGAATTGTGTTAGATAACCAAGTTTTATTTTCCTTTTCCCAGTGCCATTGTGACACGAGCACAATTGTTGTTAGACACTGCTTTTCTCTTTCCTCGTTTGTCCGCGACACAAGCACGGATGATGTTGCAACACGAGTTTCACCCCTAAGAAACAGACCTTCTTTTAGGGGTTCTACGGTGTTAGGGCACTTAGGTCTATACTTGATTAACAATAAACAATTTAACAGAAATATCACATAGCAACGTCAAAACTCAGTTATTCAACATATATCATATCTTAGTAACATCCCTTTCTAGGGCATGTCATATCTCATCACCTGCAATTTAAGAGATATATATTGAAATATAAGAAGTCCTGCAGTATGTAGATATTATTTCAGAGAGAACAAGCATATAAAGTAAATGCACTAGAAACATACAATTCAACAGTTAAGCATCACCACATCTCATATCGAGACCTTTCATATTACCATAGCATGATTCATTGAACACCCTATCCTTAGGGTTTCATTTACCATATTCATTCATCACATGCCAACACCCTACTCTTAGGGTTGCATTTGCATCATTCACTTGTCACATGACTCTTATCATGATCTCATAAGATATAAGCATTCACTAAATAAAGACTGTTTCCAACAATCGTATGCAATTAATATAGACATGAAACCATGGAAACTTAACTAAATTTAGATTTTCCATATCATCACTGCGATATCATGTATCCAGAATAAGATTCAATTAAGATAACCCACGAGGTACATCCTAACCACTTATAGGATTACTAGTCCATTTCAAACAGGTTGAAACTCTAGCGATATTCCAATTAGGTCAAACCCTAATTACATCATTTGATATAAATCTAAAAGCATCCTCAATAGGAAGTGTTGCATACGTATCTGATATGAATCTACCATTTAGGAGTCATTCAAATAGAGAAGGAATCCATATCATATCAATTTACAATAACTTAAATCAAATGGACATCTCAGGATTTAGAATTCACATGCTAAGCATTTAGGGATTTGGATGTTATAATCAAATTCGTGCATTAGAATGTTTGAAGGAAGAACCCACTCACCCTAAGGTGTGAAAACACCTCACAACTGCAGCTCAACTCAGGGAATCTCGAATTCCCATCAAATCCCTAGCAAATCCCCCAATTCTTCTTCCATTCAACTCGGAAACCTTGAAAATGAGGGATTATGAAGAAAGGGTGAGAAAAGAGGTGATTTCGACATTATCTTGGATCAAATCAAAGCAAGGACGGAATCTTGACATAAGAGAGAAGATTCACCATAAAAGTCTATGCAAGGAATCCGAACTTACTTGATTTCACCCTTCCTGGAATCGCAAAACCCTAATTCAGCAATTTCCCCCACTTTCTCCACTCAAGCCCTAATTCTCCCTCTCTCTCTAGAAGCTCATTTCTCTGGAATGAATGACGAATAATGAGAGATGCTTGTGTGTGTGGTCGTTCATATAAGTCAATTTGAGCTGCTTGGGTCAATTGCAAATTGACCCAACACTCAACTTTAATTATATAGGCTGAATATTCAGTTATACAAAAGTTACTGTAATTCGTTTATTTCAGAGAACAAACATTCTCCAACAATTATGAGAATTTAGCACGTTGTTTATAATTGATCTATAGAGCTTCAGCTAAAATTTGAGATCATTTGGAGTTACCAATAAATAATTAAAAATAGAACAGTGCACTGCTATATTGCAGTCTGCAGAATATATTCGGCCGAGTTTGTCCTGCACAAACTCGACCGACACCCTTACTGTAGGGATTCAAAAGTCATCCAAAAATTATGCCAATTTAACAGAGTGTCTAAAATTGTATTGATCAAATACTGTTAAAATTTGAGATCAATTGGATATACCAATAAAAAGATAAAATTCAATTACCACACTGCTGTAAAATTCTGGAAATGTGATCGGTCGAGTCTGAAACTCGGCCGACAAACAGGTCAGAGCATTCTTCAAAAATTCTGATATTTTCCAATGTTGTTCACATTTTATATATCTAAATCATATCCAAATTTTAAGTAAATCAGAGTTACACATAAAATACTAAAAATCATTTAGTGAGACATTCTACTTATCAAATTCTGTAATCATGTATCATCAAAACTCTATTTTGGGCCGATTAAGGTTTATGCTTCTCAAACCCTAATTGCAAGACAAAAGAACATTTAGACTTATTATCATAATTAAAACATCCTAATTGTGTCATCATTATTAATTAGATTTCAAGAATGATTATTCCAATTAATCTTTGCAATTGTCTAGGTAAACCCTAGTTTACCAATTAAGCTCAGATGGGGTCGTATCAACTCTTCCCCCCTTAGAATGTTTCGTCCTCGAAACATGAACCTACAAGAAAGATACATTCAAGGTTATTCTAAGCTTCTAAAACCTTCCATGTCATTATATTCTTGTATTTTATACCTGAATGTAGTTTTTAACATTAGATCTTTTAATTCTTTACTAAATCACAACATATTTCAAATAATTCTCAATGATATCAAGCAAATTCTTTATGCCACAGTCCAACATAGAATGCAAAGATAAACCACCACGCTTTCACTGCGCAACTCTGATACTCTGATACAACTATCTCAACTTATGCTGCTCAGAGAGTTCTATTGTTCTGTATCACCTTTAAGTGATAAAAGCACGTTCACCATACTGTTTTAAACTTTAATAACATGCTACTCAAATAGCAAAACAGTCTTGAATTAAAAAAACTAAATTCAACAATCAATTGCACAATACTACTCTTGGCATCCCCATTGGGTCATGGATGCATGAGGTGAAGCATTACCACCTCATTCCATACTACCCCGTTTCGATCCTGGGATCTGTGGGTTATGGGCCCACACACAATACAAAGTGTAACCATCGTATTATATCATTTTAGGGTTTCAACAACAGTAATAAGGTAATCCATAATTATATCAGTCATTCAAGCATTAATCATACTCAATTACCATCACTCAGTTATATTAGAGCTAGGTATAACAAGCTACACCTCATTAGGGTTACTTGTCCAGACAATCTGATTATCATCCCTTTCTATTAATATGAGTGAATACGTATGACTACCTTGTTCAGGGTATCTCTCCATGTGTTCTGACATCATCCAAACCATATCACCATGTCACAAATACACAATAGTAAGATGCATATCATGTATGAATTACTACAACTATCATACACCTTTAATTTAACATATAGCTTGCACAAATATACTGAAATCATATGTAGAACCAACTTTCATACTTTAATATGCCTTCAACAAATCATACATGTAAAAACAAATTCACATTTTACATAAAGCTAGTGCCTTCCCATATCTTTCTGCTCATTCATTACTTCTTTACTTTTTGCTACCTATCCTTTTTATATGATTATATACAATAAACATCATTAGCATTGAATTATTTAAGATAGGAATGGATTATTCATCATTCTTGCTATCACACAAGAATTTATTTCTTATCGCACTTCATCATATTGTATGTCACTATTACATTCACTAGATGACCCCACCAAGGTAGTTATGCATCATAGATAATTCATTCTCTTATCATTTCATTCCCACCTTGCTATTGTTAAGGAGTATATGAAAGAGAAAATGATTTTAAGACTTGAAATACTTGTATTCAAACATTCCCTTAATACATTCTCGTATGTAGATTTACTTAGTTATCAACAGAGATATTTGATTAATTAGCACTTGCTTGAATCTCACAACCTCTTTATTTTATAACTTCTCCATCATATTTCAAACCCTTTCTTACGTTTCATAGTCCTCTTACTACATACTACTCTTTAACCAGTCATCTTTAATTCTAAATTTTTCTCTTATGACCATGTTGCTTATTCATATGTATGGTCATGTATACCATGTTGCACATATTTCCTCCTTAATCTTTATACTATTGTGAAGTTAACGTTCTAAATTAATAGCTTTTCTATTAGTTTTTCCTCATGTTGAATACATTACATATTCTTCATTTTTAAATCAAGTGGATCAGGCATGGGTCAAACATAGTTTCTCTTTCAATCAAGTTTTTCTCTTCTGAATACAGTCTACCTTTGTATGACTTATTCATTCGTTAAACTACACCTATGTTCTTTGCTTAGAAACTAGTTTGTTGTTCTAGTCTTATGAATTACATGATCATATGATCCTTTTTACCTTTATGGACCTATTAAAAGCTCACTCTATTCTTCTACTTAGCCTTTGCTTTAGGGTTCATAAAAGCATTATACTCTATTCTATGATTCATTCTTCATGATTGATTCTTGCTATCTTGAACCATACATACATTTCACATATCTTTTCTATATTTTATATGTATAGTTCATGCAAAATTAATCAATAAACTGATTATGAACTTATTATCATGTTCTATTATTCCCAATTAAGGGTTTCACCTTTGAGACCCCAAAGTTGAACCTCAGATCTCAGTTTCAACTAATTCTTAGTTGTTCTGATCTTGCCCATATGTTTCAACATCTTACTGTATGTACATTCTTACTCTGAGGTGGGTCTAATTATTCCAATTATATTCTTATTATGTTATAGATAGGATTCATTAGATCCTAGTAACGCATCCTACCAACCGGACCAGGCCAAACCTGAAGTCCTGAAGCCCAGAACTACCAAGGATTACATTCTTCCTGAACTGCCACTCACAGCTCAGAAACTCGGCCGATCACTCTGGAACTCGGCCGATCGCCTTCCAGATTCTGAAACTCGGCCGACCAACTTCGGCCGATCAGCAGGAAACTCGGCCGATCCTCTGGGGAACTCGGCCGATCGAAACACTACTTGTTTACCTACAAAGAAACTCGGCCGATTCAAGACCAAACTCGGCCGACCAAAACGCTGTTTGAAATCCTAAACAAGGAACTCGGCCGACCAAAACATGAACTCGGCCGAACCGCTCACAGACTGAAAACCTAAACAGACATGCTGATGTCAATTTCACTCGAATCAGCGGGCAAAACCATAGAAACAAAAGCTCATTCAAAGGTCAATTCTAGTCTACTTGTTACAAAGAATGAAATCAATAAATGCTACAATTGCATAGTATACAACAGATATTAAAGACCCATATTTCAAGGTATTGAATATTTCAATTCAAACATATAAGAGCATTTCTATACATTTCCAACAAAAACAACATTATGAAATGTAAATTCTATCTCCTTTTACATTTATGCTCTTAATTCTTGTTTCTTTTCTCGTTTTCTAACCCTAACATTTCTAGGGTTCCTCTCTAGCCCATTCTTCCACTGTATACCTGGCCAGGGTATACGTGAGAGAATAGACAGAGTAGCTTATACTGGCTGATCCAAGTACTCAGATATCGGGCCAGGATATCCAAATACTCAAATCCCCAAAGCTAACATCAAACATCTCCTATCTGCCACGCTTAGGACTCTAACTTACTAACTTAATGGTCCTTGACAACTCACCCTAAGCTCTGATACCAAGCTGTTACACCCCGATCTCACAATCTCCTCAAATCATGAGATTAGGGCGTAAGATAGGATTTATAATTAACACAAAGAACACCCTTAACTTTTTCTTTCCTTAAAAACTCTTGTTTCTTCGCATTGAACCACATAAAACATCTTAACAAGGGAATCCAAACATTTCTTTTACTAATCAGACTTTAACAGAAAAGATACATATATAAACATTCATGATGTCTTTCACAACTTGTGCACATAAACCTTGTTAATTAGCATACATATCAAAGAGGAACAATATTACACATCGTAATTACAACTCTCTCTCTAAACTCTTACTGAGGACCTAGAGTGACAAGGACCGACTGACTCAACTAATTTCATACTTGACTCCTGTGGCAGATCTACTCTGACGCTCTGATCATCTTCAAGTCCACGCGATTAACCCTAAAATGTTTGAGTAGAGGGGTGAGCCTACTCGCTCAGTGAATGAATACTTCATGGAAACAGACTAATGCACTAATGTGATCAAAGATATAATTTAAATAAACGATATGAAATTTAACAACAATAATTACTACACTGAGCAGTTCTAAAGCAATATAATTGAAATAGCAAAGAATATAAATATTGCATCCAAAGAATAACTACTAGAAAACTATGCTCTAGTCATTCTTAACTCTTTCATTTATAAGTAACTCTGTGAACCTATGTGATCATATTTTAGATTATGCCCTAAATATATGCAGTGTACTCTGCATATAAAGATCCGTAACAAGTTCATGCTACGACCCCACCGTACAAGACTTAGCGACACACCCGGGAAATGCTAAGTCTGACTACAGCCCTGCTCTGCTACAGGACCCCTGGATCCCTGGCCAGAAACATAGGCTCTACGGCCTCAAGCACTTCTTTGAGTGCACCCGACTTCTCCTTAAACCTGAGTACACCGGCGGAGAGTCACAGGGTTACCTTCGTGACGCTGCACGAATTGTGTTAGATAACCAAGTTTTATTTTCCTTTTCCCAGTGCCATTGTGACACGAGCACAATTGTTGTTAGACACTGCTTTTCTCTTTCCTCGTTTGTCCGCGACACAAGCACGGATGATGTTGCAACACGAGTTTCACCCCTAAGAAACAGACCTTCTTTTAGGGGTTCTACGGTGTTAGGGCACTTAGGTCTATACTTGATTAACAATAAACAATTTAACAGAAATATCACATAGCAACGTCAAAACTCAGTTATTCAACATATATCATATCTTAGTAACATCCCTTTCTAGGGCATGTCATATCTCATCACCTGCAATTTAAGAGATATATATTGAAATATAAGAAGTCCTGCAGTATGTAGATATTATTTCAGAGAGAACAAGCATATAAAGTAAATGCACTAGAAACATACAATTCAACAGTTAAGCATCACCACATCTCATATCGAGACCTTTCATATTACCATAGCATGATTCATTGAACACCCTATCCTTAGGGTTTCATTTACCATATTCATTCATCACATGCCAACACCCTACTCTTAGGGTTGCATTTGCATCATTCACTTGTCACATGACTCTTATCATGATCTCATAAGATATAAGCATTCACTAAATAAAGACTGTTTCCAACAATCGTATGCAATTAATATAGACATGAAACCATGGAAACTTAACTAAATTTAGATTTTCCATATCATCACTGCGATATCATGTATCCAGAATAAGATTCAATTAAGATAACCCACGAGGTACATCCTAACCACTTATAGGATTACTAGTCCATTTCAAACAGGTTGAAACTCTAGCGATATTCCAATTAGGTCAAACCCTAATTACATCATTTGATATAAATCTAAAAGCATCCTCAATAGGAAGTGTTGCATACGTATCTGATATGAATCTACCATTTAGGAGTCATTCAAATAGAGAAGGAATCCATATCATATCAATTTACAATAACTTAAATCAAATGGACATCTCAGGATTTAGAATTCACATGCTAAGCATTTAGGGATTTGGATGTTATAATCAAATTCGTGCATTAGAATGTTTGAAGGAAGAACCCACTCACCCTAAGGTGTGAAAACACCTCACAACTGCAGCTCAACTCAGGGAATCTCGAATTCCCATCAAATCCCTAGCAAATCCCCCAATTCTTCTTCCATTCAACTCGGAAACCTTGAAAATGAGGGATTATGAAGAAAGGGTGAGAAAAGAGGTGATTTCGACATTATCTTGGATCAAATCAAAGCAAGGACGGAATCTTGACATAAGAGAGAAGATTCACCATAAAAGTCTATGCAAGGAATCCGAACTTACTTGATTTCACCCTTCCTGGAATCGCAAAACCCTAATTCAGCAATTTCCCCCACTTTCTCCACTCAAGCCCTAATTCTCCCTCTCTCTCTAGAAGCTCGTTTCTCTGGAATGAATGACGAATAATGAGAGCTGCTTGTGTGTGTGGTCGTTCATATAAGTCAATTTGAGCTGCTTGGGTCAATTGCAAATTGACCCAACACTCAACTTTAATTATATAGGCTGAATATTCAGTTATACAAAAGTTACTGTAATTCGTTTATTTCAGAGAACAAACATTCTCCAACAATTATGAGAATTTAGCACGTTGTTTATAATTGATCTATAGAGCTTCAGCTAAAATTTGAGATCATTTGGAGTTACCAATAAATAATTAAAAATAGAACAGTGCACTGCTATATTGCAGTCTGCAGAATATATTCGGCCGAGTTTGTCCTGCACAAACTCGACCGACACCCTTACTGTAGGGATTCAAAAGTCATCCAAAAATTATGCCAATTTAAAAGAGTGTCTAAAATTGTATTTATCAAATACTGTTAAAATTTGAGATCAATTGGATATACCAATAAAAAGATAAAATTCAATTACCACACTGCTGTAAAATTCTGGAAATGTGATCGGTCGAGTTTGAAACTCGGCCGACAAACAGGTCAGAGCATTCTTCAAAAATTCTGATATTTTCCAATGTTGTTCACATTTTATATATCTAAATCATATCCAAATTTTAAGTAAATCAGAGTTACACATAAAATACTAAAAATCATTTAGTGAGACATTCTACTTATCAAATTCTGTAATCATGTATCATCAAAACCCTATTTTGGGCCGATTAAGGTTTATGCTTCTCAAACCCTAATTGCAAGACAAAAGAACATTTAGACTTATTATCATAATTAAAACATCCTAATTGTGTCATCATTATTAATTAGATTTCAAGAATGATTATTCCAATTAATCTTTGCAATTGTCTAGGTAAACCCTAGTTTACCAATTAAGCTCAGATGGGGTCGTATCAAAGTCGTTCGAATGTCTTACCAATACCTTGTACTTCAGGCTGGACAGGTGCCCTAGGTGCAGGAATGGGCATCCTATCGGTTATATGTGTCATGGCAGTCATAAACTGCCCGAACATCGTCTGTATAGCTGGATCACTCATGTCAGCTGGGTAGAACTGGGGTGGCTCTCTTGGCGACTTAGGTGCAGGTTGTTCTATTCTCGGAACTCTTGCACCGCCTCGAGGTGCACTAGCACTACTCTCAGCCACGTGCTCATCGCGATGTTCTGACATTCTTATGTATCTTCTTCTCCTGAGGAGCAGAAGATTCTATTAGATAAGGAAGGAGTACTAAAGGTAGACTCGACATCCTAAGTCCTATGCCTCTGTAGACTCAACTGAACCTGGAGCTCTGATACCACTAATTGTGGCCTCTGATCTCCAAACCATGACATAAACACGAATAAAACTTAGCGGAAGCGAATCGGTAATCAGCGGAAGACAAAAATCACGGAAAATTAAAACTTTTTGAGATAAGAACTTGTATTCATAAAAACTCCTTTCATAAAGAGAGGTAACTGTTTACATCTCAGGATAATTACTTCTTGAGTAATTATATACATTCAAGATACAAAATCTCAAGATCACATAACACAAGACTCCAAGACCTGAGAGTACAGAGGACACATAGGACTGACTCTAACTACACCACATGGCAGGACAAATCTCCACCTGAGATTACTGCTGCCCCTGGTGCTGCTGCTGAGATTGATCACTTGTAGGCTGGTTTCTTTGTCTCCGACGTCCACCTAAAAAGTTGAAGTCTACGGGGTGAGACAATTATACATAATTGTCCCAGCGAGAGTTATAACTCTTCGCCAGAAGCTTTATTATAACATCAAAGATTATTCTAAACAGTAAAGCCTTCAAAGCATTCTATAACAGTTATAGTTATAACAAGATCTCTACAATTTAGGAGATATGGAGGATATCAATCATTATAACAATGTAACATCAATCAACTAACTTGGAGTTATCTCTAACAAGTTATACTACATGGTTGATTATGTTTTACAAACAACATTATGCCCTGTGGAGATGAGGCTTACCACTCATACTCCAACTGATCGCTGAGAAGCCGCATCAGTATCATACATAGGTCATTAAGAGAGCCGGATTCTCATGACCTTCATCTTCCTCAGTCAGTAAGAGGATCACTTGTAGGACATCTTGTGTCTCTACTACTATAGCTCACCAGGTAAACTGGTCCTTCGCTATTCTAGAGTCACAGTGGCGTTCTGTACTCTCTTCGTCATCAGGAGGTTTCATATTTACCTACCACTGATACGGATATCTGTGCTTTCTTCGTCATCAGGAGGTTTCATGTTTACCTACCACTGATACGGTATGGAACTATAGTGAAGGATGGATGGATTCCACATCTACATCACTTTCCTACACTAGGATGTAAGGTTCTACACATCCATGTACCCCACATACTCAAAAGTATGTGCTCCAGGAGTTCCCTATGGAAAACCTGTTTCACCATCACTTAATTTCTGACAATGATGGATCTATGATCAGGGCTCTACATTATACTTGATTAGTTAGGTACATTCAGTATTCTTTAACAGCATACATTGTTCTTCAAACAATAACAGTAGCATAGCAGCTATAAAAGAAGAATACTAAATGTAACAGGCCTAACTCATATCAATCATCATTTCTCATTATCCTCATCACAAGTCATCTCTAAAGCATGACCTTGATGGTATTCATGGCTCTCACAGCCCATTATCAGTATAGGATGCCACTGGCAAGGCATCAGATTACATTACTTATTCATAAGGCTAACAACATGCCTTCAATGAATATAACATCAACATCCATACCTGGATATGATTACCTTCATATCAAAACCTGCATGGTTAATACATCTGATAAAGGAAATACAATAATAAGGAATGTACTTCCTACTCTTGTCATAAGAGTTAAATCTTTAATTCTACTCAAATAGAGTTTATTGCTCAAAAGCATGCCATTACCCTTGAATTAGGGTTTACTATTCACATTACATGTCATCACCCTTGAATTAGGGTTTACTATTCACATTACATGTCATCACCCTTGAATTAGGGTTTACTATTCACATCAAGGTGAATTAAACTCATAACATCATCATGTTTGAGTAACACCTTCATTGATGCTCCTGGATTAGTTAAAGGTTCATCATTTATCATAATTAGGGTTTCTATGATCTCACACAGGTGGATCATACCCTAGTTATACTCATTTCTGTGTATTGGGGATGTTTCAATTGAGTTTCCATTTAAAAGAGATACTTTCTCTCTCTAGAGGTACTTTCTCTCTCTAAAGGTACTTTCTCTCTCATCGTAAGGTTAGGTGATGTCAACATCACTCTAAAACAGGTTGGGTTGAGTCATCATAGGCTAACATAGCCAAAAGCATCACCATTAAGTGATTAGAGTTACTTTCTCTCTCTAGGGTACTTTCTCTCTCTCTAGAGCACTTTCTCTTTCATCATACTAAGGGTTGATGATAACATTAGACTAGATCAGGTTATATAGAGTCATTATGACTAAAAACATCATTCTCATGTAATTAGGGTTTGAATTGAGCAAGGTATAACTCAATTGACTCTTCAGGGGTATCTTGGTAATTCACCCCATTGATCATCATCATCATAGTCAAAAACCCTAATCAAATAACTCCTTACTATCTTATATTATCATTAGTGTTTGATTTGAGCAACATTGAACCATCACACGATTGAATTCGGTTGAAAGTGTTGACCGATTGCTCACTTTGACCCTTCAAGTCCATGAGCCCCTTTCTAGCTCCAAGACCGTGAGCCTCCTCATGGGCTTGAGATCATGAGTCACCTCACGGTCTTGAGGCCGTGAGCCCCCTCACGATCTTGAGGTCGTGAGCTACCTCACGATCTTGAGGTCGTGAGCCCCCTCACGGTCCTGAGGTCGTGAGCCACCTCACGGTCCTGAGGTCGTGAGTCCCCTCACGGTCCTGAGGTCGTGAGCCACCTCACGATCCTGAGGTCGTGAGCCCCCTCACGGTCCTGAGGTCGTGAGCCACCTCACGGTCCTGAGGTCATGTGGGTGGACCCCACATTGTCTTGAGACCATTTAGGTTAATCAACCCTAAAAACCCTAATTAGGTCACCATAATTCCAGTACTGATTTTATCTAGGGTTAGCCCTAGTATTCGCCCTGTCAACTCTTAGCCCGTTTGGAGTTAGACCATCAAACTTGGTGAGTTGTTAACTAACATAATTTTGAACAGTAATCTCATGGGGTCAACGCTTAGTCAACGACCTTTCACGGTCTTGAGACCTTTTGCCCAAAAAGGCAATTTCAGACCGTTTGAAAATCAGCAATTAATTCATTTAAAGTTGTGACTTAAAAAGGTCATATCTCCCGATTCCTTTGGAGTTAGTCTCCCAAATTTTGAGGGTATTTAGCCTATATAATTAGGAACAGGTTTCTTATATGGTCCACGCTCGGTCAACAGAGCCAATCGGTCTTGAGACCGCGAGCCCTCTCACGGTCTCGAGACCGCGAGGCTCTCTCACGGTCTTGAGGTCGTGAGAGCAAACTGTTAGGACCGTTTAGGGAAAAGAAAAACGGTGGGTTTTTCTTGGAAATCACGCCTTCATCTTCTAGCTCAAGAACAGTACAGATATCCCACGGGTTTGCTTGCAAGATAGCAGGGAAAAGTAGGGAAATACTAGGAGCTATCATTAACTCGCATATAAAGATGCACATAGTAAAGCATAGGTTTAGAGTTATAAAACCCGCCTAAAGCTTGCTTCTTGAGCTCCAAGCTTTCAAGCTCCAAGCTCTAATGGCGTCCTTGAGTTCCCACAGGTCGGCCAAGGTGAAAACTCCAAGGAAGGATGAAAAGAGACGGCTAGAAAGATAGGGTTTCGAGAATTAGCCATGAAGATGACCTTGAATTCGAATTCTAACCATGGAATTAGGCAAGAAGAGGGGTTTAAACCTACCTTGCACCCCTTGTTCGTCCTCCTTAGATCCAAGGCAGTCCTTGGTCGTCTTTGGTGAAATGAAACAGTAAGGGAACGAAGGTTAAGTTCCCCTTGCAACTAAGGAAAGGAGGGCTTATATACTTGGGGTAGGATTTTCAACATTAGCTCATAAGTTTCCCTTAATTCCAACTAAGTCCTTCTTTTATTACTTGCTCGTCCCTTCCTCTTTATTCTAAGGACAAATCTTATCTTAAGTTATAGAAAAGAAGGCAAGGAAGAATAATCTAATAATAAAGTTCATACTTAAAGGGTTATTGCACATATACCCTGATTATTCAATCACAGAGCCTATTTCTTAACTTGATAACTCAATTGAGGTGAATTCCTCATCATTTCTTCTCTAAATGATGGCAAAAGTCTAAAAAGATACTTTAGATGACATTCTTTACAAATTGCATCCCATCATTTGGGTAAATTGCATTTTACCCCAAATTAGGGTTTCAAGCCCTGGGATTGCCTCCACAGCTGCACCTTGGTGCTCTAGCTTGGGAAATCCCTCAAACTTTGCCAAAGAGATTCTCATGATGTCTCAACATCAGAGGAACATCTCATCATGTGCAAATTGCAAGTTAACCCTTTCAACTGGGTAAATTGCACATAGGTCCCTGTATATCAAAACAATGCTACAACTTTAAATAAAAAGGAGCAAATACTGAAATATACGTTTCTGAGAAGCTTAATTACATGCTCAGAGTTAATCACAAGGATTTAACTACATATTTAGGCAAAACACCTAGGGTTAACTCATAACCCAGGTCAGGGATGTTACAATCATCTACTTGCCTGGCTTGGGTAATACTTAGAGAATAAGTGGGATGTTAAAAGACTCTAGACTTTATGGGGAGGAACCTAATTCAATGTTGGATCCACTTATTATAGGTAGGTGCATTGAGGAACCTCAACCACTATAGTAATTGGATAGGAGGTAACTACTAGCAAAAACCTCCACATTTAGAAGCATACATGTTACCTCAATTTCATCATTATGGACTTGAATTCTTCCTTGGTTCACATTGTGTGTTATGCCTTAAACATTTAAAGAGGCCTATGTGTATGGTTCTAATACCATTGTCACACAAAAATTTGTTGCCCTCATCCTACTTCCATTAGACACATAGTCAATGGCAGTAGTGTTTGGGATTCCATCCATAAAATGACACATAGTTTCACACAAGAAATAAATATATGAAAATGCACTAATAAAACTAAAGAGATAAAAAGAACCATGTACTTATTTCTATTTCAAGATAACCCAGTGATATTTCATTCATTGAGTAGTTATAGTGGATCTTCATTTATATTCTAAGCATTTGATAAACAAAATATATAATGATAAGCATTAACTACACTATGAAAAGATAAGTAAGAACAAATTAATAGTAATATAAAAGTTACTTGGATAGAAACATTATATCAAAAAATAAGTAGAAAAAAGGAGAGAACACTTTAAATGACAATCTTTTATACAAAACATGTTTTTGATTTTTTGATCCATGATATCCATGTAAGCCTTCAGAACACTTCCAAAGGAAGGGTTCATGAGGACATTTAAGATAAAGTGAGCATGTACCCTATCTAAACGTGAGGGATTAGAAGGAAAAACTTCATGAATTAACTCTATTCATATCAGACATCAAGGCCATCACCAAGAGCTAACCTTTTTAGCATGCCTTATGCCCTTGCCCTAAGAATGGAGGTAGGCACACAAGGGGAATATAATGGATTTCTAGATTATATTTAAGGTTTGTCAACATAATAAGATCAATGATGACAAATATTAATCAAACTAACAATATTTTAAACAAGTCACTAAGTATCCAAGCATTCATACAAGTTTCAAGCAAGCCAATATCATAGTAGGGTAAAGAGATTAAGTGTTCCATGTGAGTAGTGTACATGTTATGATCTTGAGTTAGATTCCTAGAGGAGGTCCAACCCAAAGGGTACCTAAGATAAAAATATACAATATGGAGTATTATATCAGTATGGTTATGATTTTACAAACATCATATGTGTTGTGTTTATGTTTCCCCTAGGCCCTAGGTTTCAACTAGTTCAATCTTAGTTCTAAAGTCTCAGACATGAATAGGTCAAAAGTCACCATAACACCTTAGGTCGAGGTTATACATTCACATCATGAGTACTGCTAGATAGAGATAATTGCAAATTTGGGAATAGGGAAAGCATGATATATCTGTAAGGACCCTGAACTCTGTTTGGGGTTTACCCTATTTGCTTTGCTTAACCCTAATTCTTAATTAGTTGCTTGCTAATCACCTTTAGTGGTGATTAGGGTTTGGTTGTGCTTTGTTGAGAGTTGGAACGGGCTACATGCAATTAACCCAAGTCAAGGGTTTGTGGACAAGTTTGTCACCTTGTGTGGTGTTCCTCCCTCTCCTTGCTTCCTCAAGTGTTGAGGGGAAGGTTTGGGCCCGTTGCTGGAGTTCCTTTGGGCTTGGTTTAGCGTGTTGGGCCTTGTGGTGTCTTGCCTTTGTTTAGTTGGACCTTGTGTCGAGCAAGGAAGGTGCTTGTGTCGCCCAGGGCTGTGTCACCCATGGTGGTGGTGTGTCGTCCAAGTGTGTCGCCCATGGACCTTTGACCATCTTTGACCTCATTTGTGTCACCACTAGTGGACACTTGGTGCTTGATGTTTGCATGTAGCAATGACCTTGGACATGTGTTTAGGGTATGTTAGAGTAGTGGATTGTGCACATGGACAAGTGTCCCTAGGTGGGCGACACCTTGCCTTGCTTTTCTTTGGTTTCTCCTCCATCCCCTTCTATATATGTGTTTCCTTTCCCTTGCTACGGATCCCTTTAGTTCCTTAGTTTCTCCTCTACCTTGGTGCACGACACACTCTCTTCTCTTGCAAGCTTGGTGGCCGATCCTCCTTGGAGTCTCCTTCTTCCTTGGTGGTTCTTGGAGCTTGGAGCTTGCTTAAGACGGGTTACATAACCCCTAACCCTAACTACATTACCATCTTCTATGTTCTTATTCTTGTTGTTTATGATCGGCTATGTTGTCGTTAGCTTTGTTTCCTTGCTTAGTTGCACCTTGTTGGCCGAACCTATGATCTAGGCTTTCTTGGTGAGAAATACTCCTTTCTCTCCTTGGTCTAGAGGAGTGAGCTTGAGTTCTAGTAACATGGGAAACACCCCACTCTCGTTTTAGTTGAGAGGTGAGCTTGTGTTCTAGTTGCTTGAGCAACACCCTCCTCTCACCATGGACTTGAAGGGTGAGCTTTGTTGTGTTTGTGAACCTTGCTAGGGTCATTTCTGGTGTTGCCCGTTTGGTGATAGATGATGTGCAAGACCCCTCTCTTAGTTGTTGAGAGGTGAGCCATCTTCTTGATCCTTTAGGGTTTGGTTCCCTTGTGCTTGAGGGTGATGACGATCTTGTGGAGATGTTTTCTGGTCGTTATAGTGGTAATAGAGGTGTTTCCCGATAGCCCTCTTGACCTTGAGATTTGGGATGGCTTTTTGTAATGGTTGTGATGGATGACACCTTGGTCCTTGAACCTGTGTGTGACGGGCTTCACTCCATGCTAAATGTTCTACCCGATACCCTTCCCTTGGTCTGACCTTGGACGACATGTTGTTGTGGTGATGGATGATACCCTGGTCCCTGACCTCTTGATGGGCATCACCCCTTGACCTTGGCCCGTGCGTCGGCCGATAGGCGTGGCTAGCCTTGCAATGGGCGTTATGCCTACTCTGCTGCACGTGCTATACCTATGAGCGATGTGCCTTGTCTGATGGCGTTGCATGTTACACCCCCTAGCATGACACTGAGTTGCCCGATAGGGTTGCACGACACGGTGCACATCACACCCTACACGGCACACCCATGGGCTGGGGTGCACAACAGACTTTGATGCCCAGCGTTGCCAGATATGTATGTAAAGCATGATACAGCGTTATGTGTTATACCCCTGAGCTTGGCCGATAGGTACGGGTGTGCCTGGCCGTTTTGTGCTGATCGCTGTGTGTTGGATGATAGGTGAGGGTGCCCTGCCCGATACCACTTTTGGTGAGGGTAGATGGTACTTTTAGTAAGGGTCTTACTTCTCATGAATAATCGATATGGTGGATAATGTTCTTATTAACACGTTGGTGACCCTTGATATGTTTGATGGTAATCATTATGGTAAGCTTGTCCATGTAACTTATCATGACTTGATATCTGCTCATAATCATCTTGAATCCCCTTTATCATGCTAAGGGAAATAATAAGCATGTAATATGGTTTGCTTAATGATGTGCCCTGTGCTCATGATCATAAGTTGAAGCATGATTAATAAAGCATATAATCATTAATGTCACCTTATATTGATAGCATGGTCTTTCTGTTAAGCCTATGATTATTGTGTATACTAACCATGCAGGTGATGCATAGCCAAGTAAAAGGCTATGAGGTATATATATGATGTGTTGGTCTGAGGACCTGAGTTTGGCTAGGGTGACTGAGTTGATGAGAATTCCTTGAGAGGCAGTGGCAGTATATGATGAGGGATTGAGATCTCATGGCAATGTGATGATCCTTGAGATGGATCTAGATGATTGGCAAGAGGCCAAGTGATAACATGTAATGTTGGATCCTTGTGATGGATCAGGATGATGTGATTACAATAAAAGCATAACATTGAGTTTTATGTTGTTTATTCTTGTTATAATTTGCATGTTATACAACTTGGTTGAATCTTGCAATCCATATAAAAGATACTAATTAATCACAGTGGAATATATCATGTAGTTGCCCTGGCCATAGATCCATCATTGTCAGGAGCTGGTGATGGTGAAACGGGTTCTTCTGCAGGATTACCCGGAGCACATATTGTTGAATATGCAAGGTTTCTCCTAGCCTAAAATAGAGAGGGAATCGAGTGCAGCTATGGTTGTAGACTCAGAGATATATATATATATATATATGTATAGATGTAGAGCATGGTGAACATGCCCATGGCTCAGAGTGATAGAGCATGAATGCGTTCATGGCTCAGAGCACGGTGAACAGGCCCGTGGCTCAGATATACTAGCACCGTGACCTGTACCGAGGCGGGCTAGAGGAATGGTAGCCTATGGAGCTGACCCTGTGGCTGAGGCCACTTAAGCATGAGACTGCGGTCCTGCTTTGGTTCTTGTACACTAACCACGAGGGGAAGGTCGTGGAGTCCGGCTCTTCCATTGACCTTGTATGGCACCGACGTTGGGTTTCACAACCTAAGGTTGGATTTGAGCGGTACGACTCACTTCCTCAGGGCATAATAATTTGTAATCCAATCGTATAGTATTTACTGCTTAAGACAAAACACGGAACATTGGTTGAAGCCTTGTTTGTGTAGTTAATCTTGTTATATCTTGCGGTTACTTATATGCTCCTCATGTTATGTGGTAATATCTTATAAATCTTATCTTGTTAATCATGTTCCATAAAGTAATGCTTGGGTATATGCCTTTCGTACATCTGGTAAGCTTGCTAGTATGAAAAACTTTATTTTATAACCGCTCTTGTTATACCTCTTACCAGTTATCTTCTTTATTCCTTCTGAGTTTTTGTAGTTTCGGCGGGGAGTTATGTTTCTCGCTGGGACTGTGTGTCTCACCCCGCTGGTTTACACCCTTTTTAGGTGGTCGAGCTAGGCGCGGTGTTGGTCACGGAGTTGCGGCCGAGTAGCAAGATGAGCAGTAGAAGGCAAGCGTTGGATATGCTGCTGTTTTGGATGTGTTGGTAGTAGAGTCTTAGAGTCATCCCTGTACTCTCAGGTCCTTGGAGGTGTTTTGACATTGTTTAACGATGTATAGTTGTTGATGTTTTGTATATCCTACTGCTGGTCGGATGTGGGCCTTTATGTATGTATAAGCATGTGATGAACTCATGTGATGGTTAGACAACTGTCCCTTTAAGCTATGGACACGTATAAAGGCTTGTATATGTTTATATAACCTGTTTCCCTACAGGATGAGGACCTAAATGTAATAGTTTCTCAGTTTATCAGCTTTCTGCAATCGGTTTTAATTAACCCATGTTTTTGATAATCTGTGGTTATGGTGATTTCCGCACGTTTTCGCGTAACACCTCGTTGTCTGTGTGATAGCGGGATGTGTTGCCACAAGTTTTGGTATTAGAGCTCTAGGTTCACTGACTCTACAGGGATTTCGGACTAGGTTGTGTCTGTTCTTGTGAGTTTTCCCAAATTTTCTTACAATCATCTTCTGCCCTCAGTGGAAGAAAAGCCAAGATGTCTGGAAACCATGAAGAACGTGCTCCTGAGCATAGCGATGCTGCATCAGTTGATGGAGCTATAGGGCAGGCACATGAAGATCGGGTGCCTAAGGTCCCCAACCTAACCCAGCCATTCTGGAACACCCTGCCTATCAACAGTTGATGGGGAAGATGATGTCTATGATGAATCTCATGGTAGAAAGATTGCCAGAGCCTCTTTCGAGAGCACAGGTTCCCCATGGTGAAACATCGGGTATTGGGAAGACCTTTGAGCGGCTTTGCCGAGTCGGAGCTTCGGATTATGCTGGAACGGATGATCCAGCGGATGCAGATCTATGGCTGACAAGTCTTGAGAAGGCTTTCCGGATCCTCGACATCCTCGAAGCAGACAAAGTAAAGCACACTGTCTACCTTCTGAAGGGTAATGCTGGTCATTGGTGGACCATCGAGGAAGAGAAGCGACCTGGTGAGGTGATCGGTTGGGAAGTTTTCTGACACGAGTTTGTCAGCAGATACTTCCCAAAGACGTATCTGGATGAGAAGATCAGTCAGTTTGAGAGCCTACGACAAGGAACGATGAACATCACCGAGTATGAAGCCAAGTTCATGGATCTATTGTAGTTTTGTCCTCACATGGTGGCGATAGATGAGGAGCGGATCAGACGTTTTGAGAAAGGTCGGAGTGCTGAGCTGACAACACCTGTGTCTACATTGGAGAACAGAGAGCGGTTTGCTACGTTTGTGGAATCTGTCCGGAGGATTGAAAGGTCAGTAAGGGAGAAAAGAGAATCCATGTCTCACAAAAGGTCTGCTCAGTTCTAGGGACAGCGGTTTGGTGGCTTCAAGAAGCCAAGGTTTTCAACACCTTCAGTTATGAGAGGTTCTAGTGTACCGTCGTAGTGGTCTCCGAGTAAGGGAAGAGGATATGTTTCTTCGTCATCTAAGACACATAGTACAACATCAGTGGCAGTGATAGGGCCATCTAGGCCACGGTTTGAAGTTAGGACATGCTATACCTACGGTCAGATAGGGCATGTCAAGTCAAGTTGCCCAAACAAAGATGTTGAAGTGACACAACAGTCGATGCAGAATCAACAAGGGGTAGATAGACAACAGCCCAGTGGTAGCAGAGGGCGAGGACGCGGTCAAGTGTCTCAAGCGGGATCGTCTGCTCAGGGAAGCAGAGGATGTGGAAAGCAAGCAATGACTCGATTCTATGCTATGAGTCAGCCGGAGGCGATAGTCAACCCGTGAGTAGTGACAGGTCAGATGGAGTTATTTCATTCTGATATGTCTTCTTCTTGCTTCATATATGTTCTGGTTGACCCGGGTTCTACACACTCTTTTATCGCCTATAGTATGCTTGAAAACTGTCATTTACCTATTAGTCGTAAGAAGGATAGCTTGTTGTTAGAAACCCCTCTTGATGGTTCCTCGATGCTTCGAGAAGAGTGTCCATCTTGTGTCTTATCTTTCTCGGGACACAACATTCAAGTGGATCTTATACCACTTGATATGCATGGTTTCGATGTTATCCTTGGTATGGATACCTTAGAGAAGTATAAGGTTGTGTTGGACTGTGGTTCCAAGCAAGAAGTGTTTGATGATGATGGAGAGAAGTGGATCTTCCAAGGAGATAGGAAGATTCTTCCGACATGTCTAGTATCAGCTATGGTGGTAGAGAAGTTGTTGCGACAAGGATGTGAGGCGTTCTTAGCTCACGTTGTGGATACCATTGTGGCTACCAAGGCAAAAGGTCCTAGTGTTGAAGAGGTGTCAGTTGTCTGAGAGTTTGCCGATGTGTTTCCTGATGAGTTCCCTAGTGTTCCTCCACCCCGAGAGATTGATTTCAAGATTAATCTAGTCCCAAGAACACAGCCAGTTGCATAGACGCCGTATAGGATGGTTCCAGTAGAGATGGAAGAGCTTAAAAAGTAGCTGCAAGAGTTATTGGAGAAAGGTTTCATCCGACCAAGTACGTCGCCTTGGGGTGCTCCAGTGTTGTTCGTCAAGAAGAAGGATGGATCGATGCGGTTGTGTATAGATTACCAATAGTTGAACAAGGTCACGATCAAGAACAAGTACCCGTTACTGAGGATAGATGATCTGTTCGATCAGTTGCATGGTGCTACAGTGTTTTCAAAGATCGATCTATGGTCCGGATATCATCAGTTAAGGATTAAGCCAGATGACATACCAAAGTCAGCTTTCAGGATGAGGTATGGTCATTTTGAGTTCGTGGTTATACCGTTCGGGCTAACCAATGCACCTGCTGCTTTCATGGATTTGATAAACAGAGTGTTCCATCCATTCTTAGATCAATTTGTTGTAGTCTTCATAGATGACATATTGATCTATAGTCAGGATAGGCAAGAGAATGAGTGACATCTTCGACTAGCGTTGACTCTTCTTCACCAACATCAGTTGTATGCCAAGTTCAGTAAGTGTGAGTTCTGGTTGGAAGAAGTAACCTTTTTGGGTCATGTGATATCTGCAGAAGGAGTCAAAGTGGACCCGAAGAAGGTGGATTCCGTTGCAGATTGGGAGCAACCGAAGACGCAGACAGAAGTTTGTAGTTTCCTGGGTCTAGCGGGATACTATCGGAGGTTTATCAAGGACTTCAGTGCGATTGCGTTGCCAATGACAAAGCTGACTAGGAAGAATGTACCTTTTGTCTGGGATGACCGTTGTCAGCAAGATTTCCAAAGTCTGAAGGAAAAGTTGACCAGTGCTCCATTATTAATCCTGCCAGAGTCTGGAAAGGGCTATGTTGTCTTCTGTGATGCTTCCAAGAAAGGTTTGGGTTGTGTGCTGATGCAGGAAGATCATGTGGTTTCTTTTGCTTCACGACAGCTTAAGAAACACGAGGAGAACTATCCGACTCATGATCTGGAGTTAGCAGCAGTGGTTCATGCGTTAAAGATTTGGAGACACTATCTTTACGGGGAAGCATGTCAGATCTTTACGGATCATAAGAATCTGAAGTACATCTTTTCGCAGCATGAGTTAAACATGCGACATCGCCGATGGATGGAGCTAATCAATGATTACGACTGCACCATTGAGTATCATCCTGGTAAGGCGAATGTGGTAGCTGATGCGCTTAGCCGAAAGTCTTCTTCTCTTTCTTCAAGGAAGGCACAGTTGAGTTCTCTGGTATGCCATAGATGGGATATGTTTGTTTCCTTGCGACAGATGAATGTGCAGATGGAAGTCTCCTTGTTAGCTGGACTTTTAGCACGGATGCATGTCAAGCCTACACTGAGACAACAGATCAAGGATGCACAACAAACAAATGATGTGGTACAGTTGATCAGATCAGAGTTTGACAGCGAAAAGTGTGATGGGTTCCATGAGTCCGAGGATGGGCTAGTTTGCTATCGTGATAAGATGGTGGTTCCCGATGCTGATAATCTGAGGAAATTAGTACTCGAGGAAGCACACACGTCGATGTATGCTATCCATCCATGTGTCACCAAGATGTATCATAGTCTGAAGGACTTTTATTGGTGGCCCAGTTTGAAGAAAGATGTAGCTGAGTTCATGGCTAGGTGTGTAGTTTGTCAGCAAGTCAAGGTTGAGCATCAGAAGCCGGCAGGTACGTTGCAACCCTTGCCGATACCGCAGTGGAAATGGGATCATATAACCATGGAATTCATAGTTGGTCTACCCAGGACAACTAGGAATCATGATTCCATTTGGGTTATAGTGGACAGATTGACGAAGTCTGCCCATTTCATACTGGTAATGACAACATATACAGCCGAGAAGCTCACTCGAGTATATGTGGATGAGATAGTGCATTTGCACGGTGTACTAGCGATGATAGTTTCTGACAGAGGTCCTTAGTTCACGAGTCGTTTCTAGGAACAGTTGCACAAAACATTGGGAACGCAGTTGAGGTTCAATACCGCCTTCCACCCACAGACCGATGGACAGTCTGAGAGGACTATTCAGACTTTAGAAGATCTCCTTCGAGCTTGTGTCTTGCAGTTCCTAGGCAGTTGGGACATACACCTCAATTTGATAGAGTTTGCCTACAACAATAGTTATCAGCGGAGCATTGATATGGCTCCTTATGAGGCCTTGTATGGAAGGAAGTGCAAATCTCCTTTGTGTTGGTATGAGTCTGGAGAATATCAGCTTTTGGGTCCGGAGTTAGTACAGCAGATGACAGAAAAGATCAAAGTGATACAACAACAGTTGAAAGCGGACCAGGAAAGGCAGAAGTCTTACGCAGACAATCGTCGATGACCCTTGGAGTTCCAGGTAGGAGATACAGTTTATCTTAAAGTCTCGCCGTGGAAAGGAGTGCTAAGGTTTGGCCGGAGGGGTAATCTAGCACCCAGGTATATGGGGCCTTATCCAGTCATAGCACGTGTTGGCAAGGTAGCTTACGAGTTAGAGTTGCCTCCAGAGTTGAACAGGTTACATCCAGTGTTCCATGTCAGTATGCTAAAGAAAAGTCATCCGGATTCAGGAACAGTGATACTTCCAGACGAAGTTGAGCTTGATGAAGATGTGACCTACGAGGAAGGTCCAGTGATGATCCTTGACAGAAGGGTTAAGAAGCTGAAAAGGAAGGACCTGGTTCTTGTGAAGGTTCTTTGGCATCATCGTGGCATTGAGGAAGCCACGTGGGAGCTTGAGGAAGAGATGAGGAGGAAGTATTCCTTGCTTTTCTCTTCAGATTTTGGGCATGAAATACTTTTGTAGGGGGTTAGTTTGTAAGGACCCTGACCTCCGTTTAGGGTTTACCATATTTTCTTTGCTTAAACCTGATGCTTAGTTGCTTGCTAATCACCTTTAGTGGTGATTAGGGTTTGGTTGTGCTTTGTTGAGAGTTGGAGGGGCTACTTGCAATTAACCCAAGTCTAGGGTTTTTGGGAAAGTTTGTCACCTTGTGTGGTGTTCCTCCCTCTCCTTGCTTCCTCTAGTGTTGAGGGGAAGGTTTGGGCCCGTTGCTGGAGTTCCTTTGGGCTTGGTTGAGCTTGTTGGGCCTTGTGGTGCCTTGCCTTTGTTTAGTTGGACCTTGTGTCGAGCAAGGAAGGTGCTTGTGTTGCCCAGGGCTGTGTCGCCCATGGTGGTGGTGTGTCGTCCAAGTGTGTCACCCATGGACCTTTGACCATCTTTGACCTTGTTTGTGTCACCACTAGTGGACACTTGGTGCTTGATGTTTGCATGTAGCAATGGCCTTGGACATGTGTTTAGGGCATGTTAGAGTAGTGGCTTGTGCACATGGACAAGTGTCCCTAGGTGGGTGACACCTTGCCTTGCTTTGCTTTGGTTTCTCCTCCATCCCCTTCTATATATGCGTTTCCTTTCCCTTGCTAAGGATCCCTTTAGTTCCTTAGTTTCTCCTCTACCTTGGTGCATGACACACTCTCTTCTCTTGCAATCTTGGTGGACGATCCTCCTTGGAGTCTCATTCTTCCTTGGTGGTGCTTGGAGCTTGGAGCTAGGAGCTTGGAGCTTGCTTAAGGTGGGTTACATAACCCCTAACCCTTACTACATTACCATCTTCTATGTTCTTGTTCTTGTTGTTTATGATCAACTATGTTGTCGTTAGCTTGGTTTCCTTGCTTAGTTGCACCTTGTTGGCCGAACCTATGATCTAGGGTTTCTTGGTGAGCAATACTCCTTTCTCTCCTTGGTCTAGAGGAGTGAGCTTGAGTTCTAGTAACATGGGAAACACCCCTCTCTCATTTTAGTTGAGAGGTGAGATTGTGTTCTAGTTGCTTGAGCAACACCCTCCTCTCACCATGGACTTGAAGGGTGAGCTTTGTGGTGTTTGTGAACCTTGCTAGGGTCATTTCTGGTGTTGCCCGTTTGGTGATAGATGATGTGCAAGACCCCTCTCTCTTAGTTGTTGAGAGGTGAGCCATCTTCTTGATCCTTTAGGGTTTGGTGCCCTTGTGCTTGAGGGTGATGACGATCATGCGGAGATGTTTTCTGGCCGTTATAGTGGTAATACAGGTGTTGCCCAATAGCCCTCTTGACCTTGAGCTTTGGGATGGCTTGTTGTAATGGTTGTGATGGACGACACCTTGGTCCTTGAACCTGTGTGTGACGAGCGTCACTCCATGCTACATGTTCTGCCCGATACCCTTCCCTTGGTCTGACCTTGGACGCCATGTTGTGATGGTGATGGATGATACCCTGGTCCCTGACCTTGTGATGGGCGTCACCCCTTGACCTTAGCCTGTGCGTCAGCCGATAGGCATGGCTAGCCTTGCAATGGGTGTTATGCCTACTCTTCTGCACGTGCTATACCTGTGAGTGATGTGCCTAGTCAGATGGCATTGCACGTTACACCCCCTAGCACGACACTGAGTTGACCAACACCATGATGCCCGACAGAGTTGCACGACACGGTGCATGTCACACACTACACGGGATGCCCATGGGCTAGGGTGCATGACAGACTTTGATGCCTAGCGTTGCCAAATATGTATGTAAAGCACGACACATCGTTATGCGTTATACCCCCGAGCTTGGCTGATAGGTACGGGTGTGCCTGGCCATTTTGTGCTGATCGCTGTGTGTTGGACGATAGGTGAGGGTGCCCTGCCCGATACCACTTTTGGTGAGGGTAGAGGGTACTTTTAGTAAGGGTCTTACTTCTCATTAATAATCGATATGGCGGATAATGTTCTTGTTAACACGTTGGTGACCCTTGATATGTTTAATGGTAATCATTATGGTAAGCTTGTCCATGTAACTTATCATGACTTGATATCTGCTCATAATCATCTTGAATCCCCTTTATTATGCTAAGGGAAATAATAAGCATGTAATATGGTTTGCTTAATGATGTGCCCTGTTCTCATGATCATAAGTTGAAGCATGATTAATAAAGCATATAATCATTAATGTCACCTTATATTGATAGCATGGTCTTTCTGTTAAGCCTATGATTATTGTGTATACTAACCATGCAGGTGATGCATAGTCAAGTAAAAGGCTATGAGGTATATATATGATGTGTTGGTCTGAGGACCTGAGTTTGGCTAGGGTGCCTGAGTTGATGAGAATGCCTTGAGAGGCAGTGGCAGTATATGATGAGGGATTGAGATCTCATGGCAATGTGATGATCCTTGAGATGGATCTAGATGATTGGCAAGAGGCCAAGTGATAACATGTAATGTTGGATCCTTGTGATGGATCAGGATGATGTGATTACAATAAAAGCATAACATTGAGTTTTATGTTGTTTATTCTTGTTATAGTTTGCATGTTATACAACTTGGTTGAATCTTACAATCCATATAAAAGATACTAATTAATCACAGTGGAATATATCATGTAGTTGCCCTGGCCATAGATCCATCATCGTCAGGAGCTGGTGATGGTAAAACGAGTTCTCCTGCGGGATTACCCGGAGCACATATTGTTGAATATGTGAGGTTTCTCCTAGCCTAAAATAGAGAGGGAATCGAGTGCAGCTACGGTTGCAGACTCGGATATATATATATATATATATATATATATATATATATATATATATATATATATATATATATATATATATATATATATATATATATATATATATATATATATATATATCATGGTGAACAGGCCCATGGCTCAGAGTGATAGAGCATGAATGTGTTCATGGCTCAGAGCACGGTGAACAGGCCTGTGGCTCAGATATACTAGCGCCGTGACCTGTACCGAGACGGGATAGAGGAAGGGTAGCCTATGGAGCTGACCCTGTGGCTGAGGCCACTTAAGCATAAGACTGCGGTCCTGCTTTGGTTCTCGTACACTGACCACGAGGGGGAGGTCGTGGAGTCCGGCTCTTCCATTGATCTTATATGGCACTGGCTTTGGGTTTCGCAACCGAAGGTTGGATTTGAGCGGTACGGCTCACTTCCTCAGAGCATAATAATATGTAATCCAGCCGTATAGTATTTACTGCTTAAGTCAAAACACGGAACATTGGTTGAAGCCTTACTTGTGTAGTTAATCTTGTTATATCTTGCGGTTACTTATATGTTCCTCATGTTATGTGGTAATATCTTATAAATCTTATCTTGTTAATCATGTTCCATAAAGTAATGCTTGGGTATATGCCTTTCGTACATATGGTAAGCTTGCTAGTATGAACATCTTTATTTTATAACTGCTTTTGTTATACCTCTTACCAATTATCTACTTTATTCCTTCTGAGGTTTTGTAGTTTCGGCGGGGAGTTATGTTTCTCGCTGGGACTGTGTGTCTCACCTCGCTGGTTTACACCCTTTTTAGGTGGTCGAGCTAGGCGCGATGGTGGTCGCAGAGTTGCGGCCGAGCAGCAAGACGAGCAGTAGAAGGCAAGCGTTGGATATGCTGCTATTTTGGATGTGTTGGTAGTAGAGTCTTAGAGTCATCCCTGTACTCTCAGGTCCTTGGAGGTGTTTTGACATTATTTCACGATGTATAGTTGTTGATGTTTTGTATATCCTACTGTTGGCCGGATGTGGGCCTTTACGTATGTATAAACAGGTGATGAACTCATGTGATGGTTAGACAACTGTCCCTCTAAGCTGTGGACACGTATTAAGGCTTGTATATGTTTATATAACCTGTTTCCCTGTAGGATGAGGACCTAAATGTAATAGTTTCTCAGTTTATCAGCTTTCTGCAATCGCTTTTAATTAACCTGTGTTTTTGATAATCTGTGGTTATGGTGATTTCCGCACGTTTTCGCGTAACACCTCGTTGTCTGTGTGATAGCGGGATGTGTTTCCACAATATCGATTTGGTTTAATCATGTAAGATCATAACTAACCATAATAGGTCACTTTCATGCAAACATGGTCACATTTCCAAGTTATAGAAGCATTAAGTAGATAAATTTGGGATTAGAGTGACAAGTTTCATAAGCCTAATGATTTGAAGTGTTAAGATACATGTTATAACATTAGAGAATGTCCTATCATGGTTAGATCCCAACAATCAACATATGCATTAGAGCATTTCAGGTGTCATAAGTATGTTACAAGTAGTCAAAAGTTCTTAGAGTATGATTCATGGCATAAGAGCATACAATCTTAGTAAATCATGACACACAACAACATAATGACTAGTGATCTCAAAGGGGAATAATCATTTGATGATTAATAAAAGCAACATTCATGTTTTGATTAGGTATCATCATGCATTAGCATCAAAGATTAGTTTTAGGTCAAGATAGCCATTAGAGGCACATAAAGTTGATCCAAGTCATTATTCAACTCCAAAGTAGAGTAAATTACTAGTTTATAGGATTAGGGAAAATTTGATTATTGTTGACAATAGGAAAGCATAATATGACATAAACATCATGAAATAAGCATAAAGGTAACTCTTTTAGAGAAATTAGGTGAACCCTAAAAACTTTTTTATTGTGAAACACTTCTAAAAGATAGATCTAATTTTTTAATAAAAATGGTATATAACATTACTACTTTTGGGCGAATGGGTTAAGAAGTTACCTTTTTGAAAGTAAAACTCAAATTTATGCATTTTTTAGAGAGAAAGGAGAAAAAGGAAACAAATACCAAAAAAGGAATACTCGTTGGATGGGAATTTAGTATCTCTCCAAGTGTCATAGGGTTCAGGATGCGGATGGCATAGAATATGCACAACCAAGAATGTCTACTCTACTAGTCCTGGACCTCAAACTCACATAAGGGATAGGGGTGTGTGGCACCTTTCTACTTTCTGTCTCTCAGTCAGTCATTGATTCTAGCATAATGGGACCTCTTCTCGTGTGATCCCATGGAAAAGTTTTAGGTGTGTGGTGTGTGACGATTAGGTGAGACTCTAGTGAGTTTAATCAAGTGAGAGAGACATAGAGAGAGAGAGAAAGCTCAAGTTAGAGGGGAAGTGTGGGCCTGGGATGGGTGATGTACACTCATTGGCTATCAATGTGCATGTGTGACTGTCGAGGTGTGTGTGGTATGAGTTGAAAGGGTGAGTGAGGGAAAGATAAAGAGAGAGAGAGGATGAGAGAGGGAGAGTAAGCATGAGTGGAGAGGGAGATCTGGGGCCTTGAGGTTTGATTCAATGCTCACCGCAGCTTCTTAACCTTCCCACTAGGGTTTTACAAAATCCTATTGCAACCAGGAGGTGCCAAGAAAAGGGGGGAACAAGGGGGCATGACTCTTGGGGGAGGTATGAGGAGCACAATGGATGCATAACGGAGCTGGTGGTGAGTTTCATAACAGATAAGGGGTTTGGATGGGATTTGTTAGGGTTTAGAGAGTTGAATGGCAATGGGGGAGTCAAAGGAAAGGAGAAAAATCTCCCTAGCCCCATCGTGAGGCCTATCACACCTCATTGGTGTTGACCAAGAGCTCGTAGGAAAACATGGGGTTAAGTATGGTCACTAGAGGAGCACAAGTAGCGTTGGATTGCCAATAAGGCTGGTGTACAACATTGCCCAATCCAGGGAAGATGATGACTTTACAGTCGTCGAATTTCACATGGATCTGAGGTGCATACATCTAACTGCTCATGGGGGTCGGTGTGAGAAATTTGAATATAGGTAAAGAGATGAGAGAAATGGGTCAAAGAGTGTGTGTGCGTCTAAGACCAAAACGGAAAGCATATGGCCCAAAAGGGTAGGGAAAATGTCAACAAAATTAGGTTTAAAACTAGAACTTCAGACATGTGTATCTTTTTCATCCAAACTCAAATTTTAGAAAAACTTGGTATCTTGGAAAAATGAGAGTGTCCTTTACACAAAGCACCCAAGGTTAGGTAGAGAGAGACACATACATGAGATCCAATTAGGGATGAAGTGGTTATCATATAATGTTGCATGAAAGATAAGATATATGTTGAATTGGGTGTCACCTCAAGTCATATGTACCCCAGATAAATTCAAAAAGCATAAAAGCACATAAAAGCATGGGATTTATGGATGAGAGAGAAAATTAGTGTGAAGACAAGAGGATATCACATGTATGAGGAGAGAGAAAATTCTAAGTTATCACTCTAATCTTTATGCTAGTCCATCCAATAACTAAACCAAGTTACAATATTAATAGTCATGTGTAATCCATAGCTTATTGCTTGAAAATAATTTGGAAGAATTTATTTTGTTTCATTTTCATATTTTTGTCCAGGTGTGTAATGTTGATATTGTGACTTTACTATAAAAATAGATAGAAGATGAGATCAAATGAAATTTTCATATTTGGGTGCACTTATTTTGTTAACCCTTTTAATATAAAGCATTGTTACTCCATCCAGTCGGCTCTTAGTCTGTACATAGGTCCAAGAGCTTAACTTATTGGCAAGAGACCCATAAGGCATGATTTGTCAGTTGCATTTGCATCTGTATTTTTCCATTTGCATTCTTTACTTTTAGATATTCATAGATGAGTTATGAAAGACACTCTCATTACATTCACCCTTCTTGGTGTACATTTGTACATGAAAAGTTGAAATGAAAGTATATGACTCTATTGTTATAGATATGAATTTAATGTAAAATAATTGATATGTTTCGTGTAGTATAATTTATTTTTCTATCTAGTTTATATATGCATATTATACTTCGGCCAAGGAGAACGGTAAAGAAAATAGAAATAGAGAATACATAAGTGTTATATGTATTTTTGGATTAATGTATTCACTAAATAAAGTTGTGGCACATAAAGGTAAAAATAATAAGTGTTGGTTTAGTGTCACTAGCACTATTCTCAAGTGTAGGTGATACAAGTTTAAACCTTGTTGTTGGTTTTATTCTTTCATTTCTAGATTTTAATGCCTTCTTAAAAAACCTTCTATTTGTATACATTTGATATGTATACCTTTTATTTATATTTCAAATTCATTGTCTCATAAAGGGAAATGCTTTCCACTTAGGAATTTGTTTCTCTCAACCATCCTCATCTCCAAAAAATGACATTCAACTCATAGATTTTTTTAAAATTTAAACTTACTCCTTAGTAGCATATTGAAATCTCCAACTAGAGGTAGTATCTCAAATCATGAACAAATGGGATCCCCAGTTAAGGGACTTGGTATTGAACCCTCAGTCATGTGATTTCGAATGAGAATGATCCCATCATACAATTTGACTCATTGTGTGAGTCTAAACACACAGTTTGGTGTGTGATTGACATGGGGTTTACATTATCAAGGTGGGTTCACCGAAGTACCTCTTCCTCGGGGTGATTCTACCATCATCCAAACAAAAATCTAGGATCTTATCATCCCTTTTGAAAATAGGTATAACTAGAGGTCTCTCTTCCATAATTTCCATACACCTATGTGTAGGAAAAAAGGATGTAAAGAAAACATTATATACAGAACCAAGTTACAATCATTAAGGACCAACAACCATGGTGCTTTGGTTATGGTTGATTATTTCTACAAAATATGTTGGTTGCTTTGATATGACAGATGGTACGGAACAAATGAGATAAGAATGATTTTTTATTGTTATGGAACTTGGTGAAATACTCAAACTTTAGAGAAACAAAACAAAATACATAAGCATACATGACCTTATCATTATAGCTTTTAGGATTTCATGAATAGTTGGCTAAAAAATTGTACCCTCCCTCTCACATAGAAATAACATGAAAAAATGTGAATGATATTAGTTTTTAGTTTATGAATATGATTCTTGTATAAGACCTTGCTGCATGTATTCTATGGTGGTGAGAGGCTTGACATTTCAACAAGCTAGGATGGAAAACAAATTTGAGACTATTCGCCCTCTAAATATCCCATGATAATTGACTATTATGTGGTTTCCATAGGTTAGAGACAACTCCTCTCATTTTTTTTTGTAAAAAATGATTAAGACCACATAGACCTCTACTAGGAAAATGTTTCAAAGATGCATCTACATAAATTTAAGCAGTGATATAACAATATTTTGTCTAGATGGATACTATTAAGCCTCCAAGACCATTAATACCACAAAGTTCATGAATCCTTGGATCCGCCTATAATTTAAAGGAAGAAAGTTTTCATTTTCATATAGTGTTCTATCTTAACTTTGAGCCATACTTGTTGAGGCATCAAGGCGACAAGGCGTGTTGCACACCTTGTGTCAAGGCGCACCTAGGCCTCGCCTAGGAGTCTTTAAGAAAATTAAAGTTTTATACAATTTTAATGATGTGTCTACATGTGTGATGATTTTTATCATATCTTGCTTCATATATATGTTATTTTACCTATATCTATACATATGTTACTAGCTTTATATCATTTCATCCTTCATATATATGTTACATTGTGTATATATATATCTAGGTCAATCCATAGAGTTATGGTGAATCCACTGATATACATGGCTTATAGGTAGATAACAAATTTTTTTTGTATATATATATATATATATATATATATATATATATATTTGTGTGTGTGTGTGTGTGTGCGTGTGTGTGTAATGTAAGCACAACTAAACCTGGAGATATAGAATTTCATTGTTTCATAAATATATGTAAGACTTTAAAAGTTATACTTGGATGCATATATGTAAATGTCATATTATGGGTATTTGAGGTTCCGTTAATATATAAAATAGACTCTTATATAAGTTCAATAATCCACTATACATCCATTTTAGACTTGAGTAAGGGAATAAGGGGAGAAGTGTTTAAAATAGCAATAATACATAATTTTGTTTCAGTAGATAATTTTCATTGGTTTAGGGTTATTTTCAACTTATATACATATCTTTTGCAGCTAATATGGCTTCTTGAAGTTCCAAAAATTAGTAAGAAGGGATTTATTATAAGTAGTAATGTATTTATATTTCCTTTGACTAAGTATTAAGGGGAAGAAAATACCTCAAATTGAGATCACATTCAGCCAACTATCAAGTAAATAATAATATTAATACCAAGAGTATTATCCAGAAAATAATGATATTGTAGAGCAAACATAGATAAATATACTTCATTTTAAAACAAGTGTATAGAATGGACACCTAAATATAGGTTCAAGGGTCAAAGAAATTCTTAAGGTGACATTTTGTTCAAGGCGTACCCCCTTGGGGCGCCTTGCCTCTTAGGTGTTTGCCTTGACAAGTATGCTTAGAGCGATGTAGATAATTTCAAAATGACATGGATTGTTATTAGACAAAATCTAAACAATAAGACTTATGTCTATTTATAAGTATGTACAACCATATGTGAATCTTGGATTCCTACAGTTGTTGAAGATTGAAAATCACAAATCACTTTAAGTATTTCCTCTAAAAATATCAAGAAGTATTGAGTCATTGTGTTGGTTGTTAAAAGATTTTACTTCTTCTTGTATCATTTTAAAATAAATATAGGTTGCTAAAAATCAATGTCAAATGGTAGCTTGGTTTTATTAGAAACTAACCCAATGAATTTTGGTACTATTTACCTAGTTCAATTTGGTATCCTTAATGCATTATTTTGTTTGATATGTTTGAGTACAATTCATAGTTTTCTTCCAAATTTCCCATTCATGTAATTATAAAATATAGATGAACAATGAATTTGTGTATTAATAATAAGTAAATTGCATGAGTATTTGTTAAATTAGATTATTAGATTGTGTATTTATGTAATAATTCTATTTTTCTACTATAATATACAATTATATAATTTATAAATATATCCATATACAATCCTTCAAAGTTGAGACCACTTTTTTGTTAATCAATGTTATTAATAATGCTAAATTTCCCCATGCTCCATCATATTATATCCAATGTAGACTTAAAAAAATCATCATTTTATGTTGGATAATTATTTTTCAATGAGTATTTTCATTAAAGGAGTGTCCTAAAGAACATATCACAACAAATTCATGAAAAATTATATGATTCTGTTATATATTTGAGCATATAATATCTACAAAGTAGTATACAATTACTACACATGATTATTGTCATATTTTGCAACTTTCTAAATTTAAGTGGATTCCCCTCCCCCACAACATCTCAATTGCAGCTCCACCCCATCATACTTCCGACCATGGGATGGAATGCTAACTTTTTCAGTCAACTTAGATTGGTGTGGGACTAGAAATTCTTTGAAATTTTGGGGTAACTTCAAATAAGTTTATGTATAAAACATTGATGCAAATTAAGTCAATGAATTGGGATATTGTGATGATATTACATAAGATCACTAAAGTCATTTAAAAAATGAGATATATACATATATGTCACCTCAATAAATAATGTCTAAAATACACAACAAAATATATTGTTTATGAATTTATTATAATGAAGTTTTATGTAGTATAGACATAATGTTTATGATAACTTACAACTAATCAGATAATGTGTAAAATACACATCAAAACATATAGTTTATGAATTTATTATACTGAAGTTTTACACAATATAGACATAATGCTTATGATAACTAACAACTAACAAGTTAAGATTTACAATATAAACACAAAACTTGTTGGGAATGCAACTAAATAACATACCAAAGTTTCCATGTATTTTTGTCTAATTTTTTAAACAATTCTTTGTAATTTTTGATCTATTGCTTAAAGGATCAAAATGAACCAAAAAATTTTACCAAATTGACGTAGATATACACAACATTGGTGATTGACATAGTAAATTTACATACATATTACTAGTATTAGGTGTTATAATCCCCAACAAGTGAATATAATTGAAAAAACATAAATGTGTAAATAAGGTAGAATATGAGAGATAAAACGGCACTAGATGATAAATTTACACCAAACCTTGCAACCAAAAGGTGGATCTAGTAGTGGATGAATATGTTTAGCAATTTTTCTCTTCAAAATAAGTAGAACTTAATAAAGATAATCATATTAAGCCATAATAGTTATATTCCCAAGATAGAAGTATTTACTACTCTATTCTACAAAACGTCATCAATGTCATCAAAAGTCATCATTTAGGTAAGTCATTAACTTTTCTTATTTTTTCAATTAAAATTGGACCAACCTCTCTGACATTTGAGTCGACATCGTCGATGTAGGTTGAAGTTTCTTTGAAATTTCATTGAAGAATATATAAATTCACCCAATTTCGACTTTGATGGTTGTTGACATCGACAATATCTTTGAAATTTCGTCCAGTGTCGACAACATTTACTAGTATGCATCCCACTACTTCCAAGGAAACTATCCTTTGTAAAACGATGATTACCTTTCAAAAATTCATTCAAAACAAAAGAAGATCTTATTTGCATTGTACATCAATGAAATAAGCATGCATTTGATGCGGTCAGCTCAAGTGGTTGGAGAATTTACTTACGTTGGCACTCCACCAGGAACAATTATTGTAGAAGGGTTTTACTTTGTGCGAGTAAAATAGAAAGAACTAGCTCTACAACTAAAATGCGTGAATCTAGTCTCAAACAAATAAAAAAGAACAAAGTGAGGCAGAAACCGTTACAAACAAACGGTTCAAGACTAGGCAAGTAAGACGCCGTCCAGATGCATTGTAAGAATACCTTCAAGAAAATGCGAACCATATGCCACCTTTAGGCCTCTCGTGTTCGCGATGCCAGTCAACCCACCAAGTTGGATAAGCTCTAGCTAGAAGCCTCATTGCGTTCATGTGATAAGTCAACTGGAAAAGGGGAATGAATAGACAACATGTTACGCGTTGTTGGGTTAACTAGTGTTGAGTTGGGCTGCTTGGGTAGATAGAAAGTAATCAAAAGTGAAGTGCAAGTGGAGTAGGAGTCATCTCCATCTACAACTTTTCTCCCGGTTGATGTTGACGTGTTGAGTGTGCAACTGCCTTTCGTTCATAGTTGATATTTTTCAAGTGGACGTTCTTAATTTCGAATGTGTATATCTGTGCATATACGCAACATCTAATGGAGCAAAACCGCTGATGCACTAAGTCTGTCTTCTCTGCGTTTTTCCACAGCCGGCTTTGTTTGGTAAGGATGGTGTGGGTCTAAAACCATAAGCTAGACCACCCTCAGAGGTGTGAATTTTTTTTAAAACCAGACTCGACCAGTAGCAAAGTCTCAACCAAATTAGTGTTTTCCAGATTGATTTAATTTGTTTTAGAGAAATACTTTTTAGTATTTACAGTTAGCATAGTGAACTTGGCCATTTTTTTAAATTGTTTCTAATGTGTCAAATAACTGGTAATATTTAACTAATATCATCTAATCTAGTACAGTGACATAGAACTAATGATCGTATAAATTAACTGAGAAACTTTGCTTAGCCTATAAGCAAGAAGTATACGATTTCAAATTAAGACATAATTCAGATGCAAGACACAATCATAATGCAAATATAGGAAATATCTCAAAAGTTTTGTGCAGAAAAAGTATAGAGGAAATTGTAATGCACCATGGGTTGGAGTTAATGCACCTCTTGGTTTAGATGATAGGCTAAAAAGTCAAAATGGCATGTTTGGCCATTTTAATGCCCATAATGGCATGTTCTTCATCTAAATTTCTAAAATGGCACATTTGCAGGGCAATACGTCTCCATTAGAGACGTATTGCTCTGTCTGAGGACAATACATCCCAGGGGGTGACGCATTGCCCCGCGGCAGAGAAATACGTCATGGCTGAGGACGCATTGTCCTGCGGTGGGGCCAATACGTCCGGAGGCGAGACGTATTACTCTGCGAGAGAGCACTGCGTCTCCGATCCGGACGCATTAGTCCCACCGTAGAGCAATACGTCCCGGGTCAGGACGTATTGCACTGCTGTGGGACCAATACGTCAAACTTGCTCCAGGACGTATTGCTGCCACATTGAAAATCCTTTCCAAAACATATTTACACTTATTTTTTTCTGACCGGAGACAAATTATGTACACATTTACAAAGTTCTGAACAATCATAAAGAGAGATATAACAACGATGTCAAGATTTTGATCCAAATATTCCAGGGCATAGCTTAGCTGAACCAACTATAAGTGTCCACACAGTTCACTGATTACAAATGTGACTATGCATGATGGCAGACAAAATAGGGGCGGGAAAGACAAATATGCCCATACCAAGCCTGACAAACACATTAAATCTAGGGTTAAAATGATAAACTCACTACAGATAAACATCACTGAGAGCCTGATGATCTCAGTGCTACCAGCACAGAGTGATATTGATCTAAGAATAAGCTCGATTATTATCACTACAAATTGGGATTGCAAGTGAGCTCCTTGCTATGCTACGAACTCAGAGAGCCAAATTGGTGGTTATTTTGTCGTTGGAATCTTGGGGTCCAGTCATGCAAAGCAACCCAACAACCATGCCTAGGTCAAAGAAAATTGTTGTTGCCATCATGGAGAGACCCACCATAACCCAATGAAGAAAAAATTCAGGACAATCGTTGTAAATAGTAGTCAAAACCTCGACATTTGTCTAAGTATTGATGAATAGGAAAAAAGGGGGAAATGGGATTACTGCATAAGATACTAATTTCTCCGGCAAGAAAGCTCCGTGAAGGCTGCACATCCAACTCTGAAGCGTCAGAGATCGTAGGGGCATTCAGGTCCTCGTCGTAGACCGTCGGAGGTACAGGACTAGGGGAAAGTTCTCTGACTGGGTTGACGAGGATCTTAAGGGCAAAGGAAAATGCTCTCTGTGTTTCTCAGTCATCCCTGATGGAATAATTATATAGAGGAAAGTCCAAGATAGCAAGGAGACTAGTCTGAGGTTGAAATAGGGTAACTACGACATCCATGTTGGGATAAAACTCCTTACCTCATCAAACCCTAAGAAGGTTTAATTGTTTCTCATATACTTTGTGCATTAAGGCCCAATGGAAAGGGGAAGTGGAGTCGTGTTAAAGTCAGAAGACAGAGTAGTACTGGTGAACCAGAAGAGTATCGTGTGCTATTTTGTCAAGTAGAGGAGAATCTGATTCTTGGTCCCTATTGGATTGGGACTCAACTTGTGAAACGTGTGTTATGTGGAAGTGTCAATACATAGGTGAAGATGCAAGCGTGACAATGTGGGAAATATTAGAATAGAAACCATAAAAAACTAACAAAATGAATCTTAAATCAGGGCGTATTTATTGCTTCAACTATATGGAAACTTCTCAAATTCATTTTAGCAGTCATATGAGGTAGGTCTGACATCAAATTTGTAAAATTAGTTCATTAGAGGGTCTAGAACAATCCTAAAGAATTGGTCTCCAAATTTGAAGACCAAAAGATGAGTTATTACTATAATGTATTTAATAACACTTATGTACATTAATCGAATTGTAATAGATCCCTAAATGATTTAAGTTAACATTTATGGTAATTTAGGGTTTATTTATTTTTATTGATTCTATTTGATGAAATTATTCCAATTAGGGTTCATATACTTATTACTGATAATGAGACTAATAAGGAAAGAGAAACCACATTATATATAAATTTTGGTTTATTTGAATATTACTTTCATTGAATCCACTTCATGAAGAAGAGAGAAGCAATACAACCCCTTATAATATTTAGTGAAAATTTTGCTTTGCTTGGGTTATTTGCATTGTGGTCCAAAACTTGAATTTAATAGCATAGAAAAAATGCTATTAGGACCCTAGGATTTTACAATTCTACCCACCTTCCATCCTCAAAATTTCCATGTACTACCCACCTTAAGGTTTTACATATTCTATGTATGCTAATCTATAATATTATCTTAAAGTCTCATTAGCATACTTACGATGACCTACTCATGGGTAACACAATTACATCGAAACTTGATTAACTTGACATGATTTCATATTAGACTAGATTTTTACTTGTGTTTATATAGTCACTCTCGTGAATGCACCTACATTTGTCATGAGGTCGTTAAGGCTCACATAAGCCTGGCTAAGACACACATATGGTCGTTTAAGGATCACATAATGTCGACCAAGGCTCACATTAATTTGGTTAAGTCTCATATAAGGCCGATTAAGGCTCATATAAGGTTAGTTAACACTCGCATATGATAATTGAGAGGACTATATCAACATAACATGTTCTCTTATACTCAAAATTGGTTATCATGATAATATGATTAATTATCATGTGAGAGATTTTCATGAGTATAAAATGAGTGATAGCATAATTGCACTTTATTTGAGTATTCATAAATACACAAGTGAATATTATAAATACCCAATCTTAAGATAATTTCAACTCACTTATCTATGTCAAAATGTACCCTCATATGCATGCATGGTCTTACTATGTATTTGATTATGTTTAGGTGACTGTATGTCTCAAACTTTCAATGTTAACTCTTATTTCCTTTGTCACCTTTGGATACATGTCAATGGATCATATATCTAGAGGTGACATGTCTTATCACACTTATCTTAACACATCCCTAGTGAACATGTCGCATACCACATGCACTTGCAAGGGTGCGACACGCATGATAAAGTTCCAACTATATCTCTACTTTGATATTCAATATCCTTCACTTAGTTCTTCTATACCTAGGGCTAGAAAATATGAATTAGATTTTTTCATGGTGGCCATCTACTTATTTGCTCTGATTCCATCAATGTAAAATCCCACTTTTAAATACATACAAGCACTCAGAGGAGGTGTTTCACTTTTTAAGGGGTGTCACATCAACGATAATCATTTCAAGAAAATATATAAATCACCATACATTGTCTTAAAATGGTTCATACATTGTTCTTTGAATATGAAAACTACAACTGACTTCTTTATCAAGTCTTAGATATAACATCAAAACATGGAATAACTAAAACATAAAAGGAAATATTCCAAAGATTTGGATCCTCTATGGTAGATGGAACCCCACTAGGTTGCACATGAAGGTCTTCTAATCCTTGGCTTGCTCTCCTTTAGTGTCCTTATTTGCTTTGACACATGTGGGCATCACACCCCCATCCATGCATGCATTAACCGTGCAAGAGTAAGATATATTGAGTATTATTGTATCAAAATATTGACTTGGCAATAAGGGAACATGAAATTAATTGAGCAATAAACTTGGCTTCACATATTATGATATTTAGTGGTTGATTAAAATGTCCTCTACTCTTATGCACCAATTGTTCTCATAAGACCCGCAGGCTCAACTGATGTTCTTTTTGAACTCATAATTTACACCTGAGTGCCATTAGTTATTCTCCAATTGAGATCATGATTTTCACATAATTGCATCTACGTTCCATTTGAACTCGTAAAGCATGAGGGCTCCACATGAACATGATGAGGACAAAATAATACAACCAAGTATATGATTAAACATAAACTTGACAATTCTTTACTTGTAACTAGACTTCATATGATCATAAGATGAATCTTGAAATAGAATTTAGAAGCATAAGAATCATATAATAACATTTTTGTGAGAAATACTCAGATTGAAGTACTTGGATATGCATATATTTTAACTTGATCATATATAATTGTAAGGCAACAAAAACCAATACTAAATATTCAAAGTGCATGAACCTGCTTACCTAAGCTTGTTGGAGTCATAGATCAACCTTCTTGTATCCAAACCTAATTCCATGTGTAAACAATGTATATATATATATATATATATATATATATATATATATATATATATATATATATATATATATTAATACTTAGTATTGGTTCCTAGGTTAGTTTAGTGTTGATTAAGGTTTAGGTCTCTTATTGATTATTAGGTATATTGCTCTTTTAGTTTATGTGTTGTTGAGTAGGTTAGTTTAAATCGATTCATTTCATACAAAAATAAGTCTAATTAGTTACATGTATGATTCGTTAGGATTTAAAGAAGAGATTATGATTCCTCAATAAACATAAAAATAGGAAGACAAAGTAGGGGTTGAAAATTATAAAATTAGGTTCTTCATGAAAAACCCTTTCCAAAATGTATTTACACTTACTTTTCTGACCATAGACAAATTATCGACAAATCTACAAAGTTATGACCAATCACAAAGCGAGACAAAACCATGTTGTCAAGATTTAATCCAAATATGCCAGGTCATAGCTTAGCTGGACCAAATACAAAAGGCCATGTAGTTCATTGATAACAGACGTGGCTATGCATGATGGTAGATAAAACAAGGGCGGGAAAGATGAATTTACCTATAACCAAGAGTGAAAAAGACATCAAACTAGAGTTAAAATGATAAACACACTACTGAGAATCATCTATAAGATCCTGATGACCTCGGTTCTACCAACAGAGAGAGATCCTGATCCAAGATTAAACTCAATGATTATCACTACAAACTGAGGTATTCAGTGAGCTCCTTGCTATGCTAGAAATTGAGAGAGCCAAAACGGTTGTTATTTTGTGGTTGGAAGCTAGCGGTCTATTTCCTCCACGACTGTCATGAAGCAACAACCCAACAACCATGCATGGGTCAATAGAAATGGTTGCTGCCATCACGGAGCAACCCACCATAAACCAACAAAAACATATATCATGAAAAGTGTTGCAGTCAACATTTGAAACCATGACATTGGACCGAGTGTTGACGAATAAGAAAAAAGACAGAAAATAAGATTACTGCACAAAAAGACTAATTTTCCAGATAGAGAAGCTTCATAAAAGTGGCACGGTCAACTCCAGAGCATCAGAGATCCTAGGAGTATCTAGGTCCTCCCCAAGGACCATCAGAGATAGATGATCGAGGGAAAGTTCCCTGAATAGGTTAATGGGGATCTTGAGGGCAAAGGAAAACTCTCTCTATGTTTCTTAGTCATCCTTGATGGCACAGTTATATAGAGGAAAGACAAAGATAGCTAAAATACTAGTCTGAGGCACAAACAAGGTAACTGCGATATCCAGGTTTTATGGAACTCCTTACCTTGTCAAACCCTAAGGAGTTTTTTATGGTTCAAAATGGTTAAGCATAACGATCTTTTTTGAATATTTCTATGTGCTAAGGCCAAGGGGAAGTAGAGTTGTGTGAAAGTTGGAAGGTAGAGGAGTACCCACTAACTAAAAAAATCTCGTGTGCTGTTTTGTTGGGCAGATAAGAATCTGACTATTGGTCCCTCTGGATTAGAACTCATCTTATGAAAGGCGTGTGATGCCGAATTGCCAATAAATAGGCCAAGATGCGGGCGTGAAAATGTGAGAAATATTAAAATATAAATTATATCAAAATTGATCAAATGAATCATAAATCAGGAATATTTAGGGCTTAAACTATATGGAAATTTTTCAAATTCATTTTAGGGGTTATATGAGGTAGGACTCACTTCTAATTGGTAACTGTTACAACCCCAAATTTTGGGTTCATTTGGTGAAGAATGTAATTTCTCATAATTAAAGATATTTGAAAAAAATAATATATTTTTTTGTGAATAAATGGATTTTTTTTAAAATAGCCTTGTTTTTTGATTTGTGGGCTTTATTGGCTATTGGGCCCAATAACAAGAAAATTCAATTAATTAATGAATATTTGAATATTTGAGAAAAGAAAGAGGTAGAAACCTCTAGAAGGCAAATCCAAGGAAGGATTTCGTGCCCTTGGGTTCCTTGGGTTCCAAGGAGTCCAAAGTTGCATAAAGAGAACAATAAGAAAAGAAAAGATCAATTAAGTATTTCTTTATTAAGAAAGAAATTGAAAATACTGATGAAATGTGGAAAATAAGTAAAAAGAGGTATAATTAAGTGATCCTTGGTGGAATTTCGTATCCCAAGGATTGCTTATGATAAAAGGAATACCAATGAGGAAAATAAAAGGGAAATAAAGAGAAATCCTCAAAAAGAACTATTTTAATAAGAAATAAATAAGATAATGAGAAATAATGAAGAATAATGCATTTAGATGCATCTAGAAGGATAAAGAGATCCAATAAATAGGATTTCGAAATAATAGAGTTTCTTGGGATCCAAGGAGTCCCAATGAATAAATAGGAAAGAGAAAATATCAAAAATAGAAAATAAGAAGATAATTTGAGTATACCATTAATGTATTACATGGTATTGCTAAAAAGAAAGAATTTGCTATTAAAGGAAAACTTAATTTCGTGCCTAAGGGTTAAAAGTCAAGAAATAAAGAGAGTAGGTGAGAGTAATTTCGAATTCCTAATACCTAATGGAAATATGTACATGAAGAGAGAGAAAGATACTTCAAAAGTAAGGAAACTCCCTTTCCTATGAGGAGAAACCTTGTTTGCTTTGTGGGCAAGCAATCTAAGGCTTGGATACTCCCCTATAAAAGGGGTAGACCCTTTGGGATGAGTTCCAGAGAGATTCCACATCTCCCACTCTCTTCCTCACCTTCTTCTTGTTTCTCACACGTGAAACCCTAACCCCAAAGGGTAGAGAAACCATGGAGCATACAGGCGGCTGTGGTGAGTTAATGGTGAAGGAACGAAGCTACCCCAATGATCTGGTTGATCGACTTCCATCACCTTTTCTCCCAGCGACGCTCCAAGCACTAGCCGATTTGCAGGGTCTGCCGCTTTGGATGCCACGGCTGGCCTGACTCCGACCACCTCGTCCGCAGCTGGGTGGCGCCCTAGGCACGGCAGGGTGTTGCGGAGCGAGCAAGGAGGTGGGTGGGGTCGTCAGACCCTGGGAGGAGGGGAGTAAACCCTCCCGCAGACGGACCTGGCCGGTGACAGCAAGAAGCGTCGCAAGCTTGATGACGAACCGACATTTGACGAATCTGCCCCTTCGCATGCCAAAGAGCCGAACTTTAAGTCAAGGGTAAACCAGTAATTTGGTTATAAACTCAAACGTGGGCCGAGTTGCATGCATAGGATGACGTGGCGGCTTCCGGTTGGTCTAAAAAGGTATTTCTTCCAAAAATCATAACTCTTAATTGGTAGCTCCGATGAGAACATATGATCATGATTTTTGCTGAGAAAAATGAGAGGAATCCATTAAAAATATAATTGGAGCCTGATTATGTTTGCAATTCGAAAAATAATAGAAGGTATTAACTTTAGTGTAATGATGATTAAAGAAACCCTACTTTGGTATGATTAATGTGACTTATAGGGTTTAATTGATGATTAAAGTTGATATTAGCCTGTTAATGATAAAAAGGAACATTAGGAAGAAAAAGGATGAACTTTGCATATAATTGGTTAATTTGGAGTTTTATATGCATGAATATACCTTAATGGGCCTTGAAACTCTAATGTTGATTAATTCGACTATTAATGGCCTTAATTGATTAATTTCATGGTTAAAGTTGGAATATGCTATTTTGAGCATTAAAGTCCCGAATTTGTGGATAAATAACCTTAATATAGAAATTAGGGTTTTCGATTAAATCAGGGTAGAATCAATAATAAATAGATTTCATATGGGAATTGGACCATCATGAATTATGAGTTGATAATCCTAAAGAAACTAAAGGTGATAATTGAGTCTAATGACCTTGAAATAACTTAATAGGATAAAGAAGGTAGTTTTGGTATAAAAGAGAAATAATCGACTTTATTTGGGCTTATGATGTTGAAATTAGGGTTTATGAACTAAGAGAGTATTTAAAGCGTTATGGAGGCAACAACCCTAATAAAACCCTAATTATGGTTAAAACCCTAAAAAGGGGTAAATAACCTAGGCAACAACTAGGATGAATGGATCAGGATGATGAATTTAATGATAAAGAAATTGGATGCCTTTTTCAGGAATAATTGTGTGCGCCTGCTTGAATCTTGGTTGATTGGTTATTTCTACATTAAAATCTGCTTAACAGGTATGTGGTTAATTATGAATAACTGATTTAGTTTCCCGAGAGATTCCCGGATGTTTAATCGCATTGAATGCAACTAAACTGTTTGGATGTTCATATTGCAATTATAAAGTGACTACAATTATCACCATTTAATATAAATGTGTAAATCCTGCACCTACATGCCACCCTGATGGAAGATGCCATAAAGGTCAGGCCCAGGAGGGTAGACCAATGGGCACCATGAGAGGTGGCCCTAGACACCAATCTCGGGAATGAGAAGGTGATTGATGAGGCAAGACTAAGGAGCACCATGAGAGGTGACTCCCGGGCACCAAGCTCGGGATTGAGAAGGTGGCCTTAAGTCAAATCCAGGGTTAGGGAAAAAGCGGTGGGGATTGTCACATGGAAAATGTAAATTGACTTGTTAATTACCTTGATTGCAATACTTGAATTGGTAGACCTAATTGTGAAATTTTTGGTTGCCTCCACATACCAGCAATTGCTGATCGATGTTTTATTTGTCGGCGTTTTAGGTAATATCCTGAAAATCACAAACAGAAAAGTGGCACATCGTGAAAATAAGAAATAAAGTGCAAGGAGGGTTAGATAGAGTACTTCAAGCTATGAATAGTTAGATTTCCCAGTTTTATAAAGGTAAGTAAAAGTTTTAATTTTTGTACCCAATTCCAGTTTAGTTAGTAGAATTTTATAATTATTGTTGATTATATGCTGAACCTTTGATCTTGTAAATTGATTAACGATTCCGACCTTCGGGTCTCCCTTAATTGGGGGTTACTGGGAGGCGGGGTCGTTACAATTGGTATCAGAGCGTAGGTTCTACATCTAATCATCAATAATTATTAAATTTTACAAATTCCATAGAACCGAGGGAGTTATTAGAGGAGTGTCCGAAAGACTGAGGTGTCTAGAAAAGGATCACTTCCGGGGGCTGGCAAGATTTTCCTCCGCACCGCTAGTCAGAATACGAGGACTCCCGGATTGTGTGACTGCCTGGCCGATGTCTTAGGATATGACTCGAAATAAGATACCTTTAGGACTCTCTCATCTTGTTCATCCCTTCTCAACTCAAATTCTGTTAAGGACCTTAAGGATTAGGGTTTTCTCTCTTCTCCTCACCCTCTTAGGTATGGGTAAGGTTAATAAGGTCTAAGGAATCCTCCACCAAATTAATAAAAAGCATGTAAATAAGATGTCATGGACATAAGCTTAATAGATTAAGCATAAAAGGAATGGATACATGCTTAGGTCATATGACACGAGTTGTCATAGCCCTCAGGAGAGACCTGAGGATAGACCTCCTTGTCAGGAGGATGAGTAGAGAGAGTTAGTCTTGGAGGTAGAGACCTCCATTGAAGGTAGAGACCTAGAACATCCTTTGAGGATGATGTTAACCCTAACCCTAAGAGAAGGTTAGAGATAGAGACATGATGGGATTAGATGTCATGGTAGACTGAGTGTTTGGACGGACATGCCTATGGTTTGTCATATGAGACATGAGAGGTTAGATGGCCTCGCACCTTTGGAAACCCAACCCTGAGAAGGATCATGCATGTTTGAGCAAAGAATAGCTCCTTCCTGGATAAGGTTAGAGATGAACCTATATAAACCTTATGGGCATAGGCAAGTAGGGTATAGCTTGATGAAATCATGGATAAGAGATCATGATGGATGGATTATGAAAGGGGTATGGATGCTCTTGAGCCGAACATGAGATGAGCATAGGCTTCAACCACATAAGGGTATGCTTGTGAGCATGAGCCTTCATGGAGAAGGGACCTCTAGTAAGTATGGTTGGAGGTGGAATTAGCTCTAGAGAGAGGAAGCAGAACCCCAACAACGAGGTTGGAAGCCTAAAACCCCAAAACTTGAGGGGAGTCAAGAATGATGCGACCTAAGTGAATGATAGTTGGTTGCCTTTAGAGGAACCAAACCCTAGAGGGAGGACGATGATTCTAGTACCCATGGTATAAGTGGTTACATGTTTGATGAGATAAAGAGTGCTTTAGACCCTGAGGAGGTTTAAGTAACCAGTTGTGAGGCTTTATACCTAGTTGGTTGCCCTGGAAGAGGACTCAACTCCGAAGCGTTGCCTGAGTAGAAAGATCATGGAGGTACATGACATACCTTGGACATGCTTGATTCATGGTTAAGAGATTGAGCATGTAGTTGGATACCCAAAGGAGAACCTAGGGTTCCTAGGCCTAAGAGGGGAAGCAGTGTATCTGATACTCATGATGAAATTTGAGTCTCTATAGTTTCAAGCATGGTACTCCTCATGTGTAGGGGTAAAGGAAATCCCTTAAGATAAGGGTATGTTTGATGAACCCCTCACAACTAAGTTGATCCAATGTTGAGGAAAGAGAACAAGTATGACCTAGCATAGTTAATAGGTGGTCTACTTGTGCCTTAGTAGCTGTTGGGTTAGGCATGCTCATGAGAACTTAAACCCTAGGGATGCTTGTGACCTTTATTATCAAGGTGTAGTTTCCTCCCATCCTTGGAGAGGGACCCTTTGGTAGGGGGTTTTACCAGTTTTGTGGGTATGAGGAAACCTAAGGAGGTTTCATAGGATCTTGAGAAGCTAAGTGAAGAGTACGTGGCATGAGAATGAACCTATAGACCCATATTTAACCATCTCTAAGTGCATGTGGATGTGTTACCATGGAGGTAACCGGTATGGGGCCTGACCAAGGTAGGTTAGTCGCCATGATCCCTGTGAAAGGATGAAAGTTAGCCCATGAATGCAAGAAGAGAGATGATGGATGTTTGGGTAGGGTTCTATGTTGGACATGTACAATAATAGAATCCTAAGTCTATCCTAGGGTCAGGTAGGGATAAGACCGATGGAAGAAGGAGTTGCCTAATTCCCTAGTTGCACATGACCATAGGGTCGGGAGGTAACAATTATGATTTTCTAAGGGCCATGGGTTAGGATATTGATCACCTTCATGGACTCATGGGACCCAAAGGGCAGATGAGTAGGGCACTCTCTGGATGCATAAGGGAAAAGGGATGACCCCAAATGTGCCGGCATCCTATAGACCTAGAGGAGCTGACTAAGGATTATGCTTGGGCCAGGTAAGCCCGAGACTAGTTTTCCCTGGAAGTAGTGTGGATATCATGATGTTTGTGATATAGAGACATAAGTTGCATGTTTCAACTTGGATTTGAAAGTGTACGGGCAAGGTGGGCGGTACCATATCTACTCTTGGAACAGGAAGAACTCTGTATTTGGACTGCAGCCAAATGCTTATTTCTTCTTGTTATGGGAGTGAGAGATAGGACAGTATGCATGCCTTACACCAAGGATAAAGATGATGTAAGTTGGAACGTAGCTACAAGGTATGATGATAGAGATGATAACATACCCTGGTCAAGTGAATGATACATGGATGATTCGCAAACACTAAGAGAGGTAGTGTAGTAAGCTTATGAGGATGTCTTATCAGGAACTATGTGGAATTTGCAAGTTACCAAGGTCGAGTTCGATCCCAGTGAGGATGAGCTCAGAGCTTCTTGATGAAGATAGACTTAGAGTTTGAGATGAGGTGATAAATATAATACATGGAGGTGTATGCTACCTAACACTTAAGGATGAGAGGTGGTAATGAATGCTCTGGTTGAGATCTAGCTGCCTAATTTAGTTAGAGGCTAGAAGAAGTTGAGGTTGTTTGGCTAACCCTAAGTTTGAGAAGAAGATGTGTTTTGGCTAACACTCAGATGTAGAAAGATATGTTGAACAAGTTAATGGTTGTTGGGTAGCCAGTTTAGTCCTTGATGTAGTAAAAGGATGGTGATAGAACCTCAGATACACTTCTTTGGATAGAAAGGTAATAAAACCCTTTTGAGAGTGGTTTAGGGTTTCCGAGGTATCAAGCTTGAGGAATCATAACAATACAGGAGGTCATGATATACCTTGGTACTACAAAAATAGTAAGTGATGGTAGCACTCTGGATGCTTAAAACAATGTCACATGTAGCATGTGGCCATGCAAGCCAGGAGGTGAAGGATGAACACCAGTAACCCAGTGTATCGATATAGAAGATAAAAGAGTCCCTGAGGGGGAATGGGAGTTCATTACTATGGATGTTGTGGTAAGTCTCCCTTTGACCCAGAAGGTCAAGATGCAATATGGGTTATGGTAGATCGCCTTACCTAGATAACATGAGAAAGAAAGGAGTATTGTCAAGGGATAGATTTCATGGAACTACATAAGAGAGAGAGATGGTTCAAATACACCATGATGTAGGTTCAAAAGTTCTTGGGTATGACCAGGGTTCACTTCCATAAGGTGGAAGTGGGTACATGAAGAACTCGATAATAGAACAGTTTATCACCCCATACTAATGGACAATATGATCCAGACTAGAGGGTCTGATGAGAGAATGTGTGCTCATTCAGGGTGATACATAGAGACAATTCTTAAGATGTGATGTTAACCACCATAGCCTTTATCGGGATGCAAGAAGTCTTATAGAGAGGTTGTGTCGGACACCACTTCATTAAGATTATGTTGGTGAAGGAGGCCTCGCAAAGGTCAGAAAAGAACCACAAGTGTGTGCAGATGAATTCGCTTTGATCATGCAATGGCTAAGAGAAAGCCCAGTGGTGACATAAGTCACGAGTTGATACAAAGAAGACTGACATGTAGTTCACTGTGGGAGAATATGTGATGTAAAAATCCGACCCCTCTGAGCTACAGCTGAGAAAGCTGAGTCCCCGATATATGGGTCCATTTGAGATGGATTGGTGGATATGGTTGTGTTTAGACTTGCCCCTCAGGATAACATGATGTATAATGTGTTACATAAGTCCGATCTAGAGCACTATGTGAGGTACCCAAGCCATGTGTTGAGCCCTGAACCTATTCAACTTTTGAGAGGCTGAAATGTCCTGAGTCACCTATGAGGGTACGATATACCAAGGTAAGAAAGAACTCAGATGGAAGAAAATGAGATAATGAAGGTTATTGGGAAAAACCATGGAAAGGGTGAAGCCACATGGGAGCCCTGATGGACATAAGAAGACTTATCCTGTTTGTTTGCTTGCTTGATGGAATTTTGAGGGCAAAATTCTTATAAGAGGGGAAGGATGTTACAACCCCAAATTTTGGGTTCATTTGGTGAAGAATGTAATTTCTCATAATTAAAGATATTTGGAAAAAATAATATAATTTTTTGTGAATAAATGGATTTCGTTTAAAATAGCCTTGTTGTTTGATTTGTGGGCTTTATTGGCTATTGGGCCCAATAACAAGAAAATTCAATTAATTAATGAATAATTGAATATTTGAGAAAAGAAAGAGGTAGAAACCTCTAGAAGGCAAATCCAAGGAAGGATTTCGTGCCCTTGGGTTCCAAGGAGTCCAAAGTTGCATAAAGAGAGCAATAAGAAAAGAAAAGATCAATTAAGTATTTCTTTATTAAGAAAGAAATTGAAAATACTGATGAAATGTGGAAAATAAGTAAAAAGAGGTATAATTAAGTGATCCTTGGTGGAATTTCGTATCCCAAGGATTGCTTATGATAAAAGGAATACCAATGAGGAAAATAAAAGGGAAATAAAGAGAAATCCTCAAAAAGAACTATTTTAATAAGAAATAAATAAGATAATGAGAAATAATGAAGAATAATGCATTTAGATGCATCTAGAAGGATAAAGAGTATCCAATAAATAGGATTTCGAAATAATAGAGTTTCTTGGGATCCAAGGAGTCCCAATGAAGAAAGAGGAAAGAGAAAATATCAAAAATAGAAAATAAGAAGATAATGTGAGTATACCATTAATGTATTACATGGTATTGCTAAAAAGAAAGAATTTGCTATTAAAGGAAAACTTAATTTCGTGCCTAAGGGTTAAAAGTCAAGAAATAAAGAGAGTAGGTGAGAGTAATTTCGAATTCCTAATACCTAATGGAAATATGTACATGAAGAGAGAGAGAAAGATACTTCAAAAGTAAGGAAACTCTCTTTCCTATGAGGAGAAACCTTGTTTGCTTTGTGGGCAAGCAATCTAAGGCTTGGATACTCCCCTATAAAAGGGGTAGACCCTTTGGGACGAGTTCCAGAGAGATTCCACATCTCCCACTCTCTTCCTCACCTTCTTCTTGTTTCTCACACGTGAAACCCTAACCCCAAAGGGTAGAGAAACCATGGAGCATACAGGCGGCTGTGGTGAGTTAATGGTGAAGGAACGAAGCTACCCCAACGATCTGGTTGATCGACTTCCATCACCTTTGCTCCCAGTGACGCTCCAAGCACTAGCCGATCTGCAGGGTCTGCCGCTTTGGATGCCACGGCTGGCCTGACTCCGACCACCTCGGCCGCAGCTGGGTGGCGCCCTAGGCACGACAGGGTGTTGTGGAGCGAGCAAGGAGGTGGGTGGGGTTGTCGGACCCTTGGAGGAGGGGAGTAAACCCTCCCGCAGACGGACCTGGCCGGCGACAGCAAGAAGCGTCGCAAGCTTGATGGCGAACCGACATTTGACGAATCTGCTCCTTCGCATGCCAAAGAGTCGAACCTTAAGTCAAGGGTAAACCAGTAATTTGGTTATAAACTCAAACGTGGGCCGAGTTGCATGCATAGGATGACGTGGCGGCTTCCGGTTGGTCTAAAAAGGTATTTCTTCCAAAAATCATAACTCTTAATTGGTAGCTCCGATGAGAGCATATGATACATGATTTTTGCTGAGAAAAACGAGAGGAATCCATTAAAAATATAATTGGAGCCTGATTATGTTTGCAATTCGAAAAATAATAGAAGGTATTAACTTTAGTGTAATGATGATTAAAGAAACCCTACTTTGGTATGATTAATGTGACTTATAGGGTTTAATTGATGATTAAAATTGATATTAGCCTGTTTATGATAAAAAGGAACATTACGAAGAAAAAGGATGAACTTTGCATATAATTGGTTAATTTGGAGTTTTATATGCATGAATATACCTTAATGGGCCTTGAAACTCTAATGTTGATTAATTTGACTATTAATGGCCTTAATTGATTAATTTCATGGTTAAAGTTGGAATATGCTATTTTGAGCATTAAAGTCCCGAATTTGTGGATAAATAACCTTAATATAGAAATTAGGGTTTTCGATTAAATCAGGGTAGAATCAATAATAAATAGAGTTCATATGGGAATTGGACCATCATGAATTATGAGTTGATAATCCAAAAGAAACTAAAGGTGATAATTGAGTCTAATGACCTTGAAATAACTTAACAGGATAAAGAAGGTAGTTTTGGTATAAAAGAGAAATAATCGACTTTATTTGGGCTTATGATGTTGAAATTAGGGTTTATGAACTAAGAGAGTATTTAAAGCGTTATGGAGGCAACAACCCTAATAAAACCCTAATTATGGTTAAAACCCTAAAAAGGGGTAAATAACCTAGGCAACAACTAGGATGAATGGATTAGGATGATGAATTTAATGATAAAGAAATTGGATGCCTTTTTTAGGAATAATTGTGTGCGCTTGCTTGAATCTTGGTTGATTGGTTATTTCTATATTCAAATCTGCTTAACAGGTATGTGGTTAATTATGAATAACTGATTTAGTTTCCCGAGAGATTCCCAGATGTTTAATCGCATTGAATGCAACTAAACTGTTTGGATGTTCATATTGCAATTATAAAGTGACTACGATTATCACCATTTAATATAAATGTGTAAATCCTGCACCTACATGCCACCCTGATGGAAGATGCCATAAAGGTCAGGCCCAGGAGGGTAGACCAATGGGCACCATGAGAGGTGACCCTAGACACCAATCTCGGGAATGAGAAGGTGATTGATGAGGCAAGACTAAGGAGCACCATGAGAGGTGACTCCCAGGCACCAAGCTCGGGATTGAGAAGGTGGCCTTAAGTCAAATCCAGGGTTAGGGTAAAAGCGGTGGGGATTGTCACATGGAAAATGTAATTTGACTTGTTAATTACCTTGATTGCAATACTTAAATTGTTAGACCTAATTGTGAAATTTTTGGTTGCCTCCATATACCAGCAATTGCTGATCGATGTTTTGTTTGTCGGCATTTTAGGTAATATCCTGAAAATCACAAACAGAAAAGTGGCACATCATGAAAATAAGAAATAAAGTGCAAGGAGGGTTAGATAGAGTACTTCAAGCTGTGAATAGTTAGATTTCCCAGTTTTATAAAGGTAAGTAAAAGTTTTAACTTTTGTACCCAATTCCAGTTTAGTTAGTAGAATTTTATAATTATTGTTGATTATATGCTGAACCTTTGATCTTGTAAATTGATTAATGATTCCGACCTTCGGGTCTCCCTTAATTGGGGGTTACCGGGAGGCGGGTTCGTTACAGTAACATTAGTTAGTTAGAGGGTCTAGAACAATCCTAAAGGTTTGGTATCCGAATATGATGACCAAAAGATGAGTCATTATTATAATGTATTTACTATCACTGATGTACATGAAATAAATTTTGATTGATCCCTAAATGATTAAACTTATCATTCATTGCCATTTGGGGTAATTGTTTTGTATGGAGTCTATTTGACAAAATCAGTCCAACTAGAATTCATATAATTATTAATGATAATGAGACTACATTGAGGAATAAAGTGTGTTATATATAAATTTTTATTTATATGGATATTACTATCACCGAATCCACTTCATCATGAAGATAGAAGCTTTGCAACCCCATATAGTATTCACTAAAAATCATTTTACTTTGTTAATTTGCAATGTGGTCCAAAACTTATATTTAATAGTAGAGCAAAAAATTATATTTAAACCCAAATATTCTTTGATTCAAAAATTTTGGGTGTTATAGAGATTGTATCTGTAATATGAAAAAGTTAGAAAATGATATGAGAAAAGCAATGCCATTTATTTGACCACAGGCATTATATATTATATAAATATTGAAAACCAATTATACGTAAATGTTATAGGATGATAGTCACTATTACAGAGAAAGTGATAGTAAAAGGGAATTGCACTTTACTATAAAACACAAAACATGATTTAAGACAAGCCAAAGAGGCGAAGCCATGTTGATTGATCATTAACATCAAGACACAATCTATCATTGATCTAGAAGATCTATCCTCTGATCTATTTCCCAAATGCACTCACCTCACAAAAACTAGGCACGGGTTAGAGGTCCCAATAAGAGTGAAACATGTGTTGGTATGTATACCTAGAGAGCCAATCATATGATGATTGTAATGTCATAACTTGTAAATGATTTGATTATCAATAAAGGTAAGCTTCCAATTTATTCTACTTTATTAAATTATGAGATAATGAAGAAACATTAGAAATGTCTAGAGAATGATATCACTCGATGATGTATGTATTGAAGTACATGACTTCAATGACAAGATCATACAGATGTTAAGGGTATACCATCTCATTATGTCCCTACTCGGATGTTGTTGTGGAAGGTTGACAAACAACAATAACACATAAGACTAGAGTGTGTGTTGGTTGATGATAGAATCACATTAGTCATTATATGGCGATATCAAACCAAGAATGAAAATACTTGTTAGAGAACAGTGTATCAGACAAACCCACCATGAGAGTAATACATGGAAACCATTGCTATGTCATAGTTAGCTCTCATAGTGTTGGTGGTTATTGTGGTTCTTAGACCTGAAGTCACTACACTTATCACATGTTGTTCATTATGCTTTGACATCATCAAACGTAGTCCTGAATAAGGGTTACCATAAAGGTGATGATTGGGTGACTGTGACACATGGGGACTGATTGTGAGTGATGTAGATGGGATTTGTCCCTCCTATGTGACTATGATATCCTAGTTCTATTGGATTAATGAGAGTGAGAAATGCATGGTCATGCACATGTCAGTCAATATGTGATATTGAGCTGACATATATCTCATATGGTCTACTATAGAAAGAAACATATATTGCATGTTGAAGAGGATGATAGATCTATGCCTCAAGTTAAACCTGGATATCATAGATAAAGAACTATACAAACACTGAAACACCATACACCGATTGTAGGTTGAATTTATTCTTGAACTTTCCATTTACTTGGATAGCAATGATGTGTTACTATGAACCACTCACTTCTTGTGATGTCATACCTAGTTATGGATATTCACTGCCAACATAATATGGGACCTATAGGGTCACACACATATGTCTTCACCTTGAAGAGGAGTTTGATCTTAAATGATGATTGAATTGATTACTAAAGGGTTTTGGTATTGAATTCAAGCCACAAATAAATTGACCGGACTCCCAACCGATTGACTCATGTGATCAAACAACTGTTTGGAATGTCAAGTTGATTGTATATTGAATTGGCTAAAGTCTGCATGAATTAGGGCACCAAACCGATCGGCTCATTGGGTGAACCAATCATCTTAGATTGGGTGAGAAGATCAGTTCACCTAGTAAATGGATCGGCTCGATCATGCCAACCGAAGGTTCTAGTGGATTTTCTAAATTCATGAGAAAAGTTGATCATTTCACTTACTCAATTTGATTAGTGCAAGGAATTAATGTTTGGCATTAATTGGTAATGAATTTGCAATTCATATGTGATTAGGAAACAAGTGAAATGACCAGTTTGCTTGGCAAATCAATCAGCTTGCGTGTGAACTGATTGGTTTGGTTGCCAACCGACCAGTTGGCACTCATAGGGTGTGAAAATTCATGATCTTCCAATCCCTTACACTCTTGCACAGACTTGGAACACTGACCCAAACCCCGCCTAGAAATAGAGGGGTACTAGGGGCTTTTTTCACACATCAATTGCCTTAGACAATTGTTTGTCCTATCTGGTTGTGGTAGCCAATAGAGACCCCGAGCAAGTCCAACTCGATATATGGAGGGATAACAAGGGAGAACAATTATGGGAGAGAAAGTTGGTGACTAGTACACCGATGGGAGGGACAACTCCTTTTGGTCCACTGTAGTAGGACGACAAGAGTTCTAGGTAGTATGTGTGCACTTCTCTAGAGGTGAGGTGGCTTTATCCCGTCGCAAGGTGGACAAAGGCATTCAACAGTCTGTGGCAAGACTAGCATCTGCTACAGACATTGTTTGAGTTTTTTGTCCGTCGAGGAGCCACAGATGAGTCCTAATACAACTAGAAGACAGTTGTGCATCTACAAAGATGAGGAGATGTCACTAGACTTGCTCCAGGACAAGGTATATCCTTGAAACCATCCTTTCCATCATATAATTGTTTATGTGATCCACTGGTTTATAGGAAATATGGTATTAATTTTTTTATTTCCTCTACCTACTGTGTATCCATATCTCCCTATAGTGGTATTATAGCCACACCAATATACTATATTTTGGAATATTCAATATGATCATATTTTTTAGTTTTATTGTTTATTTATTACATGCAATGCAAATAAAATTTTCCCTATCAAATACCACACATAATCCTAAACTAATATATATATATATATATATATATGTATATGTATATACACACATTATTTATATATGCAATTTACACATTTTTTCCTAAAAGCGAGTTTTGATGGTGGATGTGTAGTCTCGTTATGCCTAATAACCCTTAGTAACTATACATGGTTGTGTAGTTGGTTAATCCTATTTTATCTCGGTTTGCATTCTGAGACTCTACCTTATCTTCATATTGTAAAAGTATTATTCTCTCCTACCTTTTCTCTCCTAAAATATAGCTCAAGGTTTCTCTATAATCATGTAAAGTAGGATAGTTTACTTTCCTATTATGATAAGAAGAAAGAACGCTTAGAACAGGCCAGACGAATGTCTTGAAGACATGCTGACTGGCTGGAGGACCAAGGAGGACAAGGCAAACCGATCTACTAGTGGACCTGACCAATCAACTAGAGGAGCCAGAATATGGTGGACCGCAGACCAGATGACCGGTGAGGTAACCAACTGACCGGCCAGGAGGACAACCAATCGGTTCAATGGTTGAACCGATCAACCCAGATTGGCAAGCACATATCTTCATCAACAATATGTTTCTACATGTGATTTAGACCCTAGGTTGAGGTAATTCCTTGTATCTCCAAGGAATTACATTAGAATGACCATAGCCATCACTTTTCATTTATTGCATGCTTTTGTTGTAGGATATAACATGCATATGATACGTACTATATATGTGGTGATTGGATAAAGTATATGTATTTATAAATACAAATTCTTTCAAATAAAATATTAAGTCTTTGATACTTTCCATTAGCAAAATATATGAAAATCTTGATCGACAAGTGTAGGTTACACTCAAGCGTGGTGTGTCGTCTATCTTGTAGAAGTGTGATTGTAGATATGTAGGCTCTATCCAAGCAAGGTACATATCTATCGTGTTGGGTTTTGGGTCAAGCTTAACTGGTGTACTTAATGGATTAAGCATCAGAGGCATGCAATTGACTATGGAAAGGAGTTGTACATATCATCTATCCAAGAATTCCATATGATGAAATTGGCAAAGATTACCTACCTTGATAATTGACTATGAATGCTGGCATATTGGTTGGGTGATAGTTAAATTATTTTGGATCATGACCCACTAGAATATTGTATGCTATAATATTCTAAATTGATACACGCGGGATATCAATTTGAATAAAATAGTGGGAGCGATAAATTTTTAAAGACCTAATTAATATCATCTTATTTTTAAAAGAAATCAAATCAAAAGTGTTTTGACGAAATGAAAATTTTCTCTTGTAGAATCAAATGAAAAACAAATCCGTAATGTGATCATTCCTTAGGAAGGACAAACTTGATGGGACACATTTCCACGATTGATTTTGGACTTTGAGAAGGATTATCAATCAAGAGTGCAAGCTCTATGTCCTTGATAAGCCAGTTCCAGAAATACCTACTCCTAATGCACCTTGGGAAAAAGAGGATGCTTACTAGAAGCATGCCAATGATGCTTTGGACATAAAATACCTTATGCTATGCTGCATGAACTATGAGTTTATGAGCAGTGCAAGGACATGGGGATTCTTGGAATGGTAACACATCTTAATAAAGTGAACCATAATCTCACAAAGAAAGAAAGGGATGATGTTATAAAGGCTCTCTTTGAGTGTAAGCTGATAGAAGGAAACTCAGTTGAAGAACATGTGCTCAATATGATTGGGCATGTGTATCAGCTTGAAGAACTAGGATTATTTTTTAGCCAATAGTTGTCCAAAAATATGATTCTAATTATTGCATGTTATCATGTGAATAATATGTCCAGACCTATGTCAGATTTTCTTAGTATGTTGTTTCATGCCGAAGCAAGAATGAAGAAAGACAAATCCATGATGGTGATCAATAGAGTTGAGTCCAAGGATGAAATCAAGTTCGTGAAGAGTTATGATGTCAAGCCCAATTCTAGTTCTTCAACACTCAATATGAGGAGAAAGAAAAGTACAAAGGAAACTTATCCTTTGTACTTGAAGGCATTCAATAGGAAGAAGATGAGTATGGTGATCTCCACATCAGGTATATATGTTATAGAGATAAACTTATCTACTTATTCATCATGGGTACTAGATACCGGACGTGGATCTCACATATGCTTGAATATGAAGTATCTAAAAAGTAGGCCTTTGGGAAAAGGAAAGATAGAACTAAGAGTTGTAAATAGTGCAAGAGTTGTAGCCAATGTAGTTGGAACCTATAGTTTATCTCTGCCTACAAGGCTTGTCATAGAGTTGATGAACTGCTATTCTGTACCTTCTATAAATAGAAACATCATTTTTGTATCTTGTATGGACAAGGGTTCATTTGAATTTCATATTAAGAATCGTCAATGTTCTATTTCTAATGATGGGATCTTTTTATGGCAATGTCCCAATGTCTTATGGTCTTTATTTTCTAGATCTACAGACACATCTTTATAACATAAATACCAAAAGAATAAGACTCAACAACTCAAACAGGACATACCTTTGGCATTTTCATCTAGGGCACATAAACGAGAATCACATATCTAGACTCCATAAAGATGGATATTTGGACTCTTTTGATTTTGAATCAATAGAGACATTTGAATCATGTTGGTTGGGCAACATGGCTAATAACCCTTTCACTAGTAACAATTAGAGGGCTAGTGATCTATTAGGACTGAATCCTCATTTCTAATGGAATCAAAATGACCTTGCCATCCACTACAACAGAGCAGGGGGGCTACCGGGGGGGCTAAACGCAGTCCTGTGAAGCAAAGGTGGAATGAAAGCATACATACTAATGTATGTGAGACTTTTAGAGAAACTGTTAGAGGTGGGTATCAATATTTCATTACCTTCAATGATGACTTCAGTAGGTACAGTTATGTTTACCTGATGAAACTCAAGTCAGAAACTCTTGACAAGTTCAAGGAATTTATTAATGAAGTACAAAACCAACTTGGTAAAAGTATTAAGGAACTTCCTTCTAATCAAGGTGGAGAATACTTAAGCTAAGAGTTTGAGGACCTTTATAGACACCTTGGCATTGTATTCCAGTGGACTCCACCTGGAACACCTCATCATAATGGTACATCAGAAAGAAGGAATCACACATTGCTAGATATGGTGCAATCAATGATGATTTTAGTTGAGCTTCCGACTACCTTCTGTAGTTATGCTCAAGAAAGCACAACATTTACACTAAACTAAGTACCATCTAAATTTGTTCAAAAAACACCCTATGGGATATGGACTGGGAAGCATCCCAATATGTCTTTTATGAGGATTTGGTGATGTGGAGCTTATGTAAGGAAAATGTTTCCTAAAATGCTTGTTCCTAAATCCGATAAATGTTAGTTTGTTTGATATCTTAAGGAGATAAGAGGATATTACATTTATTCCCTATCTGATAGAAAAATGTTTGTTGACAGAGATGTTGTATTTCTTGAAAAGGAATTTATTTCCAAGAAATCAGTGGGAAGAAAGTGGAAATCAAAGAGGTTTGAGACCCACAAGAAAACATTAAACTAATAGATGTACAAGAGGAAGAAATAGAATCACAAAGTGTTGTGGAATCTCAAATTCCTCAAGTAACACAGGTACCTCATGGATCTAGTAGGACTCACCTTGAACCTAAGAGATTTGGATATCTTATGAATCCAGAAGGTACTTAATTGGACATAGATGATGGGCAAATAACCTATCTAGATGCTATTGAGGGACCATCATCTGAGAAATGGCTTGAGGCCATGAGATCTAAGATGGAGTCCACATATACCAACAAGGCATGGACCTTGGTGGATCCACCTAAATGGGTAAAACCCATAGGGTGCAAGTGGGTCTTCAAGAAGAAGACTGAGATGGATGGTAAAATACAAATCTACAAGGGAAGATTGGTTGCAAAGCGTTTCAGACAAGTTCAAGGTGTTGACTATGACAAAACCTTCTCTCAAGTGGCTACAGTTAAGTCCATCAGGGTCATGGTTTCTATTGTAACTTATCATGACTATGATATTTGGCAAATGGATGTTAAAATCACATTCCTTAATAGAAACATTCTCGAGGATGTGTATATGACACAACCTGAGGGTTTTATAAATCCAAAGGATACAAATAAAGTATGTAAGCTACAAAGGTCAATCTATGGATTGAAGCAAGCATCTTGGACCAATAATATTTGTTTTTATGAGATAATCAAAGAGTTTGGCTTTATTCAAAATGAAGATGAACCTTGTGTGTATAAAAGGTAAGTGGGAACATAGTGACATTCCTCATATCGTATGTGGTTGACATACAATTGATGGGGATTGACATCCATACTTTATAAAGGTAAATACATGGTTGGGAAATATGTTCTCTATAAAAGATTTGGGAGAAGCATCCTATTTCTTGGGAATTAAGATCTATAGAGATAGATCTAGAAGGCTTCTTGGACTAAATCAGAGCACATATATTGAAAAACTACTAAAGTGGTTCAGCATGGAGAACTTGAAGAGAGGAAACCTGCTCATGCTTCATGGAGTTACCATCTCTAAAGTTCAATGTCTCAGTTCTTTTGAAGAAAGGGAACACATGAGTTTGATTCCATATGCATCAGTAATTGGATCAATCATGTATGCAATGTTGTGTACCTATCCCAATGTATCGTATGCCTTGACCATGTCAAGAACATATCAGTTAGATCCAGGTTATGCTCACTAGAGATCTATAAAGAACATCCTTAAGTACCTAAGAAGAACTAAGGATCAATTCCTCATCTATGGCAGAGAGGAAGAGTTGGTGGTAAAGGGTTACACCGATGCAAGCTTCCAAACTGACAAAGATGATTATAGATCAGAATTAGGATTGGTGTTTTGCCTAAAAAATAGAGATGTGAGATGGAAGAGTTCCAAGAAAGAGACAGTTGTTGATTCTACAATAGAGTCCAAGTATATTTCTTCATTAAATGCAACAAAGTAGGCTATATGGATCAATAAGTTAATATTTGAACTTGGGGTTGTTCCAAGAATCAATGATACAATTGAGCTATATTGTGACAACAATGGGGCTATTACACAAGCTAAGGAGCCCATATCACATCAGTATTCAAAGAATATACAAAGTCAGTTCCATCTCATACGAGAGATTGTACAGAGAGGAGATGTAAAGATTTACAGAGTACCAACTGAAAACAATGTTGTTGATTCCTTTACAAAAGCATTTTTGCACCAGAAGCATGATGGACATGTTAGATCACTTGGAATACAATTCATGGGTGATTGGCTCTCTGTACAAGTAAGAGTCTGTTGGCATGTATGCACATAGATCTAATCATATGATAAATGTAATGGCATAACTTGTTAACGATTTGATTATTAATAAAGGAAATCTTCCAATTTATTCTATTTTATTTAGTTATGAGATAATGAAATAGCATTATAAATGTCTAGAGAACGATATTACTCGATCATGTATGTCTTCAAGTACGTACTTGAACAATGAGATCATACATATGTTAAAGGGTATACATTCTTATTATGTTCCTAGTTAGATGTTGTTGTGGAATGTTGATAGACAACAATAACACATAAGAATAGAGTGTTTGTTGGTTGATAACAAAATCTCATTGGTCATGATATGGAGATATCAAACTAAGCATGCAGATACTTATTAGAGAATAGTGTATTAGACAGGCACACCATGAGAGTAACACATGGAAACCATTTATATGGTGGTCATAGTTATCTCTCATAGTGTTGGTAGTGATTTTGGTTCTTATACCTAATGTCACTACACTTGTCACATGTTGTTCGGTATGCTTTGACATCATCAAACATAGTCCTGAATAAGGGTTACAATAAAGGTGATGATTGGGTGAGTGTGACACATGGGGACTGACTATGAGTGATGTAGATGGGATTTGTCCCTCCTATGGGAGTGTCATATCCTAAGCCTCTTGGATTAGAGAGACTGAAAAATGCACGGCCAAGCATATGTGAGTCAATATGTGATATTGAGCTTACATATATCTAATACAATCTGCTCTAGCAAGAAACATAGATTGAATTTTTGAAGAGGATGAAAGATCCATGCCTCAAGTTCAATCTGGATATCAGAGTAAAGGAACTATAAAAACATTGTAACATGATAAATAGATTGTAGGTTGAAGTTTTTATCTAAATTTCCATTTACTTTGGTAGAAATGATGTGTGACTAGGCACCGCTCATTGCTTGTAATGTCATAACTAGTTATGGACATTCACTTCCAACGTAATATGGGACCGATAGGGTCACACACATAGGTCTTGACCTAGAAGAGGAGTTTGATCTTGAATGATGATTGGATTGATTACTAAAGTGTTTAGGTATTCAATTCAAGCAACAAGTCAACTGACCAGACTCCCAATCAATTGGCTCATGTGATGAAACAACTATTTGGAGTGTCGGGTTGATTGCATATTGAATTAGATAAGTTATACATGAACTGGGGCACCAACCGATCGGCTCACTGGGTGAACCAATTGGCTCACGTTGGGTGATATGACCGGTTCACTGGTACGTTTCTGCCAATGGTGTTACACACTACTCAATTGTATTTGAATAGATGCAACTCCATAAGAAAACAACACACGAGGGGATCACTTTCAAATTTATAGTGGACCTAGTTTGACACATCTACTTAAACTAATCATACGTACCCATAAGCATATAGTGTCGTGTTGTAGTATAGGCAAGAAGTAAGAAAAGGGTAGGTCCACAGGGAGAGAGGGGGCACTAGAGCTAAGTTAATGTGAGCTACATTCCTAAAGCGGAGTGTAGTGTTTCTAGGGTTTAAAGGTTGGTTTTGGTTGTTTACACTAAGATGGCAATTAATTAAGAGCAAGAAGAAAACTAGATTACCAGAAACCCTAAATTACCCTAAGTAAGTTAAAACTAAGAACAAGGCAAGACAATTAACAAAACAGGAGCAAGAGGAACTACACTACATTAGCAAGGTAAATTAGCAACTAAGAGACAAGTTAAGCACTAGAGCAAGCGAGAATCTAAACTATCACTAGCTAACAAGATTGATACAAGAAAGCTCTAAAGAACCCTAACTATTCAAGTGAATCCTAACTATCAAGAACTAAGCAATTAAAAAAGAAGTAATAAAGGAAATTAACTAAACTAGAATTAACAAGCTAACTTAATAAGGTCGGTGGTAAGCAATGACATGGATAGGTGGGTCACTTGGGAATGAAAATATGATATTATTTGGGGGGGGGGCTACATAACAAGCAACTTTTATATCTTTAATGTAGATTGCCAAATCAAACAATAAAGAAGGTTCTATTTTAACCTACCCTATGCTACTAGTTAGGGAACTAGGGCTAGGAGTAATTCTAATAGGACTTGGCAAGTCTAGGTTTATAGGGTAAGTGGTATTAGGGAAATTGAGAGCCAAGGGTAGGAATGGGGGTAGAGATGAGGGTGTTTAACCTCATGTTACTCACCATTTAGCCTTTAGAAAACTCTAGGCAATTACACTAATTACACTTATACTAGCTACTTAGATCTCACACCTACTTGTTGGAGAAGGGATATGTATGTAGGAACAAAAGGTGCTAGATAGGGATCCACTAATTGGACCTAGGAGCAATTCCTAACATAGCCACGTACATTCCATTTTCCCTTAGAAGGTAGGTGTCTTCAAGCATCACAAAACAAGCAATCCATGTTTAAAATTACAAACCACAAGCAACATAATGGGAAATGAGATAGAGGAAAGAGGCAATCATCATAGAATGGAAATATGTTCAATACAAATTATTTTCCCCCAAAATGATATCAAAGTTACATTTTAACCCCAGACAGCCCACCACTAGGGGCTTAGATACTCACAACAAAAAAAATGAGCAAAGAACGGAAAAGAAAGGGATATATGGACATGGATCTCGGAGTAGCTTCTTCTCCTTCTATACAACGTCTTCCCTCCTCCAAGGTGGGTGAAGAGCATAGAAATGTAGGGGGTTATGGTAGAAAACCTAGAAAACTAGGTTTGTATGGTGGAAATGGAGTGGAAATGGTAGGTGAAGGTTTTGAATGCAAGGGAGCTAGCAATGAATGATCTAGAGTATCTAGGAGGGTGCTAAGGAATCTAGGGACACTAACCCTCATATTGTGGCCTCCACTTATGTATATATAGGTGGTGGGGAGGCACTAGGGTAAGTGGGGGCAAAATGGAAAAAATAGTGGAGAAAATGGGTAGGGTTAGGTGGTCACCACAGCTGTGGTGAGGCACCACGGCCGTGTTGGGGGTTATATGGCACGATCGTGGGCTATGGGAATGGCCAAGGTGTATAGTGGAGGTAAGATGTAAGTATATGTATGGGTAGCACATCTGTGGTGGGTGCCATAGTCATGGTGGGTAGAGGGTGCCACGGCCGTGCCGGGTCGCATGATCGTGTTGGAGGAGGTTGCCACGGGAGAGGTAGCTCTGAGGTCATCTTGTCTTTGGCTAGCCATGGCTGTGGAAGTCACCACGGGTGAGGTGGCCTTCATTGGATATGGTCTTGCTTATGGCCACGACTGTGGTCATTCACGTGTAAAATGAGTCAAGTCACTGTTGATTTTGGAGTCTTGAGGAATAAATCACCACGGTCATGGTAGGGGCCACATGCGAGTTGGAATGAGCTGGCCACAACCGTTCTGATGACCACGACCACGGTGTCTTTAGTGACCACAACCACTTTTCTGATCACAACCATGGTCATTATTCATGTATAAAATTGGCGAAGTCCCTATGATGTTTGGAGCTTAATTCACCACGACCGTGGTAATTTCCCACGACTATTTTGGGGCTTCTTTCTGCTAATCTCAACTTCAAATTCTTCATTTGACCTCCTTTTTCTTAGAATTGATTCTTGTGCATCCAAAGAGAGCTTAGGGGAGAGGTAGGTCCAATCTTGGGGTGAAAGGACCCAAATATGTTCTTCATCTCTCTCTGTTGCATCAATGCGTGCATAAGTACCCTAAAAACACACAAAAGGAGGTATACGTGAATTTGACATGAAAGTTCGCATTAGGGGACGTAGCTTGCAATCTACAATGTTTAGATGTGATTATAATGAAAAACAACACAAGATGAAGCCCCAAAATAGGGTTGCATCATTCACCTGGTGAACTAATCAGCTTGATCATTCCAATCGAAGGTTTTGGTGGCTTTCCCAAATTTATGAGAAAAGTTGATCATTTCACTTACTCAATTTGATTAATGCAAGAAATGAATGTTTGGAATTAATTGAAAATGAATTACCAAATTCATATGAAATTAGAAAATAGGAGAAATGACTGATTCACATGGCAAACCGATTGGATCACGTGTGAACTGACTGGTTTGGTTGCCAACTGACCGGTTCAGTGCTCGTATGTTGTTAAAATTCATGATCTTCTGGTCCCTTTCACTCCTGCACAATCTGGGAACCCTGGCCCAAACCCCTCCTATAAATATAGGGGTACTGGGGGCTTCTCAGACACGTCAATTGCCTCTGTCATTGTTTGTCCTCTCTGGTTTTGGTAACCAATAGAGAGCTTGAGCAAGTCCTACATGATAAAGGGAGGGACAACAAGGGAGAACAATCGCAAGAGAGAAAGTTGGTGACTAGTACACCAACAGGAAGGACAACTCCTTCTTATCCATTCTAGCAGGATGACAGGAGTTCTAGGCAGTCCGTGTGGACTTATCTAAAGGTGAGGTGGCCTTTACCCATCACTAGGAGGACAATGACAACCAACTATCTATGGCAAGACTAGGAGCTGTTAGAGATGCTATTTGAGTTTTCTGTCCATGAAGGAACCAAATACAAGTCCCAGTGCAACTAGAAGATATTTGCACCTCTACAACGATGGGGAAATGTTGCTGGACTTGATCCAAGACCAGGTACATTCTTAAAACCGTCCTTTCCATCATATAGTTGTTAATGCGATCTACTAGTTTATGGGTAATATGGCAGTAATTTTTTTTGTTTCTGCTGCCTACTCTCTAGCCATATTTCCCTATGACAAGAGCCATATTTTTTCTTGTATATGTCATCCTATAAAACTATCATAGAACTCCTAGAGTACAAAACAACAATTATAACAATATAGTACATGTTTCTCATCAGATATAGTGGAACAAGACATTATTTCACTAGTGGAGAGCTTTACAATGACATAAATCATATGTTAGATCAACTGAATTGGTTAAGTCTGGTAGAAGTAACCACAAGGAATAATGACGTATACATAGCCAAAAGAAGTATTTGTGTAGTGTTGTAAAAGTGACTTCTTAGCCCCATGATACCCACAATCAACTTGGAGTCCAACCTTATAAATGGGAATGCTAGTGAACTCATATTCACAAGGACTACATGAGGGTGTTGATCGAACACATGCATGCATCATGTAGGGTGTCTCTAGGCTCATCATGGGATCATGGAATATCTTTGGTATTCAATGTATTTCTATACCAAAACATAATATATCAATCTTTTCTCTAATCAAAGTATAATCAATCAAATGTGATATGCATTTTACTTTACATGATGTGTAAATGATCATATATATCATGGACATATTGATTCATATGCATAAGACACATGGCGTGATATGCTTGGTATTATGTTAAGTGCATGGTCAAACATATATGGCATACAAATGAATGCAACCTTAAATAGTCTCATACTTGGTCATAAATGGAACTTGTATCTGGTTAAAGTATAGGTTATATTTGCATATCTAATTGAATGTATCTTGTAAAAAATATGTCTATCTCCTTGAATGATTTCATTGGTTGAGTGAAATAGTTCATTGTCTCTTCACATTTGAAAATGATAAAAAAATTGAGAGTAAAAAATAATTCAACATCAATTACATATGTGTAGCTATGATATTTAGGGAAAATTTATATATTATCTTAGTTTATCATGTGGATATAACCTATATCTAAGAGAGTCTCTCTATATCTATTTCTCTCTCTAACTCTATAACGACCCCCTCCCTAATTATCCCATATTTAGATGAATTGATAGGGAAAGGGCCATTATCATATTTATAAAATCGAGGTTTAGCAATTAACCAAAACAAATTTCAAAATTTACAAAATTGGAAAAGAGTTTGGTAGCAATATGAAAGATAAACTCTCCAGAAACGAGTTTCATGATATGAAAATCTATTGTTTGGACATGAAATAAAAACTATCTATCTAAATCCTCCATGATAACTTTAAGCATTTTTCCTTTTGGTGCCTTCTTCTCTAGTAGTCTAATTTGCAAAACAATAATAGTTTAAGCTAAACTGTTGTGAAAAAAAACACTATTAGTATATGAATATATACTGGTATGTGGGGTGCAAGCAAAATGTTACACATAAGTGTAACAACATAATCACAACAGTTCATGTTACAAAATCAAAATTACATCCTTGTCATAACTTCTGAACCTTGTTTTACTTAAATATTTAGGAATACCCTTTCCTAGGGTTTTGCCCCTACAGTGGACTTAGGCCACCTTCCCAATCCTGGGCGTGGTTCCATATTGGCCCTCCCACTCATGGGCTTGGCCCTTTAAACCTTCCCAATCATGGGCTTTATCATGTCATGTCAACGAATTTCTTTCTCTATTCAGACCTCCCGAGTTAGTATGAGGGGTTTGTGTAAGTTACTCCTTTTATAGAATGTGATACTGATATGGACTTTATAGATTGTAGAGAAGTAAATAAATATCCAAATGTATAATTTGCAATCGAACCATGAAAACTCTGAGAAACCATGAAGTTGGTTAAGGAGGGTAATCATAGGCCTAAACACATAACTTTCTCACATGTAACTTAAAGTTCAAGTAATCAGGTGTAGTTTGAGAAAAAAAAACAAGAAATCACCCTAAAATCTATACATAACACTAAGTATTACTATTTTGTTCATAAACTCACATTAAGATTAAATTGGGTTCCAAGTTCAGGTTTTGGGGTCTAATTAGGGTTTTGTCTTCCCAAACCCTAATTACCACTTGTAATGCCTTTTAACTTACAAACCCTAATTTGATGTTATATGCATCATTAATCTCAAATTAAATCAAAGATTTCCTTTTTATCCAAAAAGACTAAACTTTATCCATCAAAGTCATTTAAGCATATTATGATCATTATAACCAAGAAATTAGGGTTTCCATGCGTTTAATACATTAAAGTTAGTAACTTAAGGTACTTTTAGAATTCAAATAAGATCTATATATTTAAACTAATTTCATTGCAATCCTTGTAAACTTTTGATAAACTTTCATATATTATTTGTCATTATCAGATATTCCTATGATTTTAGCAAGATTATGCAATAATCTAATTATTTCACTGGAGAGGATAACATTTACCATAAAAGAAAAGATGAGGAAAAAGGTCGACCATCAATTTGTTGGTCAATTGTTGACCCAATCCTCGATCTCACGGCCGATAAGGAATCACCTCCCAGGCATGTGCGAGAGTAAAAAGAAGAGAAAGATGGAACAGATCGACTCACAACTGCTAGATTCTAGTTAAGCTTTGACTTAAACCCAAGATCAAAGGCCATACTTTGTCCCCACGACTCAATGTTTGTGTGTAAGGAATGATGGTGTTGCCATGGTGCTGCAGTGGTGTAAAAAGAGCAAAAAGGGTAGAGGTCGGGAAAGGGGAATCCAAGTTGCCGATGGTGTTCATCGAGTGCTTATGAAGTCGGGGATGAGGTTTATATAGAGTACATAGGTGATATTAGGTTTTCTAGTGGTGAAAGGAGATAGAGCTTATTGATGAAGTTTATCTCATCCAACATGGAACTAGTTGACCCCTTTAAATAGTCTTCCAATTTAGTTTCATGAGGGGAAGCTATCAATGCAACATTTTTTCGAAGAAATCTAAAGTAGAGAGGAATTGGAAGGTTGGGGCTCAGGTGAATAGTACCCACCCTTTTCCTAATCTGCTCAGGGTAGGTATATATGTCATCGATCCCCGATCAAATGGTCCATAGGTCACTGAAAAAATGAAGAGGTAGGGCCCTTGTTCTAAATTTGGAAAAAAACAACTCGTGACATTTAATTCCTTGCCCAATAATTCTCCTAACTTTACGAAAACTTCCTTAATTCATATCTCTCTCCCCTATTATCCAACTAATCCCAAATTTTGAAGGATAGTCTTAATTACTTTTATCTAGATGTGGGTGATTTCTTTCAAGTCTTATTTTTCTTTGATTGCCTCAGTCCTTAACTTGAACACTTTGCTAAAATCATGTAGTTGAGGTCATCCGTTAGTGGACTAATTCAACCTTCTAGATATTGTAATCCATAATAAAAAATATAAAGACACTTTCCTTTATCTCCAAGTCTCCCCTTTATATCATTTATTTAAGGCACTAAATTAATTCTTCTCTCTTCCCAACTTGGCTATATTTCTTATTTTGATGACTTTTCTTATTAAAAACCATATGGAAACAAAACCCATCCATTTGTTTCCTTCAACACCACTTTTATAGAAAACTCCACATAATTCCACATGTAAATTATGAATTATCCATTACCTTTAGTAATTCACTTAATATTGGATTTTCTCTCTTTTCATTTCCATACCTATTATTGGTTTATTGAAAAAATAGCAAAATAATGAAAACCATTGCAAAGGAAGATTTGCAAATTCAATTCATACTTTTAAAACAAATCACACCAAGTTTCATATATGTCCTTAATATTCAAATATTTGCATTTCAAATATGTAAATACATGTGAAAAAACATGTTATAACACTCTTTATTCATATCTCTCTTGATACATCATTCTTATTTCAATGATTTTTTCATTCTTTCTCTTCACTATTCTCTAGAAAATGTGGTGTGTCTCTATTGTATGTGAAATCATTTTATTATGGGGGGCGAATATAGACAACCTACACATATGTAGATGGATGTGGTGTTTTCTAAGGTAGGTATTATACACGGTTCAAACAAATATGTTTAATTTTTCTTTTATATTTGATCATGTTGGTGTTTTCTTGTAAAGCTTTATACACTGCATATACTAAGTATATTCCTCAAAATTAGTTGTCATTGTATTTTACCATTATTACATGTTATATGGCCTTTTTCCCAGCCATATATATAGAAGAGTAGTATGGAAAAGGAAGTTAAAGTGTATGCATAGAACATACACATATAAAGGATGAATAATATATAATGATAAGGCACACATGGAAAAAAGGATAAGGTCTTTTTTCATTTATTGTACACTTATTTGAGTTCTCATAACAATGAATCTCTTTGGAGTCAATCACCTCCCATGAATCGTGTATTGTCTCTCGATTCTTGTAAGAGTATGGGGTAAAGCAATCTTTTATCTCATGTAGAACTCCACACACACAAATAATTAATTTCCATTGAACACAACAAAAACAAAAATACAACAGTATATTTAGTAAATAAAATAGAAGAAAAAATATTGCACATTTGAGGACTTTGTGATGGTATTAGTATACCTCATGGAGCAGAAAGGAAGAAGAAGACACATTTCTTCCATAGAAATTCCACTTAACAAGGAAAGAATTTACTTATAGTATGTTGCTAGTGAAAAAAATGGGATATCTATAAAAGGATGCTGCCAACACCTAAGCACCAAAATAGGTCATTTCCCCCCTTCAACAATATTATCCCACGAGTTCACACATTTCTTTCTATAGGATTACAAAAAAAAATATAAACTACCAACATGTTATAACATTTATATTACAAGATAATATCACATATTGTGCTTACTTTAGGCCAAAAAGTATAGAGGCAAATTAATTTAGTAATTAAAATTAGATAATGGCCCTTTCAGGTGAAGTACCACTGCATCCTATGGTAGAAATTCACCAAATTAATTGTACAAAAATTGATTTAGTTGCAATAAACTCATGCATTATATGTATTAAAAAATTCATAAAACAGACAAATCTTAAAAAGAAATATTAATAGGTACTACATAAAGGGATGTATTAGGTGAAATAAAACAACAAACAAAACAAAAAGGAAACAATTGGATTCAAATATTGATCTGAAATGAGCCTATGTATAGGTGCACTGATTGATAAATGTTGTGAATAAAAAGTGCCAGTAGAGTGTAATGTTGAACTAGTGCCAACAGAGTGTAATGTTGAACTAGTTACAGGTGCCAATAAGAGGGCAATGACAAACTTTCACTTGGACAGTACAGTTTCCTAGAAAACTATTATTGAAATACTAAGCACACAACAACACTATATGTTTATATAAAATGAAGAAGATCATAATAAAGGATTGGAGTGGTTGAGGACTTTGTAAATACAACAATATAAGTAGTAGAGCAACAAAGAAGAGGAAGCATATGTATACATGTTGAACACACATATCAAGGAAGAACAACACATTTTGGTGTGATGTAATTGGTTAAAAAGGTCCTCCATATGGAAGAACAAAGTCAATACATTGGTTCCCTAATTAACCATTCCCCCTTTGGTATAATTTTCCTTTGAGTTTCTAAACAACAAAATTTGATTCTGCCAATGTAATTGGATAGACATAATAGAATGACTAATTATTGAAACTCTGTTTTTTGACGAATTTGGTTGTTGAATGAGTGAAACAATGACAAGTATCAATCAAGATGACTAATGAATAAAAAATGAATATTCAAATGAACTTCAAAATTGGAAGATATTTTGTAATGAACTATGGGTGTAATCATGGTCACTAAAATCTAGTTTTAAGGCTCTAAAGGTCACCCTAGAGTGAGAGAAATGAACTTGAATATCTTTGTTTTGTGAGTGCAAAATAACATATGTATAGATAATAAAAAGATGATTCATATACATTACTCAACATATACAACCAACCATGGGAGTTATGACCACTTCCATGAAAAAATACCAACATATGATTCAATAATCAAAATGAAGACAAATGTCACATGATGAATTAGCAAAATATGACTATATCTCTCAGGATTATAAGTCATTGTTGCATGATTCAAACATAAAATCACTCAACAAGAAGGTTGCAAACTAGAGTGAACATTGAACTCATGAAAAATTCATTATATATAACCTTTGTTGGGATGTCACTAGGGTACAACCTAGAAACTGCATGAAATTGATCCCCCATCATCGAAGGTGAGTTTATACATGAAAATGCATCAAAAAAGTTGATGTGGTAGTGATCCATGTTTGTATATAGAATAAAACCCAACTAAACCTGACCCACATGCCAACTAGGGATAAGGTGAAGCTGGGTAGGTATAAGTGTGCGACCCACTTTGAGGAAGTCAAATACCACCTTAAACCAGTCATGACTCAGCTGACTCAGGCCAAACTAGACCCCGGGTGGCTAGGTGCCTACTTGTCACACGCCCCACCATTCTTGCCTACTTGATGCCCACTAGAGAATACCAAACCCCTTTCAAGAATCCTATAGAAGGTAGGATATGCACTGTCACATGTCCAATATTGGACGTGCATCCCACCTTGACAGTACAAACTACACCATCCAGATGCATCCTGATGCATGCAGAATTAGCACCTCTTTTCACAACCTTTTAAGTCTGTCACATGGAAATTCTTATCTTTATCTATTAAAAAGAAACAAAATTCTATTTGCTTCCCTTTATTAGAATTATACTTGAATCTCACCCAAATTTGTGAATTTCTTGCAGACTCAGAACACCAAATGCTCGACTCACCTATTCCTTCCGATCGTGTCACCTATTCCAAATGCCTAGCTCACCAATTCCAGCCGATCATCTCACTCTTTCTAGCCAATCATCTCACTCATTCCAGACGCTCGACTCACCTATTCCTGATGATCAATTTATGCCATCCCTCAACCACCAAGCCTTACCCAAATGTTCAAACTAGGTGGCGCGCGCCACCAAGCCTTACCCAAATGTTCAAACTAGGTGGCGCGCGATTTGAACATCAACTGATCATTTTAGCCTTCAAAGTGGGATTTTCCCTCCCAAATCGGGTGGGTCAAAGAGCACTGCCAACCAAGATTAGGGTTTCTGACTGCTTCCTGGACTCCCGCCCTTACCAGATGTCCAACAGACCAGCTTGCCTACCAACTGATCAGTTGGCAGTGCACGACCAGTTCAAATTTATAGCCGCCAGCCCCTTTTATCCACAACCCTAGTTGTAAAAGCCTCCTCCCTCTCCTATAAAAGGATGGGCACTCCCTCCTCACATCATCATTTTTTTGTATCATCCTTTATACCAGATATTTCTGAGCAATCATTCTTGTATTCTTATGTTCTTGTTTTCAATTTAGCAATAAAGATTGGTTATTTGCAAGTTAAGGGTGTTCTTCAATCATTGTTCTTTTACCTTGTCCATTTAGATCTCGTTTACTTCTTCTTCTTCTTCTTCCATGGACTGGAGCAAGGAATTAAGCGTCATCCATTTAATCGTCTCTAGCCAAAGGATTCAATCCTTTGATAAGTCTAGACTATGGTTAGAACTCTTCTTTCCTCCGTCTCTCTTTTCTCCACAAGCATGAGCGAGTAGTTCTCTATTGAGGCAAGGGAAATAACCCCTTAGCCATGACTTAAATCAACTAATTCCTTAAAATGACTTCTAGATGGCTTTTGGTTCTAATAACTGTTGATCTATCAAAGTAATTAATTGGTTTGATCACATGTTAATCTGGATGGAAATGATCATAGAAATCCAGATTTAGAACAATAGAATCAATTACATAGAGGTTTTGAAATGACCATGGATCTTCCTCTTTTGGGATGATAGATTAAGAAACATGATCACCAGGTCCAATGGGCTCATGTGGAGTCCATATTTTGTGGATTTTTATTAATTCACATGCCTTCATCATAATCGTCGTTTTAAAGGATTAGTCTATTCTTGTCTAGCCTAAGGTGGTGAAAACCCCTAAATCCTCGATTCTCCATCTCTTGATTTATTCTTGTGTTTGATCCACTCTCTTTACATTCATCTCAATTTTCCTTGTGATTGGGAAAATTATTTCTTGTTAAGTGCAATCTTGTTCTTATATTTTTTTCTGTCTTAGTGATAATAATCAAACCCCAACCCGATCTTTACTTTCTGTTCTAAAAAAAAATACTAAAAAGAAATAAAAAGTTCTTCAAAACCATTGGGGTTAGAGTTAACAATCTTAAAAACTTTGTCCTTTGGGATCGACCCTTTCTATACTAACCTTAATCGGAAAGTAGAAAAAGATTTAAACTCTAAGATAATTATCTTAGTGATTGTAGTGCACTTCGATGCACCAACACACCCCTAAAGCCTCTAGAAGTTTGGAAACTCACTTGGCACACACCCCACATTCCTTATGCCTCCGATCTTGATCTGTCAATTCTGCATCATTCAATTGCACCCTAAAAATGTCAAGAAGGCAAGTTTCCCACCTAGCACATGCAACACATTTTTTTCCTTGATCTAGTTGATCAGGTCACATCCAAAAGACTCCAAAAAATGGGAGGCCTCTATCCCATGTTCAACCGTATTCTAACCTCCTTTTAACTTGAGAAAAACACCAAAATAAAATGTAACCCTAGCCCATCCAACGTCTATGAGTACTATAGGGTTCTTGGGAGAAGAAAACACAACACAATTTTCTCAAGAATCCTTTGAGCATGATCTGTCTAATGGAAATGAATGGATTGGGGTTTATAAGTTTATTTCTTATCTTATAAGAGGTTTACACAATTGAGCTTGTGTTTTTGGTGCAGATCTGGACCCTTCAATCTACGTCTTTAATCTCACTATATCAAAGTTGGAATTAGTTTCTATTATCTCTAGCACTATAAAAATCACCTCGGGGTCCCTATAGAAAATTGATTTTACTATGACGGTGGACCATAGGAACCTGTGGTTGACCTTCTATGATAGATCTTATGACTCCTATTGCAACTATCATAGATTCTAAGGTCTAATTTTGGCAGAGATCATTATAGATTCCAAGGCATGTTGTCGCTAGTCTCCTCCCTCCCTCTCACTCTCTCTTAGTTTCTCTTATTATTTCTCAAACCTTGGAGGCAACAATGAGAAAATGAGATGCTCTATCTCGAGATCCTCCTATCATATAATATATAGAAGACTAGGGATGGCAGTGTTTCCCAAACCCTAATATGACTAGGTTGTGGACTCCCTTGTGGAATAGGGGAATTTGCCATGCACTAGGTCCTACCAAACGCCCTACTTTGTGAGTCCTCATGTCATGCATACCTACCTCTTTCTTTGAGGGACGAGTCCCTAAATTATGGATACAAATTTTAAATTTTTGGATCCATATTTAATTCTAGATCCTCAAAACTTGGTTTCAAGTCTTTGTATTTGTAACAATTACAATTCAGTCCAAATCAACCTTTCTTTAAGATATCTCTATGTGTGTGATCTTAAAGACACCATACTACATTGGTAATGGATTCGATAATCAATATCAAGATTCATAATCATGATATGTGTCTAGCTATACATTATTGCTACCCAAATAGTAGGATTACTCAGACCTATGCTACCATGTTGTATATGCTTTTGTCACATATGCCTAGATTGAACTCGATCCATGTACTCTTCATTCTTGTTATGTTAAACCTAAGTTTCTTGATCTTACAAATAGACTAGCAAGATTCATATGACCTCAGTATCATATACTATCATAAATGAACATGGTCATGCATTTCTCTGGTCTCACTTATCAAGAGGCCTTGGATATTGCTCCTGTTATATGGAAGGGGTAAATTCCTTCTACATCATTCACAAAGTGTGTCATGATTCCCATAAAACCCAATCACTACCTTTATTACAACCTTCTTCAACATCACATTGGACAATGTCAAAGTCTTGTGATTTCATTACTATAATGACTTTAGGCCAAAGGGCTGCAACACCACCTTGACACCTGAGATTTCATTATGAATATCATATAATAGTCAATGAATCACTTTCAAGGTAGGTATTTTAAGTAAACATGTTATCTAAAAAGTATGTATATGTGTGACTTGGTATTCAATACATGTGACCCATGAGATATGGTCATCAATCACAACATATACCAGTCTCATATGTATTATTACTGTCCAATCCACAGTAATACTTGAAGTCCATTAGGATCTCATGTAAGATTATTGTTCTTAGCATCCATTAGGATCTCATGTTCAAGTCACATACTTGAAGTCCCATCTCTTTTAACCAATCATTCCAAGGACATTTATTATTTACATTAGCATTACAATAATTAAATATACATCAATAAATTGGAATTGCCTTTATAAATTAAATCAAAATTGCAAAATATCATGGTAGCTATTATCTAATTATTGGCTTCTAGGACATGTATACAAACACTCTCCCTCTTGCATTAAAGATAATCTCACATGTATCTTATACCAAGTGATATAGCATTACCATCATGCTTCTACTGTGACAAAGCCTTAGTCTAGGGATCAACAAATTTGATCTTTGCTATTATCCTACCGATATAGGGATCAAAAAATCTGATCTTCACTAGTATCCTACCAATATACTATCTTCTTGTTGAACAATTTCTCATATGTGATGGAATCATTGAAAAATATTTTTAAAAAATATATGCTATTTGGGTCCTTGGCTTGCATGATAGCCATTGTCGTTGCAGTAAGTTCTAGTACATCACCATTGTTAGGAACAACACTAGTTTCATCAAATGAACTTTTTTATTCATACAACTCCTTTGTAGCATCTAATGCAACATCACATTCAGTTTATATTTTAGAATTGGTGATTATCTCTAGCTTGAAACTCTTACAATTGACAATACCATCATTGAGGAAAAACATAGAAGCATATTGCGATCACTAATAATCCATTTTATTTTAGAATATAAAATTTGTGTAGCTATTTACAACTAACTCTTCCTCACCTCTTCATCCTAGGTTTTTCTCAAGTACTTCAAGATGATGTATATTGCAGTTTAGTGTCCTTCACTCGAATACACTTGAAATTCTTGTCATGGTCAAGGCACATGAGATGTCTACACATGTAAATACCATCACATATAGGATAGATCTAGTTGCAGTGGAATATGGAATCTTACTCAAGTACTATCTATCGTGTCTTGTAGATAGAAGTCCTATGTGTCGTCTCTGTACTCTCAGGTCCTTAGAGTTAGTAGTTAGTTCTTTTAATGTATCGATCTGAGATTTTGGCTTGATGCCTTGAGATTTTGAGTTGCTTAAGTATAATTCTGACAAAGTAATTGTTGTATATTATTCTCGAGAAGAGATAGTACATGTGATATGCTTATGAACCAGGATGTAGATGATATATATCGGTTCTTGATAAAAGAGTTTTCCTGTGTATGGACCTCTTTGCAAAAGGTTTAAATTTTTAGTGATTTTTGTTAATCCGCTGCAAATGATACACTTCCTTATTAGTTAATCTTGTTTTTATGATTTGGATGCCACAATTTAGTGGTATCAGAGCTCTAGGTTCACTGAGCCTATAGAGACATAGGACTACGGTGTCGGGTCTGTTCTAAGTGTACCCCAGTGTGTCTTATAGTGCCTTCTATTTATGCAAAAGAAGATATATAACTCCAAGATGTCTGGAGAGCACGAGGAACACATTGCTGAGAGAAATGTTGCTGCAACAGTGGGAGGTGCAAGGTATCAGGCGAGGGAGGAACCAGTGCCTGAAAATCTCCATGTTGATGAAGTCATGAGAGGAAACCCAGATGTTCATAATCTTTTTGGGCAACTCATGAATACACTAAAGTATATGGCAGACTGGATGCCAGCACCAACACCTAGGGCACTAATTTCCAATGAGGGATATGGGTCTGGTAAGACCTTTGAATGACTACGTCATGTAGGAGCCATAGAATATGCTGGGACATCTGACCCAGCAGATGCTGATCTCTGGCTCACTGAATTAGAAAAGGCTTTTAAGATCCTTAGTATCCCGAATGCTGACAAAGTTAAACATGCTGTGTACCTTTTTAAGGGTAGTGCTGGACATTGGTGGGCTATAGAAGAAATAAAAAGGAATGATGAAGAGGTTGGATGGGAGGAATTCCGTCGAGAATTCATCAATAAGTATTTTCCAAGGACTTATATAGATGAAAAGATCTCACAGTTTGAGAAGATATGACAGGGAGCCATGTCAATAAGTGAATATGAGGTTAAGTTCATGGAACTTTTACGATTTTGTCCTCAGATGGCTGCTACTGAGGAGGAAAAGATTCGAAGTTTTGAAAAAGGATTGAATGTAGAGATGTCTATTCCGACATCTGCCCTAGAAAGTAGAGATAGGTTTGTGACATTTGTGGGGTCAATTCAAAGGATAGAAGGGTCTATGGAAAAGAAACATGAGACAGACCTTAAAAGGAAGTATAAATAGTCACAGGAACAAGGAATTGGTGGTACGAAACAATCAAAGATTTCAGTAGTATCGAATCAACAACAATGTAGTGCACCCAAGCAACAATCACCTAAAAGGCTAAGAGCTGCTATAGATGTGGATAGAGAGGACATCTGAGGTGGCAATGTCCAAATAGAAAGTGATGGGGTGACCCAACATACAAGACACTAGATAACTGGTAGAAGGTAGACTTGTCAAGATAGAACTTTCTATTTTGAATTATCTTCTGTTCCCTACTATAAGAAAGTTAGTTGTTATTTAGTTTATCTATATAATTCTTTGAGGATATGAGGAAGAGATAAGTAGAATGAAAACTTGTATTTAGTTTAATATTCTTTTATATGTTTTGGAGTTTCTCTTTCTCCTTTAAGGAAGGGAAGAGATGAAAAAGGAACTCAGAGAAAAATCTGAGATATTAAGTATATCAAAATTTAAAGAGATGAAAACATAAAATAAAATAAATACATACTACCTAGTTTTAGTTCTTGAATACCCTGGCCAGGTATTCATTTATTGAAGGCAAGGTAAGTATGACATACCTAGATTGTTATCTTTCTGATTACTCTGATCAAGTAATCATTCTGAAACAATCTAAAGAAGCCTAATCAAGAAGGAGATGTGGCATGGAAATTTCTACCACATTCTAATCGATATACAGAGGAATTTGATTTAATTATAAATCAACTTATAAACAAAAATGAAGATGAGGATATGATGTGTTTATTAACACATGTGTTATATACCAAAGTAGGGGATTCAGGTATCTGAGAAATATCAGGCTATTTTATGATGGTTACCTGGAATGGTTAACTGTGGAATTAGTCCAGTTACCTAATGTAGCATGGACATCATATGTTAGGGGTTTATGCTTTGCATAAACCTAACATTGATGAGAATGAACTATTTGAAGGAATAATTGTAAAATTATTGCAAGAAAATTTTATCAAATTAAATTAACAAATAACCTCGATCTAAATAAGAAAAGTGTTACCTGACACATAATTAACTCCACAGTCAATAATGAAAGGATAGTGGAGTATGTGTCCTATGTGTTTGATTCTATGAGAATTTTGTGTGGAAGAACTTTGTATTGATCAAAGTTCTATGGTTTCTCCATAACAATGAGATGTTATGTGGAGAATTGATGATACAACAAATGAATAATATATGTCTCCTTTTTATCTGGGATTTCGGGGACGAAATCCTTGTTAGGGGTTTATGATTTGTAACATCCCTGATCTGGGTTATGCCTTAACCCTAGGTGTTTTGCTTAATAAAGTTAATTATATGCTTGCTCTTATTACTTGAAAAGTAATTAAGGTTCAAGGGGAACTTATGTTTCAATTTTAGTCCTTTTCGAATAATATTGAAACATTGTTTTGCTTATTTTGGATTAAAATACAAATTACCCAAGTTGAGGGGTTAAATTGCAAATGTTACATGGTAAGATGTTCCTCATGTGTTGAAGCATCAGGAGAATGAAGATGATGTAGAGGTAAGGCTTGTGGTAGCCTGAGTACTAAGAAAGAGCTAAAAAAGCAATGTTTGTGCATTAAAACCTAGTTTTGGTGTATTATGCAATTTACCCAAAACCTAGGGTTCAATATGCAAATTACCACTTCAAAATAGTCCCTAATGTTTCTTGGAATCATGTAGAGCAAAGAAAATGAGGGGGGTTCCTCATTTGGATCACTTTGGAGGAGAGAGAATCTTGATATTAAAATAATCAAGATTTAAGCATAAATTGGAACTTTACTTCAATTTAAAGAAAAAATAAATATATTAATTGAAGAGCCCTTCAACCAAAAGGAGAGGGATGATTTTTAAAAAGAATGGACGACCATGTGCCTTGAAAAGGCACGAAAATGTCTCAAGCAAGTGGATAACCCACTCACATTATTAAAAGAAAAAGAAATATCCACTAACTTATGGATATTATTATTATAAGGGTTAAGGTGCTTAATTTGTTTTCCTTTAATTCATGGATAATTGAGTGGAATATGAGGCAAAGGGGATAGCCTCGTAAACAAGGAAGTGAAGGGGGAAAGTGGCAAGGAAATGGAGGAGATAATCCCTACTTTCTTCTCTTAAATGAATTTTCAATAAAATTCATATATATGCTCCTTTATCCATGAGTTGAAAGGGAATTTCGAATTCACTTTCACTTGTTACTTGCATAAACGACCAAGGGAGATTGGAGCAACAGATGGACGACCCCCAACCTGTTGGTAAGCTTCTTGACCTTCGTTTACCTTGATTCCATGGTGGAAATCAAAAATCAATGCATGGTTTCTTCATATCTCGATCCCATCTTCAATTCTAACCATTCCTTTTCACTCAAAGCTTGAGGACGAGCCTTGGGATAGTGAAAGGAGTTGAATCCACCATTGTTGACGTGAGCTTGAAGATTTGAAGCTCAATTGGAGGTGGGTTTTATAACTTGAACCCTTGAACTTTGTTATTGATTCCATATTTTTATCAATTGTTGATTCCTTCATTATTCCCAAAATTTTATTTGAATGATTGGTGAAATCACCATGGAAATTACAGCAAGTTTCGTGGGTTTGTAACTTGAAGATGATGATGTCATCTTAAGCACACACCCCAACATGGGCAACCGGTTTTCAAAACCGATTGAGTTAATTCGGTTACAAAACTGAATGGATAATTGATTTCAAGACCGAATGGGTAATTACTCTCAAGATCAAATGGGTAATTGATCTTAAGACCAGTTGGAGATACTTGCTGATGTAATTGGATGTTGATCCAATGGACCTAATTGATTGGTTGAAGGAAACCTTAGATGCCCAAACAATTTCAAAACCATTTGGTGTTGAAATGCCAAAACCGAATGGAGATCTAAAGTGATCAAATCATTTGGAGATTTAAGGTGATGATTGATCCATTGATCCAATGGTTGATAATAATGATTATCAATGATAGGTACAAAGGTTGAAATCCTAAAGTAGCTAGATGATCAGTACCTTTATAATGGTTAACCCTAAAAGCTTATGAAAGCAATGTCTCAATACACTATGTCAACCATAGTTGTACATATTTGATTGAAAGGTTGATGTAACCTAATCAAGTTGAGTGGATGATAGAAAGGAATTCATACATGAGTATTAATTATGAAGAATATGTGATTAGGGTATGATCCTTAGTAAAGAGATCATTAAACCCTAGTCGAGTGGGTTAATAAGCCATAATCCTAAAAGTTGGGCAATCCTGAGTGAAACCCTAGTCTAGAGTAATGATGTAACCCAAATTTAGGGTGATGATATAAGAAACCCTAATTATGGGTAATTGAATGGAAACCCTAATTAGGATGAATAGAAAACCCTAATTGTGGATAATTGAATTTAAACCCTAATTGAGGGTGATGTCATGTGAAACCCTAATTGAGGGTGATTCCATGTGAAACCCTATGCAATGGTATGATGAGGAGCCCTAATACAGGGTGAAGGTATGTGAAACTTAAATTTTGAGTTATAATAAGCGAAGCCCTAATCTTAGGCAATATGATGATAAACCATAACCCTAATAAGAGAACCCTAATGAGAAAATAGTGGGTATTACCTTATAAAGATGAAACATCTCAAATGGTTGATCATAGGCAACTTTATAGTAAGCAATGCCTTAACCTGAAATGAGTCCATATCATTGAAGATAGTTGGACCATTCTTGTGTGTGACCTATGCACTTCATGGTAAAAGTGATAGGTTAGTGGATGAAAGCATTAAGATGGGAAATACCTTAATCCAAGATAAGTTGATAACTCAAGTAAGTTGGAAGTGATGAGGAAAGTGATACATCAAGATGTGATTGATATCACTTTTAGCATCCCAAGGTTGATAAGCATTGATGTACCTCAAATCCAATATACTTGGATAGGAAACACATGAAGTATGTTATGTAAATTGTTACAATGAATTGTAATGAGTTTGATATACTTTGATAAGAATAGGCTAATATACCTTGAGAATGGGGTTAAGCTAAACTAAAGAGTATGATGTAATCATACCATGATAAGGATGAGAAATGAACTCATACCTTGTATTGATAATCATTTAATGATAAATGTTAAAAGTAATAAACATGATTGAATAATCAAGATGTTAATGGATGCTCCTAGAGGTGTGGAGAAATATATTAAGGTTTATTTGATAAATATGAAATCCTAATTAATGTGAGATGGGAAGCCCTAACCCTAAATTGGGTAATGGGACATGAGAAACCCTAATGTGACGTGAATAGTAAGCCCTAACCCTATTGAGGGAATAGTGGTGTTACTATTGTATTACATGAGGTGATATGTTATTGTTGCCTAGTGAGAGGTGACAAGATGTGTAATGGCCTTGTGAGCCATATGATTAGATGTTGCCTAGTGATAGGTGACCAGATGTTTAATGGCCTTGTGAGCCATATGATTAGATGGTACCTAGTGAGAGGTGACAAGATATTTTATGGGCCTTATGAGCCATGAGAACAATTGTGGCATAGTGAAAGGTACCAAGATGATTATAAAAATTTATTGTAAGAAATGATAAAGTTTTAATAAACTTAATAAAAGGAACAATTGTATTCAATAAAGAATGTGAAAAGCTATGAAGGCTAACCTCAGGGTTCAGAGCCTAGAGAAGGATGTGATGATCAAGGACGAGTTAAAGGAATTTATATCCCATGATCTGTGTAATCAAGATTGGTTAAAGTCCAATACCTGGCAAAGGCATGAAGCCTGTAATCAGGAGTGGTTAGAGTCCACTGCCTGGCTGTGTAATCAGGAGTGGTTAGAGTCCACTGCCTGGATGTGTAATCAGGATTGGTTAAAGTCCAATACCTGGCAGAGGCATGAAGCCTGTAATCAGGATTGGTTAAAGTCCAATACCTGGCAGAGGCATGAAGCTTGTAATCAGGAGTGGTTAGAGTCCACTGCCAGGATGTATAATCAAGAGTGGTTAGAGTCCACTGCCTGGCTGTGTAATCAGGATTGGTTAAAGTCCAATACCTGGAAGAGGCATGAAGCATATAATCAGGAGTTGTTAGAGTCCACTGTCTGGCTATGTAATCAGGATTGGTAGAGTCCAATGCCTGGCAGTGTAATCAGGATTGGTTAAAGTCCAATACCTGGCAGAGGCATGAAGCCTATAACCAAGGGATTGGCATAGTCCAATGCTTAGATAGAATATGATGATGTATACTCTTATGTCTGGAATAATTCAATATTTGTTTAGTAGATTGGCTAAGGCCAACAGATGAAAACAAGAATGAATCATGGGTGACATATTAGGATAACAAGGAAAAGCTTGAGATGTTGAAATGATATGGTAGACAAATGATATACATGTTCTTCCTATTCCTTATTAAGAGGATAGATGATTTATTGTTCTATCATAAATAGTTGTAATGCTTTAAAAGATGAGAATGCTTTAAATTGCTAATCATCTGCCTAGTTTTATATCATTAAACTACAATAATAATGTTTTTGGTGGAGAATTATATCTCTCACTGGGGCAATTACAATTGTCTCACCCCCGTGGGATCCAACATTTTTATGTGGACAAGCACGGAGGAGACTGAGAATATCTTGCAGAGGAAGAACATCAATAGCAGCAAGGACAACAGTGACAACTCAAGTTGAGTGTATGTTGGTTGTTTACACAAACGAGTTTCAATCCAAGTAATGGATAATTTACTCAACTTAACCAAACTCCGCAAGTATCGAAGGTAGTATAGTCAAGGTCGAACACAAGGAGCTGAGCTAATTTAATTGAACGCAACAGTACTAAAGTTCAACAATCTAGACCGATTTTAAAGAGTAGAAAAGATTTGTTCTAAAAGCATAAAAATTAGGTTTTAACTACAGGAATTTCAGATTTAAATTAACAAGCAAGTATTACAAGAATTGTTCGATTTCAGAAAGTTAAAGAATCTTGGACATTAGGATTTCACTCTCATACCATAGCAATCAAGAGAACAAAATAATTTAAACATACGTAAGATCAAGTTTCAAGGAAAAGTTGTGTTACATTTCACCTCCCGATGTAAATGTAACGATCATAACTCAAAACAACACTCTCGTGCATGAATTTCGTTTATGATCACAAACAGTTCCTCAACTCATTCTTCTCTACTCTCGTAGAAGAAGAAAGGTTGCCAAGGAAAATGCCTCCATACATTCTTACTTGTCTTCTCAAACTAAGCAAGAAGGCAGAAAATATGCATATAAAGTGGCCAACAATACATGCAAGAAAAAGATAAACCAACACTCTCATGGTAAAGAAACAAGAAAAAATGCATTTAGTACGAAATTACTTGTTCATTACATGCTATGGCATGGGAGTTACTCTCCCATGCCCAAGAAAAAGTAGTCTACTCGTCCATAACAATGTACAGCAGATTTGCTACAGAATTCTCAGTGCTAGACATGGTTTAGAGAAGAAAAGACAAGGAGAACTGAAAATGTAACCACAAGAAGCAAGAATTCCAGATTTGGGATGAAATCCCCCTCCTTTAGCTGCTCCAAGTCGGGCTAACTCCCCTCTCAAGAAGTTGCTCGGAGTTGGGGAAGCTTGGCTGTACCTTGAAGAAGAAAATGGAGAAGTGGAGAAGAAGAAATGGTCTCTTGTGCAAGAAACCACCTTAGATTCCTCCCCAAATCACCTTCCTCTGCTCTCCTCTGTCTTTGGGATAAGAGAAACTCTCCAAATGACTGAACGTAACTGTCCCTTGGCTTCCCTCTTTCTTTTAAAATCATATTCTGAATTTTCGAAATTCTGAAACTGCCAGGTGCACAACGTGCATTTTAGAGTGCACGCCATGCACTTGTAGTGCGGTTGACATCGAGCTGATACGTGTACGGCATGCACTGAGGAATTGCACACCGTGCGTCTTTCTAGAACTTCTTCAGCAGTTTACGTTCCAGGTGCACACCGTGTAATTTCGATGTGCACGCCGTGTCTTCGTGTTCTGTATGTTTCTGGAATATCGCACGCCATGCATTTCTTACGTGCACGCCGTGCATTCTCTTGGCTGAACAGAACATATCTTCTCTGGAATGTTGCACGCTGTGCATTTGGATATTGCACGCCATGCACTTTACTATTTCAGCGAACCAGTCTTTTCTGGAATGGTGCACGCCGTGCGTCTGAATCTGCACGTCGTGCATTCTTCTGTTTCTATAGAAATAACATCTGAATTTAGTCCTTTTTGTGGCAAATTTGCAATACAAGTTATGGGACACATAGAACAACAAAAAGATGGAAAAACTAGTATGAAAGAGACTGAATTATACTTAGAAAGAACCAAATTTGTGTGTGATAACAAAGGAAAAGATGATATACAAATCACACAACAAATCCCCCTAAGCTTAAACCATTGCTTGTCCTCAAGCAAAAAGAGCATGGAAATATAAATGAAGAATTGTCAAGAACATGAATAGATCAAATGAAATGAAAGATGTGTATAAAACCAAACCAACCATGATCAACATGTTTATGCTCATAGCCATCAATCCAACTCAAGCACCCAAGAAAGAGATTTTTAGTTCAGCAGGGGTGGCATCGATTTAATGAATCAATCAATTAAACAACACTAGGTAGAATTTGGATGACCAAGCCAAACTATTAGTGGATGTGCAACTCAAACTCTCAACTATTAAGGATTACAAAAGATGAAATCTTAGTTAGGAATTGACAATTTTTGCTGTACTCTCCTTTTCCCAGAAATGATATGACAAAGGATTATGGGTTCCGACACTCAGCTGCTAATGTAGGCTTATGCACACGTGGAGTGTCGGTTGGGGTATTTTACCCTCTTTTAAGACATACCACCTAACCATCGTGGCCAGATCGGACTTACACTAGGCTAGCATGATATGTGGGCAGATTAGCCATCTCTAATGGGGTATAAGAGTTATTTAATTTTTTTTTTCAAAATTTGGGAGAGTCAACTAAATTGCAACATTAACTAGATTTCATTCATCAGTTTTGAAAATTTTTCATTGAAAGAGTGTTTGCAAATGCACTAAGAGCTTAGCAAAGTCATCCCGTATTCTAAATGATGTTGTAAAGTTGATTTACTCACAAAAATTGAAACCATTACATGTTTTAAACAATCAAGGATGTGAAAGATGAATGTTCAGGCTAGAAGCATAAACCAGAGTTAAACACATGTTGATGGTCAAAATGTTTCATTTGATTAATGCATGCTTTTTACAACTTCTTCAAAAGATATTTCTCATCAAAAGAGGACAAACAGTTAAGCATAGGAATTCTTTCCACATATAAAAGATGAATCTCATAAAATACTAGACTTGCTATCAGAAAAGAAGAACTGAAAACAACAACTGAAAAATGAAAACAAAACGAAAGTAAATGACAAGAAGCAAATAACATGAAAAACAAAAACTAAAAGAACTAGGATACCAATACCGTCCGGTTGCTCCCCCCTAAGCTTGAAATCAGCAGTGTCCTCACTTCTTTAATCGAACTTTAGGAGTTCACAACCGGATACCTGTCATGAATAGATCAGAAAAATGATCCGCCGCCTCCCTGCTCAGGGAAGAATTGACTAATGATATCAGGCATATCCATCGGCAGTGCGGATGATTCTGGCTGCTGCTACTGGTAGTGCTGGGGCTACTGGTCCTGGGGCTGCTGTGGAACGTCTAGAGCTGTGGTCTCCTGGTGAGAGGGGGACTGGAAGGACTGCGGTGCTGGGTAGTGGCCCTGCGAGATATGCCACACATCCATCCGGTTGACCATGTCATACATAGTTGAGTACTGTGCACTCAAATAGTCAAACCTGGTGTCATGATGCACACCCATATGGTCTAGGCAGGTGTCTAAATGATCAAAGTGCTGCTGCACGTAGCTGTAGAGGTGCTGAACATCCGACATTGTCCAGCTGTACTTAGTTTGAGTACTAGTAGACGGTGGCAGAGGAGTAGGGGCTCCTGGTGTAGGTCCTGGAGTAGAGCTGCTGGCACCCCTGGTGGGTGTCTCCTCATCAGTCTCTGGTTGTAGCTCTATTTTCCAAGTAGCCTTGTTCTTTATGTCATTCCGACTTGCATCGGGGATTGTGATGAACTATTTCTTTGTGATGAAAACCTTAAACTTTGACGTGCTGCTGCCATGTCTGGAGATCAGACCGCAAGAGATGAGATAGGTTATATCAACAAGGTACTTCCCCGGTGCAGGTTCTAAGGAACCTACATCCAAACCCAGCTGCATAGCAAGGATGCTAATCAACCCACCACACATGATGTCGCCCGCCTCCCTTTTCTTTTGTTTTTTAGTATCAAGCAGCTTGTGTACAATGTAATAACTAGAACTGAGTTGCTCACTTTGCACCACACACCATAAAAAGAATAGATCACTTTTTCCCACAACACCGTGGGTTTCGTTCTTTGCAAATGGTCCCGTGCTAAGAAGGCGATGAATGACTCGGAAAATAGGGTTGTGGATGCTAGACACCCGAGCATTCCGTGCCCTATGCACTGTATCAGAAGTAATTTCGGACCAAAACAGATCGTTGTTGAAAGCCGGAGGGTAATCAGTGTAACCGCCGTAGTTACATTTAAGTAAAGTGCAAAACCACTCAAGATTCATGGAAAACGGTTTGTCTAACAAGAGGAAACTGATATTCTGATAAGGTATATGACGGCGTTGTGGCTCACTCTCAGCTTTAAAGGTAGTAAGAAACTCGTACACAAGACGGGGGAGGTCTTAGTAACCTGAGTGCATAGATAGTGTAGTCCCAAAAAAGTTAAGTGATTTACTACCTCATCTTTGAAACCCAGCTTGGTGACGGCTTCTTCACACATGTACCGTGAAGGTAGAACACGCCTTGTAATGAGAAATTGGTAGTCGGCGCCTTCTTCAGGCCTGACCCTAAACTGTGTGGATGGTACAAAGGATTGCGATCTTGGTGTGGAGGAACCTGCTTCCGCTATAACTTGATAGCCTGGACGGCTGCCGACCCTCCGCTTTATTGGTGCCATCCGTAGAGTGCACGCTGTAGTGGACTGGACGTCTGTCTCAGACAGGTAGATGCACGGTGTGCAGATATAGTGCACAGCGTGCACTTGCGGATTTGGGGAAAGCCGGAAATCTGCAGAGACAACTCCGATTTTTGGGCAAAGTGTTGCGATTGGTAGCGCTGCTGTTGTTTTGGCGTTGCTCGATCGATCGAGAAGGCACATCGGATGCTAGAAAGACGCTGGTGGCTCGAACGGTTGTGCTGTTGGATGACGGCGTGGCGGACGGCGCTTCGCCGAGATGGCGGTGCAACTGTGCAGAGCTGCTGTTGGTGGGGCGGAGCTGCTGCAGGCTGATCAGCGTCGGCGGCATGCTTGGTTGAAGCTCGGCGGAGACATGATGGCGGCGCGGCACGGCTGGGGCTCGATGGCGATTGAAGCGGCTGCACGGCTCTTGCGGCGCTACTAGTTGCACGGAGAAGCTCAGTGGCGCTCGAACGGAGAAGGGGGTGAGCTGTGCACGACTATGGAAGGAGGTGCACGGCTGGAGATGGCGGCTAGGGTTTGGGGTTGCACGACTGGTGGGCGGATGCTAGGGTCGGGGTGCACGGCTCTAGGGTTAGAGAATTTGGTCGTACACTCCGGCCCTTTTTGTCTAGACTTCACTTAAAAGTGCACGGCGTGCGTTTCAGCGGTGCACGACGTGCACGTTTTCAGAACTTTTATAGATTTCTATTTGCCCAGGTGCACGGCGTGCGTTTAGACAATGCACGCTGTGCGAGTTTCCAGAAAGTTCCAGACCATTGCATCTCCAGCTGCACGTCGTGTTTTTCAGCGGTGCACGACGTGCATTTTTCCAGAAATTTTTTTGTAGATCTTGCATATCAGGTGCACGACGTGCAAGTTGGAATTGCACGCCGTGTCTTTTTTTAGAACATTTTCTACTATATTTAGTATTGAAGTGCACACCGTGCATTCTAACTTGCACGCCGTGCATTTTGCGATTTCTGTAGAAAATTGCAGTCAGTCAGCAGTAAACTATGACTGAATGAATAGAAATTAAGTCTAAATTATTACATTCATCCATGACAAGCTTATTAGCGAAATTAAAGAGTGTTTTTGATTTGAAAAAAACTTAAAAGAAATCTATCCTAATGTGGGGTCAAATCCCACGAGGTCCTCCATTTACAGTCCGGAGTAAGACTTCTTCTAAAACTTTAGGCATCTTGTAGGGAGCAAGAAGCTCCTTTCTCCACATCTTCTCCACTTGAGTAGCGTTTGCAGCATTGTCCATTAACTTTGAAAGTTCCATCTTTGTCTTGGAGCTCTACAGCTCCATATGGAAAAATCTTGATTACTAGGAACGGGACGGACCACTTGGATTTCAACTTTCCTGGAAAAAGCTTCAATCTGGAGTTGAATAACAATCCTTTGTCTCCTTCTTGAAAATCCTTCCTGCGAATTCTTTTGTCATGCCAAGCTTTTGTTCTTTCTTTATACAACTTTGCATTCTCATATGCATCAAGACGAAGTTCTTCAAGCTCCTGCAGCTGCAACAGACGCTTTTCTCCTGCTATTTTCATGTTGAAGTTCAAGAACTTTATTTCCCATAAAGCGTGGTGTTCCAATTCAAGCGAAAGGTGACATGATTTGCCATAGATTAGCTTGAATGGAGTAGTCCCAATGATGGTTTTGTAGGCTGTGCGATATGCCCATAATGCATCATCGATCTTTAGTGCCCAATCTTTCCTTGAACTAGAGACAGTCTTTTCAAGAATAGTCTTCAGCTGCCTGTTTGAAATCTCTACTTGCCCGGATGTTTGGGGATGATAGGGCGTAGAGATTTTATGGGTTACACCGTACTTTGAGAGAAGATTGTTGAATTGTTTTTCAGCAAAGTGTGTGCCTCCATCAGAAATAACTGCACGTGGAACTCCAAACCGAGGGAATATAATCTTTTGGAAAAGCTTGACTACAGATTTGGCGTCCAGTGCTTGGGTTGGAATGGCTTCAAACCATTTAGAAACGTACTCACAGGAAACAAGAATATATTGATATCCGCAGGAAGATGGGAATGGTCCCATGTAGTCCACTCCCCATACACCGAACACCTCAACTTCTAGAATAGAGTTGAGTGGCATGTCATCTCGGCGGGATATGCCTCCTGTTCTTTGGCACCTATCATAAGATTTGACGAATAGATTGACATCTTTAAATAATGTAGGCTAATAGAAACCAGCTTGAAGTATTTTTGCAGCGGTCTTTTCTCCTCCAAAATGGCCTCCATAGGGATAGGGATGGCAATCAACAATGATACTTGGGATTTCTTTCTCTGTGGTCGTATAATTGATTTGTGCTTCATCGAGAGTTTTGCTGGCATAATAGATGGCATGAATCTTCTTGTCTCTCCGTTGTCCCAAAATAGCTCCCACTGCATAATCACTTGCATCGCACATAAGTTCAAAGGGAGAGTCCCAATCTGGTGGTTGGATGATTGGAGCTAAAATGAGAGCTTCTTTGAGTTTGGAAAATGCTGCTTGGCAATCATCATCAAATACAAATTCTGTGTCTTTTGCAAGAAGAGAACATAGCGGCTTTGCAATTTTAGAAAAGTCTTTAATGAATCTTCTGTAAAAACCTGCATGTCCTAAAAAACTACGAATGTCTTTTACCGAAGATGGAGTAGACATCTTTTCAATTGCTTCGACCTTTGCCCTGTCCACTTCAATACCCTTGTTAGATACCACATGTCCTAGTACTACGCCGGATTGTACCATAAAATGGCACTTCTCCTAGTTTAGTACTAGGTTGACCTTTTTACAGCGGGCTAAGACAAGAGACAAATTTAATAAGCATTGATCAAAAGAATCTCCCTACACGCTGAAATCGTCCATAAAAATCTCCATTATATTTTCAAGAAAACCAGAGAATATAGCCATCATGCACCGCTGAAAAGTAGCGGGAGCATTACAAAGACCGAACGGCATACGGCGATAAGCATATGTTCCATAAGTGCATGTAAAAGTGGTCTTTTCTTGGTCGGGGGGGGGGGGGGTATATGGGAATCTGAAAAAAACCTGAATACCCATCCAAGTAACAAAAATATGAATGTTTGGCAAGACGTTCAAGCATCAATCAATAAAAGGCAAAGGGAAATGATCTTTGCGGGTTGCTTTGTTCAAACGCCTATAGTCAATACACATACGCCAACCGGTAACCATGCATTTTTGTATTAACTCATTATTATCTCCTTTAATGACAGTTGCACCCCCCTTCTTAGGTACCACGTGAATGGCACTAACCCAAGGGCTGCCACTTATTGGATATATGATTCCAGCGTCAATTAACTTGAAAATTTCTTTCTTTACCACTTCAAGCATATTTTGATTTAAACGTCTAGGTGGTTCAACAGTTGGTTTAGCATCATCTTCCATATTTATTCTATGCATACAAATGGAAGGATGAATGCCTTTTAAATCCTCTATGGAGTAACCAATGACATCTTTGTACAAATGCAATTTGGCAAGCAATTTATTTTCTTGATCATTGGTTAGTTCACTATTTATTATGACAGGAGATGTAGAATTTGGGTCAAGAAATGCATACCTTAACCCAGGTGGAAGGGCTTTTAATTCTACCTTTTTGCCCGTCGTACTTTCATCAAATTTATCTTCAACAAGTGGAGCATCTTCATCAATAGCTATTGCTTTAGAAATAGAAAGTGCTCCAGAATTTTCAGAAGTATTGAATTCAGTTTCATCATCATTAAAGAGATTAACCATCAAATTGACATCATCTTCACTATCATTTTCAATAGGATCAACCATATCAAACAAGCATATTTCTTCAACACGTGCAGGTGCTTTCATAGCTTCATAAATAGAGAATTCCATAGCCTCCTCCCCTACACGTAAAGTGAGCTTCCCTTCCCGGACATCGACAAGGAATCCGACAATTCTCAAGAAAGGCCTCCTAAAAAGAACAGGGTTGGAAGGAACTTCCGCCATGTCAAGAACAATAAAATCACAAGGTATATAGAATTTCCCGATTTGTACAAGTACATCTTCCACCATACCTTTTGGATATTTAATAGAGTGATCAGCTAATTCAATAGCCATCCTTGTGGGCTTCAAATCTCCAAGATCTAATTCCTGCCATAAGGTAAATGGAATGAGGCTGATACTCGCACCGAGATCTACTAAACCTTTGTCAAAAGTGGTGTCATTAATCTTGCAAGGCAGTGTGAATGCTCCCAAACCATCAAGCTTTTGAGGGAGGCAATTTTGAATGATAGAACTTACTCGTTCAGAAAGCATTACAGTTTCTACTTGATCAACCTTTCTTATTTTGGTCAGAATGTCTTTTATGAATTTTGCATAAGAAGGCATTTCGGCAATAACTTCAGCAAAAGGAAGGTTTACATGCAGTTTGTTGATTATGTCCACAAATTTTATGAATTTTTGGTCTTCCTTCTTATTGGATAATCTTTGAGGAAAAGGTGCAGTTGCTTTGAAAGAAGGTTGTATTTCAGCTTTACCTTTCTCCTCGCTATGATTTGGAGTGTTGGCCTCTTCTTCTACAGTTTGATTCATGTTCTTCTCCTCAGGTGGAGAAGGTCTTTCAATTTCAGCTCCGCTTCTTAAGATAATAGCATGTGCTTGCTGCCTTGGGTTTATTTCCGGCTGGCTTGGAAGAGACCCGAATTGTGGAGTCCTTTGTTGATTCAAAGCTTGTTGTGCTATCTGATTTTCCAACATCTTGGTGTGGGTGGAAATTCCATCCACTTTTGCAGAGAGTTGCACAATAGCATCTTTTAAAAGCTTATCATTTCCTCGGAGTTCCTCATTTTGTTGCATCTGTGTTGATATGAACTTCTCCATCATGGCTTCCAAAGAAGAACCTTGGGGCTGTTGTTGCTGTTGAAAGCCCCTGTTATTAAAACCCGGCGGATTTCCTTGACGGTTTACATGTTGCTGTCCTTGCTGGAAATTTTGGGTGTTGCTTGCATTCCAGTAAGAGAAATTAGGGTGATCTCTCCATCCCGGATTATATTGGTTGGAATAAGGGTTGTATTGTTTGTTTCCTTGCATCCCAACTGTGTTAACCTGTTCAAAATTTCCTTCCATAGCATTAGGGGCAAAACAAGAAGAAGAGGTATGTCCTGTATTACCACAAGCTTCACACGTGGCTTCAGCAGATTGAATTGGCAGAGTGATCATCTTCTCAAATTTCTATGTGAGCACATCTAGATTTGCGGCAATTAGATCAAAGACATCAATAGTATGCTTTCCTCCTTTCTTTCCGGCTGAACAGCTTGCTGTAGAGGTGGATTTAGCTCCTCTATCTCCTCCCCATTGACAGTGATTGAGTGATATATCTTCAATGATATCATAGGCCACTCTATAGGACTTGGTCATTAGTGCACCGCCATCTGCGACATCTAGAGTCAACCGAGTATTGTAAAACAGTCCATTGTAGAAGGTTTGCAGCAAGAGCCAGTTTGTCAAACCATGGTGCGGGCAAAGGCGTTGAAGATCCTTGAACCATTCCCATGTATCATATACAGTTTCTCCTTCACTTTGAGAGAAATTTGTAAGCTGGTTCCTCAAGTGAGCTGTCTTGCTTGGCGGAAAGTACTTTGCAAGGAAAGCATTAAGCAGTTGGTCCCAACTTCTAATAGACTTCTTAGGAAGAGACAAAAGCCACGCCTTGGCTCTATCTCTTAGAGTGAAAGGAAATAGCATAAGTCTGATTCCATCAGTGGACACTCCATTAATCTTAAAAGTATTCAGATATTCCAGAAATTCTGCAATATGAAGACTTGGGTCTTCATTGGCTGTACCCCTGAAACGATTTTGTTGAATCATTTGCATCATGGAAGGGGCAATTGAAAAGTTATTTGCTTCCACAGTAGGTAGGTCGATGGCTCCCCAAATATTTGTGGCAACCGGCATAGCGAAATCTTTGAGAGGGCGATCGTCCTCCATGGTTGGAATGCTTGGAGTAGCTATTGCAGAAGATGAAGAAGATGGTGGTGGTGATGATGGCGGTGGTGACGGTGAAGTACCTCCAAATAGTGGTTGTTCCACTCTTCTTGTTCTCGTCAAATTTGAAAGAGTTCACTCTATTTCAAGGTCTAGCAAAGCGGATGTTTGGAGACCTCGTTGTGAACGACACATACAACCTGAAAAATAACAAGAGAAATTAAGAACACACTAAGAGGTATATGGAAATTCGAAAATGATGAAATGATGGTCTTGTCTCGAATACTAAATAATACTTATTACTCCAATTAAATTACCGTAGCTCCCCGACAACGGCACCAAAAACTTGTTGGTTGTTTACACAAACGAGTTTCAATCCAAGTAATGGATAGTTTACTCGACTTAACCAAACTCTGCAAGTATACAGAGGTAGTATAGTCAAGGTCAAACACAAGGAGCTGAGCTAATTTAATTGAACGCAACAGTACTAAAGTTCAACAATCTAGACCGATTTTAAAGAGTAGAAAAGATTTGTTCTAAAAGCATAAAAATTAGGTTTTAACTACAGGAATTTCAGATTTAAATTAACAATAAAGGATTACAAGAATTGTTCGATTTTAGAAAGTTAAAGAATCTTGGACATTAGGATTTCACTCTCATACCATAGCAATCAAGAGAACAAAATAATTTAAACATACGTAAGATCAAGTTTCAAGGAAAAGTTGTGTTACATTTCACCTCCCAGTGTAAATGTAACGATCATAACTCAAAACAACACTCTCATGCATGAATTTCATTTATGATCACAAACAGTTCCTCAACTCATTCTTCTCTACTCTCGTAGAAGAAGAAAGGTTGCCAAGAAAAATGCCTTCATACATTCTTACTTGTCTTCTCAAACTAAGCAAGAAGGCAGAAAATATGCATATAAAGTGGCCAACAATACATGCAAGAAAAAGATAAACTGGCACTCTCATGGTAAAGAAACAAGAACAAATGCATTTAGTACGAAATTACTTGTTCATTACATGCTGTGGCATGGGAGTTACTCTCCCATGCCCAAGAAAAAGCAGTCTACTCATTCATAACAATGTACAGAAGATTTGCTACAGAATTCTCAGTGCTAGACATGGTTTAGAGAGGAAAAGACAAGGAGAACTGAAAATGTAACCAGAAGAAGCAAGAATTCCGGATTTGGGACGAAATCCCCCTCCTTTAGCTGCTCCAAGTCGGGATAACTCCCCTCTCAAGAAGTTGCTCGGAGTTGGGGAAGCTTGGCTGCACCTTGAAGAAGAAAATGGAGAAGTGGAGAAGAAGAAATGGTCTCTTGTGCAAGAAACCACCTTAGATTCCTCCCCAAATCGCCTTCCTTTGCTCTCCTCTATCTTTGGAACAAGAGAAACTCTCCAAATGATCGAACGTAACTGTCCCTTGGCTTCCCTCTTTCTTTTAAAATCATATTCTAAATTTTCAAAATTCTGAAACTGCCAGGTGCACGACGTGCATTTTAGAGTGCACGCCGTGCACTTGCAGTGTGGTTGACATCGAGCTGATACGTGCACGACATGCGCTGAGGAATTGCACGCTGTGCGTCTTTCCAGAACTTCTTCAGCAGTTTACGTTCCAGGTGCACGCCGTGTAATTTCGATGTGCACGCCGTGTCTTCGTGTTCTGTATGTTTCTGCAATCTCGCACGCCGTGCATTTCTTGCGTGCACGCCGTGCATTCTCTTGGCTGAACAGAACATATCTTCTCTGGAATGTTGCACGCCGTGCATTTGGATATTGCACGCCGTGCACTTTACTGCTTCAACGAACCAGTCTTTTCTGGAATGGTACACGTCGTGCGTCTGAATCTGCACGCCGTGCATTCTTCTGTTTCTATAGAAATAACATCTGAATTTAGTCCTTTTTGTGGCAAATTTGCAATTCAAGTTATGGGACACATAGAACAACAAAAAGATGGCAAAACTAGTATGAAAGAGAATGAATTATACTTAGAAAGAACCAAATTTGTGTGTGATAACAAAGGCAAAGATGATATACAAATCACACAACAGTGTATTGTCTGTCGCGTCTTGTAGATAGAAGTCCTATGTGTCGTCTCTATACTCGCAGGTCCTCGGAGTTAGTAGTTAGTTCTTTTAATGTATCTATATGAGATTTTGGCTTGATGCCTTGAGATTTTGAGTTGCTTAAGTATAATTCTGACAAAGTAATTGTTGTATATAATTCTCGAGAAGAGATAGAACATGTGATATGGTTATGAACCAGGATGTAGATGATATACATTGGTTCTTGATAAAAGAGTTTTCCTGTGTATGGACCTCTTTGCAAAAGGTTTAAATTTTTAGTGATTTTTGTTAATTCGCTGCAATTGATACGCTTCCTTATTAGTTAATCTTGTTTTTATGAGTTGGATGCCACAATTTAGTGGTATCAGAGCTCTAGGTTCTATGAGTCTATAGAGAAATAAGACTACGGTGTCGGGTCTATTCTAAGTGTACCCCAGTGTGTCTTATAATGCCTTTTGTTTATGCAGAAGAAGATATATAACTCCAAGATGTCTGGAGAGAACGAGGAACACACTACTGAGAGCAATGTTGCTGCAACAGTGGGAGGTGCAAGGTATCAGGCGAGGGAGGAACCAGTGCCTGAAAATCTCCATGTTGATGAAGTCATGAGAGGAAACCCAGATGTTCATAATATTTTTGGGCAACTCATGACTACACTGAAGTATATGGAAGACTGGATGCCAGCACCAGCACCTAGGGCACCAATTTCCAATGAGGGACATGGGTCTGGTAAGACCTTTGAATGACTACGTCGTGTAGGAGCCATAGAATATGCTGGGACATCTGACCCAACAGATGTTGATCTCTGGCTCACTGAATTAGAAAAGGCTCATAAGAATCTTAGTATCCTAGATGCTGACAAAGTTAAACATGATGTGTACCTTTTGAAGGGTAGTGCTGGACATTGGTGGTCTATAGAAGAAATAAAAAGGAATGATGAAGAGGTTGGATGGAAGGAATTCTGTCGAGAATTCGTCAATAAGTATTTTCCAAGGACTTATTTAGATGAAAAGATCTCACAGTTTGACAAGATACGACAGGTAGCCATGTCAATAAGTGAATATGAGGTTAAGTTCATGGAACTTTTACGATTTTGTCCTCAGATGGCTGCTACTAAGGAGGAAAAGATTCAACATTTTGAAAAAGGATTGAATGCAGAGATGTCTATTCCGGCATCTTACCTAGAAAGTAGAGAGAGGTTTGCCACATTTGTGGGGTCAATTCGAAGGATAGAAGGGTATATGACAAAGAAACATGAGACAGACCTTAAAAGGAAGTCTAAATAGTCACAGGAACAAGGAATTGGTGGTACTAAACAATCAAAGATTTTAGTAGTATCGAATCAACCACAATGTAGTGCACCCAAGCAACAATCACCTAAAAGGCTCAGAGCTGCTATAGATGTGGACAGAGAGGACATCTGAGGTGGCAATGTCCAAATATAAAGTGATGGGGTGACCCAACATACAAGACACTAGATAACTGGTAGAAGTTAGACTTGTCAAGATAGAACTTTCTATTTTGAATTATCTTCTGTTCCCTACTGTAAGAAAGGTAGTTTTTATTTAGTTTATCTGTATAATCCTTTGAGGATATGAGGAAGAGATAAGTAGAATGAAAACTTGTGTTTAGTTTAATATTATTTTATATGTTTTGAAGTTTCTCTTTCTCCTTTAAGGAAGGGAAGAGATGAAAAAGGAACTCAGAGAAAAATCTGAGATATTAAGTATATCAAAATTTAAAGAGATGAAAACATAAAATAAAATAAATACATACTACCTAATTTCAGTTCTTGAATACCCTGGCCAGGTATTCATTTATTGAAGGCGAGGTAAGTATGACATACCTAGATATTTATCTTTCTGATTACTCTGATCAAGTAATCATTCTGAAACAATCCAAAGAAGCCTAATCAAGAAGGAGATGTGGCATGGAAATTTCTACCACATTCTAATCAATATATGGAGGAATTTATTTAATTATAAATCAACTTATAAACAAAATGAAGATGAGGATATGATGTGTTTATTAACACATGTGTTATATACCAAAGTAGGGGATTCTGGTATCTGAGAAATATCAGGCTATTTTATGATGGTTACCTGGAATGGTTAACTGTGGAATTAGTCCAGTTACCTAATGTAGCATGGACATCATATGTTAGGGGTTTATGCTTTGCATAAACATAACATTGATGAGAATGAACTATTTGAAGGAATAATTGTAAAATTATTGCAAGAAAAGTTTATCAAATTAAATTAACAAATAACCTTGATCTAAATAAGAAAAGTGTTACCTGACACAGAATTAACTCCACAGTCAATAATGAAAGGATAGTGGAGTATGTGTCCTATGTGTTTGATTCTATGAGAATTTTGTGTGGAAGAACTTTGTATTGATCAAATTTCTATGGTGTCTCCATAACAATGAGATGTTATGTGGAGAATTGATGATACAACAAATGAATAATATCTGTCTCCTTTTATCTGGGATTTTAGGGACGAAATCCTTGTTAGGGGTTTATGATTTGTAACATCCCTAACTTGGGTTATGCCTTAACCCTAGGTGTTTTGCTTAATAAAGTTAATTATATGCTTGCTCTTATTTCTTGAAAAGTAATTAAGGTTCAAGGGGAACTTATGTTTCAATTTTAGTCCTTTTCGAATAATGTTGAAGCATTGTTTTGCTTGTTTTGGATTAAAATGCAAATTACCCAAGTTGAGGGGTTAAATTGCAAATGTTACATGATAAGATGTTCCTCATGTGTTGAAGCATTAGTAGAATGAAGATGATGCAGAGGTAAGGCTTGTGGTATCCTGAGTACCAAGAAAGAGCTGAAAAAACAATGTTTGTGCATTAAAACCAAGTTTTGGTGTAATGTGCAATTTACCCAAAACCTAGGGTTCAATATGAAAATTACCACTTCAAAATAGTCCTGAATGTTTCTTGGCATCATGTAGAGAAAATAAAATGAGGGGGGCGCCTCATTTGGATCACTTTGGAGGAGAGAGAATCTTGATATTAAAATAATCAAGATTTAAGCATAAATTGGAGCTTTACTTCAATTTAAACCAAAAATAAATATATTAATTGAAGGGCCCTTCAACTAAAAGGAGAGGGATGATTTTGCAAAAGAATGGACGACCATGTGCCTTGCAAAGTCACGAAAATATCTCAAACAAGTGGATAACCCACTCACATTATTAAAAGAAAAAGAAATATCCACTAACTTATGGATATTATTATAAGGGTTAAGGTGCTTAATTTGTTTTCCTTTAATTCATGGATAATTGAGTGTAATATGAGGCAAAGGGGATAGCCTCATAACCAAGGAAGTGAAGGGGGAAAGTGGCAAGGAAATGGAGGAGATAATCCCTACTTTCTCTCTCTTAAATGAATTTTCAATAAAATTCATATATATGCTCCTTTATCCATGAGTTGAAAGGGAATTTCGAATCCACTTTCACTTCTTACTTGAAAAATCGACCAAGGGAGCTTGGAGAAACAGGATGACGACCCCAACCCAGTTGGTAAGCTTCTTGACCTTCGTTTACCTTGATTCCATGGTGGAAATCGAAAATCAATGCATGATTTCTTTATATCTCGATCCCATCTTCAATTCTAACCAATCCTTTTCACTCAAAGCTTGAGGACGATCCTTGGGATAGTGAAAGGAGTTGCATCCACCATTTTTGACGTGAGATTGAATCTTTGAAGCTCAATTGGAGGTGGGTTTTATAACTGGAACCCTTGAACTTTGTTATTGATTCCATATTTTTATCAATTGTTGATTCCTTCATTATTCTCGAAATTTTATTTGAATGATTGGTGAAATCACCATGGAAATTACAGAAAGTTTCCTCGGTTTGTAGCTTGAAGATGATGATGTCATCTTAAGAACACACCTCAACATGGGCAACCAGTTTTCAAAACTGATTGAGTTAATTAGGTTACAAAACTGAATGGATAATTGATTTCAAGACCGAATGGGTAATTGCTCTCAAGATCAAATGGGTAATTGATCTTAAGACCAGTTGGAGATACTTGATTATGTAATTGGACGTTGATCCAATGGACCTAATTGATTGGTTGAAGGAAACCCTAGATTCCCAAACAGTTTCAAAACCATTTGGTGTTGAAATGCCAAAACCGAATGGAGATCTAAAGTGATCAAATCATTTGGAGATTTAAGGTGATGATTGATCCATTGATCCAATGGTTGATAATAATGATTATCAATGATAGGTACAAAGGTTGAAATCCTAAAGTACCTAGATGATCAGTACCTTTAGAATGGTTAACCCTAAAAGCTCATGAAAGCAATGTCTCAATACACTATGTCAACCATAGTTGTACATATTTGATTGAAAGGTTGATGTAACCTAATCAAGTTGAGTGGATGATAGAAAGGAATTCATACATGGGTATTACTTATGAAGAATATGTGATTAGGGTATGATCCTTAGTAAAGAGATCATGAAACCCTAATCGAGTGGGTTAATAAGCCATAATCCTAAAAGTTGGGCAATCCTGAGTGAAACCCTAGTCTACAGTAATGATGTAACCCTAATTTAGGGTGATGATATAAGAAACCCTAATTATAGGTAATTGAATGGAAACACTAATTAGGATGAATAGAAAACCCTAATTGTGGATAATTGAATTTAAACCCTGATTGAGGGTGATGTCATGTGAAACCCTAATTGAGGGTGATGCCATGTGAAACCCTACGCAATGGTATGATGAGGAGCCCTATTACAGGGTGAAGGTATGTGAAACTTAAATTTTGAGTTATAATAAGTGAAGCCCTAATCTTAGGCAATATGATGATAAACCATAACCCTAATAATAGAACCCTAATGATAAAATAGTGGGTATTAGCTTATAAAGATGAAACATCTCAAATGGTTGATCATAGGCAACTTTATAGTAAGCAATGCCTTAACCTGAAATGAGTACATATCATTGAAGATAGTTGGACCATTCTTGTGTGTGACCTATGCACTTCATGGTAAAAGTGATAGGTTAGTGGATGAAAGCATTAAGATGGGAAATACCTTAATCCAAGATAAGTTGATAACTCAAGTAAGTTGGAAGTGATGAGGAAAGTGATACATCAAGATATGATTGATATCACTTTTAGCATCCCAAGGTTGAAAGACATTGATGTACCTCAAATCCAATATACTTGGATAGGAAACACATGAAGTATGTTATGTAAATTGTTACAATGAATTGTAATGAGTTTGATATACTTTGATAAGAATATGCTAATATACCTTGAGAATGGGGTTAAGCTAAACTAAAGAGTATGATGTAATCATACCATGATAAGGATGAGAAATTAACTCATACCTTGTATTGATAATCATTTAATGATAAATGTTTAAAGTAATAAACATGATTGAATACTCAAGATGTTAATGGATGCTCCTAGAGGTGTGGAGCTATATATTAAGGTTGATTTGATAAATATGAAATCCTAATTAATGTGAGATGGGAAACCCTAACCCTAAATTTGGTAATGGGGCATGAGAAACCCTAATGTGACGTGAATAGTAAGCCCTAACCCTATTGAGGGAATAGTGGTGTTACTATTGTATTACATGAGGTGATATGTTATTGTTGCCTAGTGAGAGGTGACAAGATGTGTAATGGCCTTGTGAGCCATATGATTAGATGTTGCCTAGTGATAGGTGACCAGATGTTTAATGGCCTTGTGAGCCATATGATTAGATGTTGCCTAGTGAGAGGTGACAAGATATTTTATGGGCCTTATGAGCCATGAGAACAATTGTGGCATAGTGAAAGGTACCAAGATGATTGTAAAAGTTTATTGTAAGAAATGATAACGTTTTAATAAACTTAATAAAAGGAACAATTGTATTCAATAAAGAATGTGAAAAGCTATGAAGGCTAACCTCAGGGTTTAGAGCCTAGAGAAGGATGTGATGATCAATGATGAGTTAAAGGAATTTATATCCCATGATCTGTGTAATCAGGATTGGTTAAAGTCCAATACCTGGCAGAGGCATGAAGCATGTAATCAGGAGTGGTTAGAGTCCACTGCCTGGCTGTGTAATCAGGAGTGGTTAGAGTCTACTGCCTGGCTGTGTAATCAGGATTGGTTAAAGTCCAATACCTGGCAGAGGCATGAAGCCTATAATCAGGATTGGTTAAAGTCCAATACCTGGCAGAGGCATGAAGCCTGTAATCAGGAGTGGTTAGAGTCCACTTCCTGGCTGTGTAATCAGGAGTGGTTAGAGTCCACTGCCTGGCTGTGTAATCAGGATTGGTTAAACTCCAATACCCGGCAGAGGCATGAAGCCTGTAATCAGGAATGGTTAGAGTCCACTGCCTGGCTGTGTAATCAGGATTGGTAGAGTCCAATGTCTGGCGGTGTAATCAGGATTGGTTAAAGTCCAATACCTGGCAGAGGCATGAAGCCTATAAACAAGGGATTGGCATAGTCCAATGCCTAGATAGAATATGATGATGTATACTCTTATGTCTGGAATAATTCAATATTTGTTTAGCAGATTGGCTAAGGCCAACAGATGAAAAGAAGAATGAATCATGGGTGACATATTAGGATAAGAAGGAAAAGCTTGAGATGTTGAAATGATATGGTAGATAAATGATATGCATGTTCTTCCTATTCCTTATTTAGAGGATAGATGATTTATTATTCTATAATAAATAGTTGCAATGCTTTAAAAGATGAGAATGCTTTAAACTGCTTATCCTCTGCCTAGTTTTATATCATTAAACTGCAATAATAATGTTTTTGGTGGAGAGTTATATCTCTCGCTGGGGCAATTAAAATTGTCTCACCCCCGTGGGATCCAACATTTTTAGGTGGACAAGAACGGAGGAGACTGAGAATATCTTGTAGAGGAAGAACATCAATAGAAGCAAGGACAGCAGTGACAACACAAGTTGAGTGTACTGTCTATCATGTCTTGTAGATAGAAGTTCTATGTGTCGTCTCTATACTCTCAGGTCCTCAGAGTTAGTAGTTAGTTCTTTTAATATATCTATCTGAGATTTTGGCTTGATGCCTTGAGATTTTGAGTTGCTTAAGTATAATTCTGACAAAGTAATTGTTGTATATAATTCTCAAGAAGAGATAGTACATGTGATATGCTTATGAACCAGGATGTAGATGATATACATTGGTTCTTGATAAAAGAGTTTTCCTGTGTATGGACCTCTTTGCAAAAGGTTTAATTTTTTAGTGATTTTTGTTAATCCGCTGCAAATGATACGCTTCCTTATTAGTTAATCTTGTTTTTATGAGTTGGATGCCACAAGCAAGGTCCATACCTTGTTGGAATACATGGATTCCATTTTAGATATCATGACCCCAAGCCATTTACTATATTTTAGTCCCTCTACATCTTCCATTTTTGTGGTTTACTCATCTTGATCAATGACCAACACCTAACCATCTTGAGTCACAAGAAATTTAATTCTCTCTGGCATAAGACAAGACCTACCAAATCTATAATATTGTTATTTTTGTTGAGGGGTTGGTTGTGCCACAATAACTTGTTGTGCCTCCTTGTGTTCCTTCTTAGTTTGAATGTTGTTTTGTTTATCTCAACTTTTTTAAGTTCTATTTTCTTCCTAGTAATAGTTCTAGATATGAACTCACTCTCTAGACAAGTACCAATTCTTGAAACAAAATTTTTTCTGAGATGACATATAGAAATAGCATCCTTAGGATAGCCCACAAAATAATACTTGTCAGATTTAGGTCCTAATCACTCAAGAAAAGCTTCACATAAGCTTCACAACTCCAAAACTTTATGAAAGACATATTGGGATGATTTCTAGCCCATATCACATATGCTATCTTATAAACTACTTTGGAAGGAACATAGTTAAGTGTAAACATAATGGCTTTCAGAGCATGTCCCAAATGGAATCAGTAAGTCCATCTTGGCCCATCATGGACCACATCATATCCAATAATGTGCCATTCCTTTTCTCTAAAATACTATTACATTGTGGTTTTCCTGGTAGAGTCCATTGTGATACAATACCACACTCCTTGAGAAGGTCCTCAACTCATTGGCTCAAATATTCACCTCCTCGATCAGATCAAAGCATCATAATATTCCTACCAACTTGTTTTTGTACTTTATTCTTGAATTCCTTGAACATTTGAAGGGATTCTAATTTGAATCTAATACAAATTCACATCTAATGAATCCATCAGTCACTGAGATGAATTATTTGAACCACTCTTTATCTATTTGTAATGTGCCAACTCTTGAGGCCTCAAATAAAATAATGTTAAAAGGGATGATTGGACTACACATATCAACAAGGTGCACCACCTTTCTAGGGAGCCCATCACTAATAACTCAATGGTTAAGCATGATCACCCCAAAACAATACTAGGATGGGTGACCAATCGACAAGTTAATCTCGACTTGTGTGTGGATGCGGACAAAGTTCATAGTTAAGGCTAGTGGTGGCATGTGGGGCCTATAATCAATCCTACAACTCCACTTGAGTCTTGGGTGGTGGGCCCAAGTGTTACAAATGGTATCAGAGCCAAAACATGTCCAACAGGTGCCCACATGGACATGTGACATGCTAGTCTTGAGCTGTACAATCCAGGCATGTTGGAAAGGGTTGTCCATTTTGATGCAACTACCCTTGTGCTGCAACCAGTGATCTCGAGTTGGGTGTCTATTGGCCATTATGGGTCTACAAGGAAATGGGGTGATATTATGATGCCTTACAGTTAAGCCTTGATGAGGACGTCAAGAGTCTAAGTGGGGGAGGTTGTAACGTACCAGGGCTTGAGGCTTCAAATAAAATATTCTTAAACGGAATAATTGGACTACCCATATCACCTAGGTGTACCTCCATTTCAGGGAGCCCATCACTAAGAACTTTGTGATTAAGTGAGCTCATCCCAGATAAGTACTAGGATGGACCAGTTGAGAAGTTGATCCCAACTTGTGCATGAGTAAGGATAAAGTGCACAGTTAATGCTAGTGGTGGTATGTGGGTCATTCGTCATTCGAAAACTCAATTTGATCCTTGGGCAGTGGGCCCAAATGTTACACAATTGAACTAAAATGAACCCTCATATCAATATGTATGCATTCCAGTATTTCATATGTCCTCTCACTACTTCTAGTAAAATAAATGTTTTCCATCTTTTTGAACAAATATGATTCACGTCTTATATATTAAGAATCAAATGACCATCAATTCATATACAGCTTAGAATTGTGTATGACATATGTATGGACCGAGTGGAAATGATAAAGGTAATATATGTTTTAGTCATGTAGTTAACATGTTTGGTATTTACATGTTCTTAGGATCCAATATCCTAAGACATTGGGAAATTCCATTTAGGTAGTCAACCAAGAAAATGGAACAAAAAATGTTATATTTTTGAATGATGAACTCTTTCTTGTCCAAACAAGAATTCAATAGCATTATAGTAATAAAAAATTTATAATTCTATTACAATCCCCAATGTGTAGACATCAAATGTGTTTCCCTATAGTATTAACAATAATTATTGCTGAACTTGTCACTTTTGGTCACACATATTCCTTCTATAAGGATCTATTGAACTTATTGTCTTATATTCATTTAAAACTCTCATGTTGTATTGAATACAAATGCTTATGAAGTAGTTTATTTTACCTCAATAATATAACTACCTGAGATGGATATCTCTATCTCTTGTACCTATCACTTCCTCTAGGTAACATGGGTAACATCCAATATCCAACATTGATGAGTTTCCTATATTCTCACAATTTCTATTATCCTCTTTTCAAAAGTATTGTTCTATATATAAGGATCGAATGGGGGTGGGCTCATGAGTAAAACATCCAATGTCTCATTTTGACCTTTAAAATATAGTATAGGTATAAATTGTAAGTGTTGTTCTTAGTTGTCCATAATAACCATGAGACATGCCCACAATTATCTAACCACATCATTCATAATGATCGACTATACAATATTTGCAATATTTTCACATTCAAGTCCATGGTGAACTTTTAGCCAAGGGAAGTCACATGCTCTCTAGGTCCTTTATGTACTCAATTTGTTTGAGTATATAAGGATCTAATGGGGGTGGGTACATGAGTAAAACATGTTCCATTACCTTGAGCTCACTCTAGCTTGAGAACACTTCTAAAGTTCATGTACTAGTCAATAAAACTTGTCTTATCAAGCATGTATTCTCAAGGTCTAATCTCAATGACAAGTGTTTCATGTTCTATTTCAAAAATATTACATAAATTTAAACTTTGGATTTAAAAACTTTATAATTTAATTATTCCCTTTTAATTAAACATTAAAAACCACTATTCTATTTGAATTAATAGACCTCATTGTTAATTCCTAAATGTACAATCAATAACTTTCTTATGGGCCAAAGTCCATTGAATCATGAGTCAACTTTGGTTGAATACTCACAACTCAATTATTTAGGTAGGAAACTTTTTCCAATTGCATCACATGCAACCCTTGGATGGATGGGGAACAACATTTGTTGAATTCCATCATATGGAACACCCATCGAAATGCCTCTTGGTACTTAATCCTATTCAGGTTACCTAGTTAAGACCATCCCACTGTTGATATCGATAAAATTATGAACCCTACTTTGGCAGACCCACACATTTGACTAACACCTAATCCATATGGAAAATGCATCTTTCTTGGGAGAGCCCACATAAATCAATCAAGGCCTTGATGTGTATCACATGTTGGAAAACATTTTAAGCTTAATAATTGATAATATGCATAAACATATCCAATCACTACATATGTGTATATTATATAGCATATATATAAAGTATAAACAACAACCAAAAGTGATAAAGATAAAAATGTGATGACTTTGGCCTCATAGCACAATCTTTCCAAGATAATGAAAGGATCGAGGTCACCTAAGGTTCCCTACATAATATACATAAATAAAAGACCATAAACTTATAATTCTTGGATTCTGCAATCACGAGAGGCCACCATGGACGATCCATCATCATTGATACTTGTCCTACATTCATCCTTCTTCATGTACACCATTATGTATATCACATATGCTATACATCCTAAACGATTGCATCATATGTAAGAGAAACCTCAAATTACACTCGAGGGGAACAAGATGGGAAGCCATATACATTGAATTATTAGAGAAGGTATGGCGTGCATGCCATATTGAGAATTACAAATACTCAATCATAGGAAATGAAAGCAATCACTTTCAGAGTTTGGCCATAATCATGCATCAAACACCAAACAATTTTTTTGAGGCATCACGTTGGATTTGCATATACATACATATATATTATTCATATAATATGATCATGGTGATGTTAATCAGGATATTCCCATTAAATAAATTTGCACATCAATCAATTTCATCGTATGAAATATTCATGTACTCTTTTCTAATGAAAAATAATCGATATGTAATAAAAAATGTCACAAATAGCATCAGAAGTAGATATGATATCATTGTTAGGTTCTCGAGAGAAGAAAATGTAACAAACCAATGTTTCCCCAAGAATCCTTGTAGCATGATCTGTCTAATACTAACAAAAGTAGATCAAGATTTACACATTTATACCTTATCAGGGAAGATGTTTCAAGTATTCAACTTGTAACGCTCAATGTAGATCACAACCCTTCAATCAATGTTATTTCTAATCTCACTAGATCAAAATCAGAACTCATTTTTGGTGTCTCTATCACTCTAAAACTCGTCTCGAGATGTGTGTAGAAAACTAATTTTTTGTGGTGGATCACACAAATCGATAGTTTACCTTCAATGTTGGATCATCTGGTTTTGTCAGTCATTGTAATAAACTTGAAGGTCTAATTCCAAGGTTTCTTCTGGCAGATCACACTATTCTTCCTTGGAAACTAATGGCACAAACTTTGATTCCACTGTGGATACCTTCTCCTCAATTTGTACATCGACAATGAAGCTTCTATTGTGAACCAATTTGTTGTCCGAGCTCATCTCCATCATATCCATGCAAGTGAACTTGAAGATAGAGGCTTACAATCGCTAGTCTCCTCCCTCTATTTCACGTTCTCTCTCTCTTAGTTGATCTTATGGTTTCTCAAACCTAGGCGGAAACAATTTGTAAATGAGATGTGAAGACTGGAGAAGGTAGGGTTTCCAAAACCCTAATATGATCAAGTTGGGAACTCTCTCACAGAACAAGGAATCCACCATGCACTGTGTTACACCCCGATCTCACAATTACAACTAATCATGAGATTAGGGTATAAATTGAGGATTTAACGTAATACAAAAATCACCCTTAACTTTTTCTTCCTTTTCAAACTCTTTCTTTTCTCGCATTGAACCACATAAACTAACTTTACAATAGAATTAAACTTTCATTTCTCTAATATAATCTCAACATTTAATGATACACATCCATACATTCATTATGTTTCTCACACTTCCATGTACATACAACATGACAATCATTTGCATTCTCTCCTATTAAGAAAACAAACATACAAAACATCATTTACAACTCTCTCTCAGATCTATACAAGGACCTAGAGTGACAAGGACCGACTGAACTTAACTATACTCAAACTTAACTCTTGTGGTAGATCTACTCTGATGCAATGATATCTTCTTCAATTCTATGTGATTTCCCTAAAACATTTGAGTAGAGTGGTGAGCCTCCTCGCTCAGTGAATGAGTACTTCAAAGAAATAGTCTAAAGCACTGATATAATTAAAGATATACTTTTGAGCTATTGATATCAATTATAACAATAGAAAGTTTTAGAGAGTCTAATAATTGACAATCATAAATATGATAGGATACTCTAAATATCTACAAGAGTGAATCAACATATGAAATGCTAGATTGACCATAAAAAGAACTAATAATTTAGAAACATACAAAGAATAATTGAATAATTGTACACACTTGTTTGACCTCTCAATTATTTTATTATGCCCTGATCATATGCAGTGTACTCTACATATGAAGACTCGTAGTGCACTACAATCACACCATACAAGACTTAGTGGACACACCCGGGAAATGCTAAGTCTGACTACTCTCCTGGTCTGCAACAGGGAAATGGCTCTCTGGCCTAAATTGGACTCCTCCTCTAACCTGAGCATACAGGCGGAGAGTCAAGCCACCTCTTGGCTTTTCTGTACTCTAGTGCCACCAGGACTTCTGGTTGATGTTGGACACTGCAAACTATAATTTAAGGAGACTTCCACTAGGTCTTTGTCCCCCGTTCCACCTGATAGCATGTTCCGACCCCCATATACTAGACGCTGCCAGGGTTAGGTCGTTTCACCCCTAAGGCATAGACCTCACATAGGGGTTCTACGGTGTTCAGGTCTCCTAAATCTATTATTTTATTATTCCAAGAAATCTCTTTCTATGATGTTGCTTCTACTTATTTGAAGTTATAATACAACATGTATATCATTCTAAACTTGGCAGAGCAATATATTCAAAACACTATAATATATACTGAGTAATCAACATACTATACATGCAGGCAGACTAAAATTCTTAAATAAACAGATTTCATGTCCACTTGGCACATACACACTAGAATCATGCATATCAACCCAAATCTTGAGTTTTGCATCTCATAACTCAATTAAGAGTTAATTACTTATCATGACAAGAATTATTAATAATAAATGAGAACATTAATATCACAATACTTTATTCATTGAACACCCTACCCTTCGGGTTTCATTTAATCACCACAAATGCTATAAAGAAAGGTGAAATACATCTATCATGTACTTTTCAAATCTTTAAAACACATGATACATGGGATCTCAATCTCTTATCACATTACTGGGAATTCTCATCCCTTCACATCATTATCATGATTACTGGATTTGGATATTCAAACCCTTAGATCATCACATAGCATTGTTACGTCTGTAATAGGTAACCATTACCTCTAGGTCCTTAGACCAAGGTATTCATTTCACTAGTTGTACAAGTATTCTCATGGCTCACAAGGCCATCAAACATCTTGTCACCTATCACTAGGCAACGACTTATTCACATGGCTCCCATAAAGATTTCATGCGACATAAACATTCATTGAATAAAGACTACTATCAACAAATCATATCAAATCAATATATGTATGAAACCTTGGAACTGAGTTGAATTTGGGTTTCCATGCCATTCACTAGGATATCATGCATCAATAATAACATTGAATAAATAATGTCTATCATGTCATGGAAATATCTTCAAATGGATTTCACAATATCTATTTGCAAGTATCCAACTTTCCTTGTATCTAGGGTTTCATCCTCTTTATTGAGATATCAAACAAATACTATTCACTTTGAACAAAATCTAAGATAGTATCTGACATATATGTACTATGAATTTAGATAAACAATCATTCATAACCAAGGGGATCTAGATAAATAATTTTCTCTATTTACTTATACAACAAATTTCAGTCATAGAAAAATTCCCTATATTTCAGTTTACTCTTATAACCTTTGCGAATACTTAGGGAATTCTCATTAGGATGTATTGTACACATTTATAATATGATTTTATCATCTAAACTTCATCCAAACAGAGGAAGAATCCATTTTATATCATTTTGCAACAACTTAGAACAAATAGACAATTTAGGGTTTGTAGTCACATACTAGCAATTAAAGATTATGGATGAATTAACCAATTTTCGTGCAATATACCATTTAAAGGAAGTTCCCTGTAATGACCGCCACCAAACCAACAACCAAATCATTACAAAAAAATGTGGAATAATTATAAGAAGCGGATTAACAAAAATCACTAAAAATTAAAACCATTTTTGCAAAGAGATCCATTTCTAGGAAAACTCTTTAAGGAATAACCAAAACCTGATATTCACATTGATCATATATTGTACATACATTGTACCATTTCTTCTCAAGGACAACATATAACAGTTGCTTTCTCAAAAGATATACTTAAAGCAACATCAAACCTCGAGGCATACAAGCCAAAATATCATATTGTTCATAAAACCAACACATACTAAATCCAAGGACCTGAGAGTACAGAGACAACACATAGGACTTCTATCTACAAGACACGACAGCCAATACACTCAACTTGAGCTGTCAATGTTGTCCCTGTTGCTGTTGTTCTTTCTCTGCAGTATGGTCTCAATCCCCCTCGTGCACATCCACCTAAAAAAATGTGGATCCCACGGGGTGAGACAATTATCCCAGCGAGAGATATAACTCTCCGCCAACAATGTTATTATCATAGTTAAATAGTATTAAACTGAGTAGAGGATAAGTAGTTTAGAACATTCTCATCTTTTAAAGCATTGCAACTATCTATGATAGAGCAGTAAATCATCTATTCACTTTATAAGGAATATGAAGAACATATATATCATTTATCCGTCATACTATATCAACATCTCAATCTTATCCTATTATACTCATTATCATGATATGTCATCCATGAATCATTCTCATTTCTATCTATTGACCTAAGCCAATCTGTTAGCCAGATATTGAATTGTACCAGTCATGTAAGTATACATCATCATATTCTGTCCATGTATTAGACTATGCCAATCCTGTGCAGCTATTCCAGGTATTGGGTTATTACCAATGTTGTGCAACTATTCCAAGTATTGGACTATGCCAATCATGTGCAACTATTCCAGGTATTGAACTGTTCCAATCCTATGCAATTATTCTAGGCATTGGGTTATTACCAATCCTGTGCAATTATTCCAGGTATTGGGTTATGACCAATCCTGTGCAATTATTCCAGGTATTGGGTTATGACCAATCATGTGCAATTATTCCAGGCATTGGGTTATGACCAATCCTATGACATTATTCCAGGCTTTGGGTTATTAGCAATCCTATGCAATTATTCTAAGTATTGGGTTATGACCAATCCTGTGACATTATTCCAAGTATTGGGTTATGACCAATCTAGTGCAATTAATTTCAAGTATTGGGTTATGACCAATCCTGTGCAATTATTCCAGGTATTGGGTTATGACCAATCCTGTGACATTATTCCAGGCATTGGGTTATGACCAATCCTGTGCAATTATTCTAGGCATTGGATTATGACCAATCCTATGCAATTATTCCAGGTATTGGGTTATGACCAATCATGTGCAATTATTCCAGTTATTAGGTTATGAACAATCCTGTGCAATTATTCCAGGTATTGGGTTATGACCAATCTTGTTCAATTATTCCAAGTATTGGGTTATGACCAATACTGTGCAATTATTCCAAGTATTAGGTGATGACCAATCCTATGCAATTATTCCAGGTATTGGGTTATGACCAATCCTGTACAATTATTCTAGGTATTGGGTTATGAGCAATCCTGTGCATCTATTCTAGGTATTGGACTATGCCAATCTTGTGCATCTCATCACTGAATACCACATCACCTTTACTAGGCATTACCTTGGCCAAGCCATCATACTTATTCACGTCCTTTATATAATACAAGTATACCTCTTATCTCTTTTAAGCATATTCAAAACAATATAGCCCTTATTTGGCTATAAGCATAAAGCATGCATGATCAAGATTTCATTATTATTATTGTATCCATTTATTATTATTATTATTATGTTACTAAGTTTCCATTTCCTAGTTTATTTTGAACATTATCATTTCTTACATGGGACTTTTATAAACATCTTGTTACCTCTCACTAGGCAACAACTATTCTCATGGCTCACAAGGCCCATTAAACATATTGTTACCTTTAACTAGGCAACAACTAATCACATGGCTCACAAGGCCCATTAAACATCTTGTTACCTCTCACTAGGTAACAACTAACCACATGGCTCACAAGGCCCATATCTATCAAAATGAATTATACCCTTTATGTCTTAAAGTATCATTTGACATAACATACTACATGTATCACTCAATCAAGTGTATTGGATTGAGGTGCTTCCACCATATCGGGCAAAGAGGTGTTCACTTTCTTACCATATCACTTTATAGGTGTGTGTGTGTGCTTCACACCATATTGGGCAAAGAGGTGTGTGCTTGCTCCACACCATATCGGGCAGAGAGGTGTATGTGTTCTTCACACTATATCGGGCAAAGATGTGTGTGCTTGCTTACCATATAACTTTAGAGGTGTGTGTGTTCTTCACACCATATCGGGAAAAGAGGTGTGTGCTTGCTTACCATAACACTTTAGAGGTGTGTGTGTGCTTCACACCATACCGTGCAAAGAGGTGTGTCCTTGCTGACCATATCATTTTAGAGGTGTGTGTGTGCTTCACACCATATCGGGCAAAGAGGTGTGTGCTTGCTCCACACCATATCGAGCAGAGAGGTGTTTGCTTGACCTCATATCGTTCAATAGGTGTATACTACACCACCATATCGTGCAAGAAAGTATAAAATCATATCCATATCATTTTAGTGAAGTAGGTGCATCACCATATCGGGTTAGAGGTTCCTGCTTGTGTGCTTGAACCCGATATCACTTTATATGGTGATACCATCTTCTTCAATCTCTATACCTTTGTTATAACTATTATAGTTCATGGAAACAGGTCTAAGAAACTACTAGAACTCATAATGTCATAAATATATCAGAAAATTTTGGAATTAAAAGTAGTTCATTAAGTATAGCAATTTAGGTGATGAATAATAACATGGTTGAGTTCAAGTTATATAACCCACCTTAAGAAAAACTTCAAAGCTCCAATATCCAAAGCTCCACATTCCTAATATTTAACATGACTTATCAAAAGTCCAAGGCTCGTTCACAACTCCTTCATATACAAGGAATCACCATGGATAAGCAAATGGTGAAGAAGAAAAGAAAGGAAGCTCATAACCCTAAAATCATGCTTCAATCCAAGGTTGAAGATGATCATGGCCTCCCCTTAGGGTTAAATATTGAGCTCCTTCTTGATCCTTAGCACCCTTGCACGATACCTCACTACCATTGCACGATATGAAATCACTTTTGTCTGATATCCCCCTCACTTGTGATCAAAACACTTCACTATGGCCGATATCACCTCACTAGGCCGATATCACCCTACTTGGTCGATATGATCTTGCTATGGATGATACCCAAGGCCCTATGAACGATACCACTTCACTCCTGCATGATAAAAGGACCCTATGCACGATATCTAAGAGCAAGGAGGTGGTAGGATTCGAAAAAGTTCACTATGGGGTGAAAGAAGGGGTATATATACTTGTTGTTCATGAAGAAGTGTGAAAATGATGTGTCATAAATTTGAGCTACTAGGTGCCACGTGTCCATGCATGGGTGACACATGTCCATGCATGAATTAACATTTATCTTGACATGAAAAACATTTGAGGATAATCGAGGGATGAATTTTCTTTCATTACTTATCCCTTTGAATAAAATATATCAACTAAATCACCACTTTATTCACAACCCGATACAACTTTTCTAAGGAAGTTGTAAACCGATAAACTTCACCTCCTTGAGGTTCTTTGCACTTCTTGGCCTTTTACAAGAGTCTACAAACCGATATGAGGCTCCTCCTATGGATCCTTGGCCGATAGTCACTCATATATAAGCTTTTCAACTTGATACAACTCAAGTTAAGGTTTCATATTCAACCCCTTTTTTTGTCATTTCATCACCAAGATTACCATCACTCATAATTGATTTAAAAATGGTGTATCCTTCTTTATCTCTCCTCTAAATGATACATAGAGAAAGTAGGAACATTCTAGAGGTGGTAATTTGCATATCAACCCCACATTTTGGGTAAATAACAATTTGTACCAAAATTGGTGCACAAGGTACTAATATTATTCAAACATGTTCAAACTTGGAATTTAGGCTTTCCACAAGCCACCACTTAGCATAATTCTCTCTCTTATGATGCTAAAACACTTAAGGAATTTTCAACACGTGAAAATTTGCAATATATCCCCTCACCTTGGGTAAATTGCACTTTGGTCCAAAACAAAGGAACATTGCTCAAACAACATTCAATCAGGACCAAACTTGGAACATAAGTGTGTCACATGATAAAGAAACACCTTAGAGGATTATTCAATTTTAAAGCAAATTACTTAGCCAAAACAAACAGGGTTACCTCATAACCCAGGTCAGGGTCATTACAAGTTATAAACCCCTAACAAGGATTTCATCCCCGAAATCCCAGGTAAAGGGAGAAAAATATTATTTATTCATCATATCATCAAGTATTCACATGACATCTTAATGTCATGGATATGCCATAGAACTTTGATCAACACAAAGTTCTTTTACATAGGGTTATCATAGAATCTGTCATACAATACACATACTCCACTGTCCTTTTCATTATTGACTGTAGAGACAACTCTGTGTCTGGTAACAATTTTATTAGTCGGAGAATCATTATACATACCTTATTTAACTCAGGTGTCAAACCTCACTGATTTGTCACCTTTTCAACTTACATCTTTATGTAATAAGATCCTTGATCTTGGGAGTTTTTCCATACCCCTTAGTTTGTCATTTCTCTTTCAAGTAATGACCAGAGTTGTGTTCTGTCACCCACTTGGGATTACAAGTCTTATCATGCATCTGCTGTGCCACTCAAATCTGTTGACACAACACTAAACTCTCTTATGACTTGTATCAACTATCCCTTTAGCTATTTATTTTTATTCTCATAAGGAGAGGCTATTTATTAAAGAAGAACTATTTCAAAGGTATCTCTAGATGTGATGTATAAGCTTCCTCAATAAATATAGATAGAGATATTCTAAGGAATTATTTTTAGCTTGATAAGCTTCTCCCAAAATGATTCCACAATTGTTCCTTCAATCCATTCATCCTTGCTGAAGTCATGTTTATGCGGGGCATAAACCCCTAACATGTGGTGTCCATAGTATATAACTAGACTATTCTCAAATTTGGCCTCTTCTAGGTAACCAAACATTACTCCTTGTCAGGAATCATGTTCTCATATTCTCATATCATTGAAAGTTCTTGGATACTAGGATTCTTTACCTTGGTATCCATTATATGTGCCAACAACACATCACATCATCATCATTTCCATCCTCTATTATTGTTACCAAAACTAAACATATAATAGGACCTTTCTTTCATCTCGAGTCGGTACTTAACACATATGCTTTGTCTTGGAACTAAAAATCCAGGAGAAGTTGATACTTTTCAAAGTATCATTCTATAGATTACTTCTAATACCTGTACATCAAGTGTCATAAGACTTACTTGATTGTCATGTTTCCAAAAGGAAAGAACACAAGGAAACCTAGTCCTTTTTATTGCCCCATTATTATCCAAGTTTGTTTATTAAAGAAAAGGGGTTCTCATCTTTCTGGAGTATTGCATGAACTCTCAATCGTTCATGTGTCATTCAATTTTGTTTCCTCTTAGGTTCCTTGCCTTCAACATAGGAATTATAGAGATGATTACATGTCACCACCTCTCAGTGTTATCATCATCATGATTACTAGATCTGGGTATTCAAACCCTTAGTTCATCACTGAACATTGTTACCTCTCATCAGGTAACTGTTACCTCAAGATCCTCAGACCAAGGTATTCATTATACTAAACATCTTATTTTGTTTATAAGTTGATCTATGATTAACTCATATTTCTCCATATATCAATTTTGATGTGCTAGAAATATCCATGCCACATATTTGACTTCATTATGCTCTTTAGATTGTCTCAAAATGACTACTTGACCAGAGTAATCAGAAAGATAGCAATCTAGGAGTATCATACTTACCTTATCTTCAATAGATCAATACCTGGCCAGGGTATTCAAGAATTGAAATTAGGTAGTATGCATTTGTTTTATATTATGTTTCTTACTCTTATCATCTCTTTTGATTTTACTACTTAGTATCTCTAACTTTCTCTTAGTGTTCCTTTTATATATCTTCCCTCTCTACATGAAGAGAGAAATTTCAAAACATACAAGGGAATATTGGACTAAATATAAGTTCTCATCCTTCTTATCTCTTCCTCATGTCCTCATAGGATTAATTAAAGGAAGCTCAACAACAACTACCTTTCTTATAATTAGTAGGCAGAGAGTAGAAAAGGAAAGATGATTCATAATTTAAAAAAAATCAATCTTGACATGTTACCTTTTACGAGTTATATAATGTCTTATCTAACCCAATACATGGAGTCAGTTGTCATCTGCTACTGCCTTTGTTCTCTACTACCAGAAGTAGATGGACCAAACTATAACACTTGTCTTCATCCTCGGCCTTCTACTTCACTAAACTGGGGTCCTTGTGGGTTTTGCAGATTATGCCTTGACTACTGGGTCACCACATTATTTCTTCTTGGACACTGCTGCCTAAAATGTCCTATCTGTCCACATTTATGGCAAGTTCATCCCTCACTTGATGACCACTGCATTGGTGTACTATATTGTGGTTGAACTGGTGTTATTGAAACTTTAGTTGTTTAGTACCACCAATCCATTGTTCATGTGACTGTGTAGACCTCTTTTTAATGTTTGCCTCATGTTTCTTTGTCACAGACCTTTCTATCCTCCAAATTGACTTCAAAAATGTGGCAAATTTCTCTCTACTTTCTAACGTAGCTGCCTAGATAGACACCTCAACATTCAATCCTTTCTCAATATGTAGAATCTTCTCCTGCTCAGTAGAAGCCATCTGAGGACAAAATCACAAAAGTTCCATAAACCTAGCCTCATATTCATTTATTAACACGGTTCCCTACCGAACCTTCTCAAATTGTGATATCTTTTCATCTAAGTATGTTCTTGGAAAATACTTATTGAAGAATTCTTGATGAAATTCCTCCCAACCAACCTCTTCATCATTCTGTTTTACTTCTTCTATGGCCCACCAATGGCCAACATTACCCTTCAAGAGGTATACAACATATCTGACTTTATCAACATCTGGGATACTAAGGATCTTAAAAGCCTTTTCTAACTCAGTGAGCCATAGATCAACATCCTCTGGGTCAGTTGTCCCAGCATATTCTATAGCTCCTACATGATGTAGTCATTCAAAAGTCTTACCAGACCCATGTCCCTCATTAGGAGTTGGTGCCCTAGGTGCTGGTGCTGGCATCCGGTCTGCCATATGCATCATTGTGGTCATAAATTGTCCAAAAAGAGCATGAAAGGTTGGATTTTCTATCATGGCCTCATCAAAATGGGGATTCTCAGGCACTGATGTTTCTCTTGCCTGATCCCTTGCACCTCCTACTAGTGTAACAACATTGCTATCAACAACGTGTCCCTCGTGTTCTCCAAACATCTTTGAGTTATATCCCTTCTTCTTCATAAGCAAAAGTCACTATAAGATATACTGGAGGACACTAGAACAGACTCAATTCCTTAGTCCTATGTCTCTTAGACTCAGCGAACCTTAAGCTCTGATACCAAACTTTGTAATGACCTCCACCAAACTAATAGCAAAATCATTATGAAAAATGCGGAATAATGATAAGAAGTGGATTAACAAAAATCACTAAAATTAATACCATTTTTGCAAAGAGATCCATTTCTAGGAAAACTCTTTAAGGAATAACCAAAACTTTATATTCACATTTATCATATATTGTGCATACACTGTACCATTTCTTCTCAAGGACAACATATAATAGTTACTTTCTCAAAACATATACTTAAAGCAACATCAAACCTCGAGGCATACAAGCCAAAATCTCAGATTGTTCATAAAACCAACACGTACTAAATACAAGGACCTGAGAGTACATAGATGACACATAAGACTTCAATCTACAAGACACGACAGACAATACACTCAACCTGAGCTGTCATTGTTGTCCCTATTGCTGTTGTTCTTTCTCTACAGTACGGTCTCAATCCCCCTCGTGCACGTCCACCTAAAAAAATGTGGATCCCAGGGGGTGAGACAATTGTCCCTGTGAGATATATAACTCTCTGCCAACAATGTTATTATCACAGTTAAATAGTATTAAACTGAGAAGAGGATAAGCAGTTTAGAACATTCTCATCTTTTAAAGCATTGCAACTATCTATGATAGAGCAGTAAATCATCTATTCACTTTATAAGGAATATTAAGAACATATATATCATTTACCCATCATACTATATCAACATCTCAAGCTTATCCTATGATACTCATTATCATGGTATGTCATCCATGAATCATTCTCATTTCAATCTGTTGACCTTAGCCAATTTGTTAGCCATATATTGAATTGTACCAGTCATGTAAGTATACATCATCATATTCTGTCCATGTATTGGACTATGCCAATCCTGTGCAACTATTCCAGGTATTGGGTTATTACCAATGTTGTGCAACTATTCTAGGTATTGGACTATGCCAATCTTTTGCAACTATTCCAGGTATTGAAGTATGCCAATCCTGTGCAATTATTCTAGGCATTGGGTTATTACCAATCCTATGCAATTATTCCAGGTATTGGGTTATGACCAATCCTGTGCAATTATTCCAGGTATTGGGTTATGACTAATCCTATGCAATTATTCCAGGCATTGGGTTATGACCAATCCTGTGACATTATTCTAGGCATTGGGTTATTACCAATCCTATGCAATTATTCCAAGTATTGGGTTATGTCCATCCTATGACATTATTCCAGGTATTCGGTTATGACCAATCCTATGCAATTATTCTAGGATTTGGGTTATGACCAATCCTGTGCAATTATTTCAGGTATTGGGTTATGACCAATCCTGTGACATTATTCCAGGAATCGGGTTATGACCAATCATGTGCAATTATTCCAGGTATTGGGTTATGACCAATCATGTGCAATTATTCCAGGTATTGGGTTATGACCAATCCTGTGCAATTATTCCAGGTATTGGGTTATGACCATTCCTGTGCAATTATTCTAGGTATTGGGTTATGACCAATCCTGTGCAATTATTCCAGGTATTGGGTTATGACCAATCCTGTGCAATTATTCCAGGTATTGGGTGATGACCAATCTTGTGCAATTATTCTAGGTATTGGGTTATGACCAATCCTGTACAATTATTCTAGGTATTGGGTTATGACCAATCCTGTGCATCTATTCTAGGTATTGGACTATGCCAATCTTGTGCATCTCATCACTGAATACCACATCACCTTTACTAGGCATTACCTTGGCCAAGCCATCATACTTATTCACATCCTTTATATAATAGAAGTATACCTCTTATCTCATTTAAGCATATTCAAAACACTATAGCCCTTATTTGGCTATAAGCATGAAGCATGCACGATCAAGATTTCATTATTATTATTATATCCATTTATTATTATTATTATTATGTTACTAAGTTTTCATTTCCTAGTTTATTTTGAACATTATCATTTCTTACATGAGACTTTTATAAACATCTTGTTACCTCTCAGTAGGCAAAAACTATTATCATGGCTCACAAGTCCCATTAAACATCTTGTTACCTTTCACTAGGCAACAACTAATCACATGGCTCACAAGGCCCATTAAACATCGTGTTACCTCTCACTAGGTAACAACTAACCACATGCCTCACAAGGCCCATATCTATCAAAATGCATTATACCCTTCTTGTCTTAAAGTATCATTTGACATAACATACTACATGTATCACTCAATCAAGTGTATTGGATTCAGGTGCTTCCACCATATCGGGCAAAGATGTGTGTGCTTGCTTACCATATCTCTTTAGAGGTGTGTGTGTGATTCACACCATATCGGGCAAAGAGGTGTGTGCTTGCTCCACACCATATCGGGCAGAGAGGTGTGTGTGTCCTTCACACCATAACGGGAAAAGAAGTGTGTGCTTGCTTACCATATCACTTTAGAGGTGTGTGTGTGCTTCACACCATATCGGGCAAAGAGGTGTGTGCTTGTTGACCATATCACTTTAGAGGTGTGTGTGCTCTTCACACCATATCAGGAAAAGAGGTGTGTGCTTGCTTACCATATCACTTTAGAGGTGTGTGTGTGCTTCACACCATATTGGGCAAAGAGTTGTGTGCTTGCTTACCATATCACTTTAGAGGTGTGTGTGCTTCACACCATATCGGGCAAAGAGGTGTGTGCTTGGTCCATACCATATCGGGCAGAGACGTGTTTTCTTGACATCATATTGTGCAAGAGGTGTATACTACACCACCATATCATGCAAGAAAGTATAAAATCATATCCATATCGTTTTAGTGAAGTAGGTGCATCACCATATCAGGTTAGAGGTGCCTGCTTGTGTGCTTGAACCCGATATCATTTTATAAGGTGATACTATCTTCTTCAAGCTCTAGACCTTTGTTCTAACTGTTATAGTTCATGGAAACAGGTCTAAGAAACTACTAGAACTCATAATGTCATAAACTATTTCAGAAAATTTCAGAATTTAAAGTAGTTCATTAAGTATAGCAGTTTAGGTGATGAATAATAACATGGTTGAGTTCAAGTTATATAACCCACCTTAAGAACAACTTCAAAGCTCCAAGATCCAAAGCTCCATGTTCCTAAGGTTGAAGATGACTTATCAAAAGTCCAAGGATCGTTCACAACTCCATATACAAGGAATCATCATGGATAAGCAGTTAGTGAAGAAGAAAGGAAAGGAAGATCATAACCCTAAAATCATCTTAAATCCAAGGTTGAAGATGATCATGGCCTCACCTTAGGGTTAAGTATTGAGATCATTCTTGCTCCTTAGCACCCTTGCACGATACCTCACTACCCTTGCATGATATTCCATCACTTGTGGCTGATATCCCCCTCACTTGTGATCAAAACACTTCACTATGGCCGATATCACCTCACTAGGCCGATATCACCCTACTTGGCCAATATGATCTTGCTATGGATGATACCCAAGGCCCTGTGCACGATACCACTTCCCTTCTGCATGATAAAAGGACCCTATGCACGATATATAAGAGCAAGGAGGTGGTAGGATTTGAAAAAGTTCAATATGGGGTGAAAGAATGGGTATATATACTTGTTGTTCATGAAGAAGTGTGAAAATGAGGTGTCATAAATTTGAGCTACTAGGTGCCACATGTCCATGCATGGGTGACACGTGTACATGGTTGCATTAACATTTATCTTGACATGCAAAACATATGAGGATAATCTAGGGATGAATTTTCGTCCATTACTTATCCCTTTGAATAAAATATATCAACTAAATCACCACTTTATTCACAACCCGATACAACTTTTCTAAAGAAGTTGTAAAGCGATACACTTCACCTCCTTGAGGTGCTTTTCACGTCAGGGCCTTTTCCAAGAGTCTAAAAACCAATATGAGGCTCCTCCTATGGCTCCTTGGCCGATAGGCACTCATATATAAGCTTTTCAACTTGATACAACTCAAGTTAAGGTTTCATATTCAACCCCTTTTTTTGGTCATTTCATCACCAAGATTACCATCACTCATACTTGATTCAAACATGGTGTCTCCTTTCTATCTCCTCTAAATGATACATAGAGGAAGTAGGAACATTCTAGAGATGGTAATTTGCATATCAACCCCACATTTTGGGTAAATTACAATTTGTACCAAAATTGGTGCACAAGGTACTAATATTATTCAAACATGTTCAAACTTGGAATTTAGGCTTTCCACAAGCCACCACTTAGCATCATTCTCTCTCTTATGATTCTAAAACACTTAAGGCAAGTTCAACATGTGAAAATTTGCAATATATCTCTCACTTTGGGCATTTTGGTCCAAAGCAAAGGAACATTGCTTAAACATCATTCAATCAGGACCAAACTTGGAACATAAGTTTGTCACATGATAACAAAACACCTTAGAGGATTATATTAAATTTCTAAGAAACTTACTTAGCCAAAACAAACAGGGTTACCTCATAACCCAGGTTAGGGTCATTACATTCCCACTCACCCTAAGGTGTGAAAACACCTTAAAACGTAGCTCATCCCTGAAAATCTCGATCTCATATCAAATCCCTAGAAATCCACCCAATTCTTCTTCCTTTCAAATTAGAAACCCTAAAAATGAGGGATTATGAAGAAATAGTGAGAAAAGGGGAAGTTTTGATACCATTTTGGATCAAATCAGAGGAGGGGTGGAATTTTGACATGTGAGAGAAGATTCACCATGACACTATATCCAAAGAAGTTAAACTTACATGATTTCATCATTCCTCAGACCGCAAAACCCTAGGTCAGCATCTCCATCAATTTCTCCTCTCCAACCCAAACTCTCTCTCTCTCTAGGATTTTGTTTCTCTGGGTTGAATCATGAATTATGAGAGCTCCTTGTGTGTTAGGTTGACCATATAGATAAATTGAGCTGCTTGGGTCAATTTCACTTTGACCCCTTACTATACATTTTCTTATTTCAACAAATTTTTTTCTATCATAAAAAGGTTTCTGTAAATTTGTGTATTTCAGAGATCAAAACTCCTAAAAAATTATGATAATTTATAATGTTGTGTATAATTGAGTTATAAAGCTTTAGTTAAAATTTGAGATAATTCCAAGCTTCCATTAAATAAATAAAAATCAAATAGTGCACTACTATCTATAATTCTACAAAAATGTTAGTTACTGTAATTCGTCTACTAATAAGGTCTAAACGCATCAAAAAATTATGAAAATTTTACATGTTGTTTATGATGGAGTTTTAGATATTAATTTAAATTTTAGATCATTGGGATTTACCAATAAATAATTAAAAATCAAACAATATACTGCTAAACAACATTCTGTCAGCATGGTTAGTTGAAATATATCTCGACTGAGAATGACTTTTAAAGAACATCCAAAAATTCTAAATTTTTTCACTGAAATGCATGATAGAGTTATACATATTATATACAAATTTAAAATAAATAAAAATTACATGGAAAATATGATAAATTATTTACCGTACTACTATCTTGATCAAATTCCATACTCATGTACCATCAAAACCATAATTTCAGCCAACTAGGGTTTATATTTTTCAAACCCTAACTTCTCAAACAATAGAACACTTAACATTCTTATTAGGTTTAAAACATCATAATTGAATTATCATCATTTTAGATTTAAGAAATGATCAATCCAATTAAGCATATAATCATCCAAGTAAACCCTAGTTTACCAATTAAGCTTGGATACTATGACATCCCGCTATCACACAGACAACGAAATGCCACGCAAAAATGTGTGGAACTTCCATAAACTACATATTACCAAAAACATGGGTTAATTAAAACCGATTGAGGAAAATAGATAAACAATGAAACTATTACATCCAGATCCTTATCCTGCAAGGAAACATGTTATATAATCATAAATAAACCTTGATATGTGTCCATAGTTCATAGGATCCAGCTATCACATAGGTACAAAGAGTTCACCACCTATTTATTTACAAAACATGCCATACCAGGCTAACAACAAGATAAACGAAACTACATCATCTATACATCATGAGACGTCATTGAAATACTTCCAAGGACCTAAGAGTACAGGGATGATTCTAGGACTCTACTACCAAACAACCAAAACAACAACATATCTATCTCTTGCCTCCTACTATTCTTCCTGCTACTCAACCGCAACCTCACAACCACCACCACGTCTAGCATGATCCCCTAAATAGGTTTAAAACCAGCGGGGTGAGACACATAGTCCCAACAAGAAACATAGCCCCCGTCGAAACTATAAAACCTCAAAGGAGAGATAGAACAGATAAAGTAGGTAACTGATATAAGCAGCTCATATATATGGCATAGTGAACAGAACTAGCTTACCAAGATATCCAGGAGGCATATAACCATATATTTCTCTATGGAACATGATTGACAAGATAAGATTTATAAGAATTTATCACAAGATATGAGGAATGTATAAATAGCTGGCAAGATATAACTAGTGCAACTATACATGTAAGGCCTCAACCAATGTTCTGTGTTTTGCCTTAAGCAGTACATACTATACAACTAGATTACAATTTTATTATGCCCTGAGGAAGTGAGCCGGCCCGCTCAAATCCAACCTTCGGCTGCGAAGCCTAAAACCGATGCCATACAAGGTCATTGGGAGAGCCGGGCTCCATGACCTCACCTCTTCATGGTCAGTGCACGATAACCAAAGCAGGACTACAGTCTCTTGCTTGAGTGACCTTAGGCACATGATTAGCTCACACAGTCTACCCTTTTTATCTAGCCCACCCTTGGTACATGTCACAATTCTAGTATACTTGACCCACGGGCCAATTCACCGTGCTCCTTAAGACATGAACACATTCATTCTCTATCATACTAAGCCATGGGCTTGCTCACCATGCTCTTATACATCTTGAGTCTACAACCATAGTTGCACTCTAATCCTCCTATTTTCGGCTAGGAGAAACCCCGCATATTCAACAATATGCACTCTAGGTAATCCTGCAGGATAAACCCATTTCACCATCACCAGCTACTGACAATGATGGATCTATGGCCAGAGCAAAACTACATGAAATGTTCGATTGTAATTAATTAGTATGTTTTAGGTGAATTGTTGAGGTAATCGGGTTATAAAACATAAACAACATTGTGTCATACTACAACTGCCATTATCATATTGCGACGGGATCTCAATCCCTCATCACATAATACCATTGCCTCTCTGATAACCTCCAATTTTGTGATGTTATCTTAGTATTTTTCTTCAATTTCTCACATTGTTTCTTAGATAAATTAGATAGAATCCCTAGTTATCCTCTTTTATTGCAAATATACGGTTAGATTAACTTTTCTCCTTTTTACCTATAGAAAAGACACAAAAAAATCACAAAAGCCAAACGATCCCAAGACCGCATGGAGTCACACTGTCCCAAGACCTCATGAAGCCAAACGGTCCCAAGACCACATGGAGTCAGACGGTCCCAAGACCGAATGAAGCCAAACGGTCCCAAGACCGCATGGAGTCACACGGTCCCAAGACCGCATGAAGCCAACAAGTCCCAAGACCTCATGAAGCCAAACGGTCCCAAGACCGCATGGAGTCACACGGTCCCAAGACTGCATCAAGCCAAACGGTCCCAAGACCGCATGGAGTCACACGGTCCCAAGACCGCATGAAGCCAAACGGTCCCAAGACCGCATGGAGTCACACAGTCCCAAGACCGCATGAACCCACATGGTCCCAAGACCGCATGAAGCCAACCGGTCCCAAGACCGCATGGAGTCCAAACAGTCTCGGGGTCCAAATGGTTTCAGAGTCCAAACGGTTTCAGAGTCCAAACGGTCTCGGGGTCCAAACGGTCTCGGGGTCCAAACGGTTTTAGGGTCCAAACGGTTTCAGAGTCCGAACGGTTTCAGAGTCAAAACAGTCTTCAAGACCGTTTGGACCCAAAACTATCCAAACCGTTTGGACTTCACTTAAGGCCTATAAATAAGACCCAAGGTGTCCTCCCAAAGAAATCAAGTTTCAGACGCCCAGAGGCTGCCTCTACTACTCCAAAGCTTTTCCAACCTCCATCCTCCGCCCAAAGGCTGCCGGTCTGAGATCCATGCTCCATCCTGAAGCTGCTTTCTCTCTCTTCACCAAAGAAGGTGGGAAGAGGAGACCTCATCATCGAGCAACCTGTGAAGTTTGAAGATCGTCACTCTCTCTCTTTCTAAGGGGTTGACTTTCCTCTCTCCTTTGTGGGGATGACGTTCTCTCTCTCTCTTCTCACCTCCTTCCTTGTCCTAGCTATGAGCGAGTAGTCTCTTTCACTGGGGTGCGGGGAGTAGCCCCGCTACCCATGTTTTCATCTCATGTAATGTAATCCATAGTTTGCAATATAGAGTTTCTTTCTTTTTAGTTCAACATCAATCGCTTAATGAATGCTTGTTGCTTGATCACCAACTTGTGTTATCTTTTATCTTTTAGTATGAATTGTCTATGTTTGTACTATTAGATTCGAAACTCGATTGAATGTTGGTTCTTGATGCATGTATCCACCGTGCATTTGTTTCAGTATCTAGGAGTGTTTTTCAAGAAGTGGAGTAAACTCACTACCAATGTTGTACTTCGATACTATGAAATGGAATCAGTTGACGTGTGAAAGTACAACCATGGTAAGTTGAGAAACTCACTTTGTGAAGGGAATGATGCAAAGTAGGTGACCATTCGTTCGGGGATGGCTGACTTTGCAACATCCCCGCACCCCTCGTAGTTAGCTCTCCGAAAGGAAGCTAAATCTACAAAGATACTAACTGTCTGGACTCTTTTTGCAGGTTATGTTTTATGTTGCATGTTTTGATCCGTGTGTAGTGGCGGTGAAAACCGATCACATCCTAGTGGCTTTTTGTCATTGTTTAACATATTTAAATTTACTTCCTTGCTTTACTTTACTTGCCCTTAGTTTAAAAACAACCAAACCAACCCTTTTGATTTAAATACCAACTATTAAAGAGATTAAGTGAAATTCCAACGTTTTCCATCTTGTTCCTCCCAAAAAGACCGTTGTCCTGTGGATTCGACCCTTAACTATACTACGATAAGACTTCCACGTATCTTAGCATACGTGGGTGGAGTTCTCAATCTAGTATAAGCAAGGCTAAACTTAAAGATTCATCATCTTTAGGATTTTTAGTGGTGCATGCAATTCCACGTAAGTGGAAGCTCCATCAAAAATTGGTGCCGTTACCGGGGACAAGAGAACGTTTTTATTTCATTTAGTATCTTGCTAGTTGGTTAGGGTTTTACACTTTCCTTTAATCATTAGTCCATATCTTCCTAAGTTCATCATATCTTTGGCATCATCTAAAAGGTGTGTTCTTTTCTCTACTCAGGTAGAAGATGTGTATGCAATCATCGCATAACCTCAGATTCTCCCCTGATCCAGAGTACGACTCTAAGGTAGAGAGAAGCTTCCGCCGCCGCATCAGACTTAACTGCCAAAGAGCCATGCAAATGGCTGAAGATCAACGCCAAGCTGCATTAGTCATGGAAAGGGTCAATGCCGCCATAGCCACTCAAAGAGCACAACTCATCGTTGACACCCGTGCTCAGATTCAAGCGGAGATCCGAGCAGAAGAACAGGCCCGCATCCGAGCTGAAAATGAAGCAGCTAACCAAGCTGCCCAGTTAGAGCTAAGAAACAAGCAATTGAGGGATTATGCGGTCCCTAAGAACTACGAAGACAATCATCTAGTTCGGCCTCCGATCATCAACATACCCAACTTTGAGATCCAGACACAATGGATTCAGATCACGTAGGGCATCTCATTCTCTGGAGGTTCTGGAGATGACTGTATGGATCAGTTGAAGAGGTTCAAGGCACTTTGCCGACTGGTCCCACAGGCCGGAGTTGCTTTCGACGCAATAATGCTACATCTTTTCCACTTCACTCTATCAGGAAGAGCTTTGAGCTGGTACAACTCGCTTGATAGGGAGCCAATAATCACCACATGGGCTCCCTTGGAAGAAAAGTTCCTGGAGAAGTTCTTCCCCCCTTCGTTAACTTACGAAATTAGGGGGCAGATTAACCACTTCACCCAACTTCCTGGAGAATCACTCGCAGAAGCTTGGGAAAGGTTCAAAGAGCTTCTAAGAAAGTGTCCTCATCATGGTATCTCCCAAAATCAATTAATAGAAACATTCTATAGGGGAGTGAGTGATGACATCAAGCAATTTCTGGATTCCTCATCTGGAGGAAATTTTATGAGAAAGAACTACGAGGATGCTTGGAAAATCGTCACACTTGGAGCTGAGAATCAATCCAATTGGGGACGATCATCTGACAAGGGAATCCTCAAAGTTTATAAAGTTGAGGAATCAATGGAAATGAAGGCTATTGCTGAGGCCTTAAAGACCATAGCTCATAAACAACATGCTCTTGAAACTTCGCTCGGAGAATTCGATAAGAAGAAAAACCCTCAAATTCAATAGGTTAAAGTTGCCACAGGGACCTGTGAAGCCTATCACGCATCCAATCACTCAACTCTGTCATGCGGTCTGCTTTACAATGTGATGATGGATATGCACCCACCACAATAGTAGTACGAACCAATCATTGAACAAACTGAAGAGAAAATACCCGAACAACTTAATTCCATTCATTCCATACCGGGACAAGCTTACTATAACCCAAGCCAACCAAGAAACCACCCCAGGTTTCAATATGGAAACCCTACGGGGACTGCCAATCCACAACACCAAATGCAAGGAGGATCTTCTAATAGACTGCCACCAGGATTTCAAAGAAACTTTAACCAGAATCAAGGGAACCTTAGAAATAACCTACCAAGATCCAACTACCAAAGGAATCCCTCCACTTACTACCAATACACCCATCCTCCTACGCACCCACAACTACCCCCTCAGCTGCAACAATCACAGCAGCCTCAGTTAGCATCACCTCCACAACAGCCACATCAAGGACACCAACAATTTCAACAGAAAAATATCCCTTCCCAGCCCATTGATGAGATAACTATGATCAGGAAAATGCTACAATCGCAACAAACTATGCTCGCTAATCAGCAAGCTCAGCAGAAGGCTGTAGAGGCTCAACTAGCACAAATTGCTGCCCAGTTGAAACCTCCAGCAGGCACTTTTGTTGGCCAACCAGAGTCGAACCCAAGACATGACCAGAATAGACCGGAGTAACTGAATGTTGTCACTACCAGATCAGGTTGTGTCTTTCACGAAGCTACAAGGATCACTCAAGATAATGATGATACATATATCTTTGTTCCAAATGCTAGCCCAAGTCTAGCAATTGAGAATTCTGTAGAGACTGAAAAAGGCAAGGAAAAGGAACAAACCCCCAAGGAGTCAGAGGTCCTACAATATAAACCTAGGATACCATATCCAGGTAGATTGAAAGAGACTAATATGGACACTAGATTCCAAAAATTTAAGGAGGCGATGAAGAAACTCTATATCGACATCCTGCTCCTCGATGCTCTCTCTAACGTACCGGCTTGGGCTAAATATCTAAAAACTCTGTTATTAAAAAAATACATTACTGAAGAACGAGAAACTGTCAAACTAGCTCAAACCACCTCCGATATCATCCTTAATAAGATTCCAAAGAAAAAGAAGGACCCTGGTTCCTTCGGTATTCAGTGCTGTATTGGAAATGCCTCAAGCAAAAAGGGATTAGCTGACTTAGGGGCTAGCATATCAATTATGCCCTACTCCATGTGTAAACGATTAGGGTTCACTGACTTGCTGCCCACAACGATGACAATTCAGTTAGCTGACTCCACTATCATTGCACCTTTAGGAATTATCGAAGATATTCCAGTCAGAATAGGAAAAGATGCCTATGTCCCGTGCAATTTCATTATTATGGATATCAAGGAAGATCTGAGATACCCAATAATATTTGGCAGACCTTTCCTTGCCACAACCAGGGCACTTATTGATGTTGAAGCTGGAACGATCATCTTAAGACTGGGAAAAGAAGCAATTCAATTCCGAGTTCTCAACAGCATGAAAGGTCCCAACATTCAAGAGGAGGTTTTTCTCTTAGATTCAATCCACCAAATGTCCCAATTGGATATATCTGAGCCATCTGATGAGTTGGAGAATGTTCTGACTAATCCAAAAGTCGAATTTTCAGCAAATGAATTGGTTCTACAATGTTTGCAACACTTAGAGAAAGCTGAAGAAGCGCCGACAACCACCTTTGAGGAGCTCAAATCTGTCACCATTTTAGAAGCAACAGAAGAACCCAAGGCCCCCGAGATGAAGACTCTACCATCGGGACTTAAACATGTCTTCTTGGACAAATAAAAATTATGTCCAGTCATCATCAGTTCCACCCTGACAGAAAACCAGGAAGAAAGGCTTCTTGTTGAGATGAAGAAACACAAGAAAGTCATTGGGTACAAAATAACTGACCTTACAGGTATAAACCCAGCTTTATGCATGCATAGACTGCCCATGGTCAAAGAATTCAAGCCATCAAGAGAACACCAGAGGAAGCTGAACCCCAATCTAAAAGAAGTTGTCCGCCTTGAAGTTCTCAAACTACTGAAAGCTGGCATAATTTACCCAATCTCATATTCCCAATGGGTCAGCCTCGTCCAAGTGGTCCCCAAAAAGGGAGGAACCACTGTCGTGATAAATGACAAGAATGAGTTAGTACCAACAAGGACTGTGACAGGGTGGAGGATGTGTATCGACTATAGGAAACTAAACAAATCAACGCAAAAAGATCACTACCCTCTGCCCTTTCTCGATGAAGTCCTAGAACGCTTAGCCCATCAGAAATACTTCTGCTATCTAGATGGTTATTCCGGGTTCTACCAAATCCCTATACACCCGGAAGACCAAGAGAAAACTACCTTTACCTGCCCCTTTGGAACCTATGCTTTCAGAAGAATGCCATTCGGGCTGTGCAACGCACCTGCTACATTCCAAAGATGTATGTCTGCTATTTTTGCAGGATTAACAGAATCTATAATGGAGGTGTTCATGGATGAGTTTTTAGTTTACGGAGATTCCTTCGACAACTGTCTACTCAACCTTGGACAAGTCTTACAACGATGTGAGGAAATGAACCTCATCCTGAATTGGAAAAAATGCCATTTTATGGTAACTGAAGGTGTCGTCCTCGGACATAGAGGAAGCGACAGAGGGATTGAGGTAGACAAGGCAAAAATTGATGTTATCTCGAAGTTGTCACCACCAAAAGATATAAAAGGAGTATGAGCATTCTTGGGACATGTTGGGTTTTACAGAAGATTCATTAAAGATTTCTCAAAAATAGCAAAACCAATGACCCAACTTCTAACTAAAGACACCGAGTTCAATTTTAATCAAGAATGCTTACAAAGTTTCTCAACATTGAAAAATGCTTTAATCTCTGCACCCATACTAAGAGCCCCGGATTGGTCACAACCTTTTGAAATCATGTGTGACGCCAGCAATTATGCCATAGGGGCCATTTTAGGGCAAAGAATCGACAAGAAACCTTATGTTATATACTACACATCCAAAACGCTCGATGAAGCGCAGAAGAACTACACCACTAAAGAAAAGGAGTTCTTGGCGGTCATCTACGCATTTGAGAAATTCTGTTCATACCTGATTGGAGCTAAGGTCATCGTCTACACTGACCACTCCGCTATACGATATCTAATTCAGAAGCAGGATGCAAAACCCATACTTATCCGCTGGGTGATGATGCTTCAGGAATTTGATTTGGAAATCAAAGACAAAAGCGGATTGGATAATGTCGTCGCTGATCACCTCATCCGCATTGAAGTCGAGGACGAGGATAAAGTGCCTATCCAAGACTCCCTCCCTAATGACCAGCTAATGAAAGTTACAACAAGATTCCCTTGGTATGCTGACATAGTAAACTATCTGGCTACGGGAATCGTTCACCCTTCCGCCTCTTACCATGACAAAAATAAATTATTCCACGATGTCAAGCAATACTATTGGGACGAACCTTATCTCCTTCGACTATGTGCAGACGGACTTTTCCGCCGCTGCCTACCTGAGGAAGAGATCACTCCTATCCTAGAACATTGTCACTCCGACCCCCATTGGAGGACATATGAGTTCAAAAAAGACAGCTATGAAAATACTACAATCGGGTTTCTTTTGGCCAACAATAGCAAAATATTCCCATGATTTTGTAAAATCATGCAACAAGTGTCAACTCTCCGGTGGTATAACAAAAAGAAATGAAATGCCTCTCACTATGTGGCAGGAGATAGAGATTTTTGATGTTTGGGGGATAGACTATATGGGTCCCTTCCCCTCTTCATATGGATACTCTTACATACTGGTCGCTGTGGACTATGTCTCGTAATGGGTAGAAGCTATACCCACAGTTTCCAGCGATTCCAAACCAGTCATAAAGATGTTTAACGATATCATTTTCCCCAGATTTGGAGTCCCCCGAACTGTCATATCTGATGGTGGAACCCATTTTCTAGAGCGAAGCTTTGAAGCTCTCTTAAAGAAATATGAAGTCAATCATAAAGTTGCCACGCCTTACCATCCACAAACGAGTGGACAGGTTGAAGTTTTGAACAGACAATTAAAGGCAATCTTAGAGAAAACCGTAAATAGACATCGCACTGACTGGTCCACCAAGCTTTCCGATGCCCTTTGGGCTTACCGAACATCTTATAAAATGCCAATTGGGACAACCCCATTCCGTTTGGTATACGGGAAGTCATGCCATCTTCCATTGGAACTGGAACATAAGGTTTGGTGGGCCATTAAACAACTGAATTTCGATTTCAACAGTGCCAGAGAAAACAGACAACTCCAACTACAAGAGCTAGAGGAGCTCCAAATGTCCGCGTATCAAAGTGTCATGATTTATAAAGAACAAACCAAGATGTGGCACGATGGTCATCCAAAAAGAAAAGACATCAACATTGGAGATAAAGTCCTTCTTTTCAACTCCAGGCTCAAAATGTTCCCCGGGAAACTCCGCACAAAGTGGTCTGGGCCTTTCACCATTAAACATATATACCTGACTGGAGCCATCATAATTGTTGACAGCAATGGAGGAGAAAGGACAGTCAATGGACATTGATTGAAAAAATATTATACTCTAGCAGACAAAATGCCGAGACAGACCATTGAGATCAGAGACCCCACAGTGTCAACATAACAACATCAAACTTCGTCGAGCCAGTGACGTAAAACCCAGGCACTACTTGGGAGGCAACCCAAGATCTAAGTACCACCGTTTATCTTTTATCTTTATTTCCTGTTCCGTTCGTTAACTTAGGTTTATCGTCTGAAAAATATGAAAATTCACATAACAAAAACATACATAAAATATAAAAATAAAAATAATCTTAACCCTCCCAAACGGTCTTGAAACCGTTTGGGGCCAAATGGTCTCGAAACTGTTTGGGGCCAAACGGTCTCGAAACTGTTTGGTGCCAAACGGTCTCAAAACCGTTTGGGGCCAAATGGTCGCTAAACCGTTTGGCCTAGGGTTTTTGTAAGGTCAACCCCTGAATCCTATAAATATAACCCCCCCTCCTTCTTCTTTCTTTCAATTCCTGAACTCCCTTAACCCTCGGTGCACCGTTCCATCTCTGCTTCCACTCCCGCGCAACCTCTGACGAAAGTCTTCTCCGTCGCCGTCGCTCCATCTTTCGCGCATCTACACAACGACCACGACTCAGACGCTTCTGCGCTTCCCTTCGCCGTTGTCTTCCTAACCCGGAACTGCAAGGTAGACGAACCGCCATTGCCGACGCTGCAATGCCGTCGAGGCTCCCTGTTCTATCAAACCATCGTCCTTTTTACCTTCTCCATCGTCTTTACCATTGTCGATGTCTTCGACGCCTCTGCAGTTTCTTTTTCTACCACTACCATCATCCTTATCTTCGGCGCCGCTGCGGCAACCCCCTTCCTAGCCATCATCATCCTGATCGCCGTCGGCCGACCCTCGATGCTTCACCTGCCAAATAGTTTTGAAACCGTTTGGGATCAAACGATCTTGAAACCGTTTGGGACCAAACGGTCGTCAAACCATTTGGGACCAAACTGTCTTCAATCTGTTTGGAACCATACAGTCTTGAAACTGTTTGGGACCAAACAGTCTTCAAACCGTTTGGAACCATACGGTCTTGAAACCATTTGGGACCAAACGGTCTTGAAACCGTTTGGAACCAAACGGTCTTCAAACCGTTTGGAACCAAACAGTCTTCAAACCATTTGGAACCATACGGTCTTGAAATCGTTTGGACCAAACGGTCTTGAAACCGTTTGGAACCAAATGGTCTCCAACCCGTTTGGCTTTTCAAAACCGCTTGTTTTTCGTTAAACCATAAAAACACATAAATAAAACCCTATTTTTCTTATAATAAACTTGTTATTCTAACACATGATTTTCCATTTTCAGAAATGGCTTCACCAGCAAAGCAGCCCATTAGAACCGACGAAGCTCCCTTCTAGACAAGGGAACAACTGATAGAGGACCGAGCCAGGCTCCAAAAGATCGTCGATAACTACAATGAGACTGGCAAGGCCCCTCCAAAGGTCAGCATCATAGCGGCCCTGTGAGAAATTGACCGCATCAAAAAATGCCTAGCCAAGGAGCCCGATGAAGAAGTGGAAGAAATCTCTTCCAGTGATGAGGGCTCAGAATATGAGCCAACTCCTGAGGCGGAATCCCCCACCACAAAAAGCAAAGGGAAGAGGAAGGCCCATGAAGCCACTACAACTCAACAACCAAAGAAACGGGCAAGGGAGCAGGTTCATCCCGCCACCGCAAGGGAACAAACCCTGGAAGGATACATTCCACCAACCACCACATCTGCTGCCATTTTCGCCACCATCACCGTTCCTATTTTCCCTCTCATCACCACTACATCACCACCACCAGAAAACCTATACATCCACACCCTACCATCCATTAATCAATCCCTTAAACCTACAAAGTACATCTGCTCAAGCATACTCCTCAATATGGGGATCTACGACAGAATCCTCACCATGCTAGACAACACTAATCTCTCCAGACTATGCTTTGTCCCCGAAATTTCATATGTCAAACCCACTATAGAATTCTTCACACATCTCACCAAAGAAGCTGTCAACATTATGGATAGATCAAGGGATGGAGGTGACCGTAGGCTGGTCACCAAGCTCTTTGGCAGCAAGGTTGTCATCACATAAAACATGTTGAATGAAATCTTTATAGACAACTTGGAGCAGCTCAAGAAAGCCAAAGCTGTTGGAACAGAGAATACCAATTTCAACAGACATAACTTCTGGAAATCCCTGACAGGGATCCCCACCTATGAGGCAAAGACATGCAAGGCCTCGAACATACAATCTAGATTAGTGTGCACGTTGCATAAAATTCTCACAGGCGCACTCTTCCCCATGACGGAGGGCGGGAATGTCATAATTTCAGATATTTTTGTCCTCTGGTCAATCCTACACAGGATGCCAATCAACATTGGACGTCATATGATCCAGAAGCTATCCGCTTATGCCCTGGGGAAGGAAATTTGCATGGGGGGTCATATCACATCCATTATCAAATATCTCAAGATGGACAGACCTCTACCAAGATGCAAGCAGATAAAGGGAGACATCCTAACCAACAAACAAACTTTGAAAAATGCCTACATCATCAAAGATAAGGATGCAAAGTTATATTACATTTTCTGCCCTATAGTCAAATCATCTAGAACCCTGCTACCGCTCCCGGAGCTTGCAGATTACGACAAGGAAAAGCTCCTCTTCACTCACGAGGAGCTTACAAAACTCATAGCTACGGTCAAGGAACCAGAACAAAAAGCAAAGGCGGGGCAAACAGAACTTAGCATAACCGCCCCGACAGCTAGGGTAACAAAAATTCTAGTAAAACATCCCTCCAAAAGACTTTCACAGAAACAACAGCTGTCGGGGACACCAACATCAAAACCACATCCAGAGATAGAAACCCCCCTCCCCGATGAACAAATCACCACCTCATCTCTAGACTCCTTCATTATGAGTCTAAATGCTGAGCTTACCACCACCACCTCACCACCCTCCACCTTTCCACAATCCACCACTCTTCCATCTTTCTCCACAACTACACCACCACCCGCATCCTCCTCTTCACCCTTTTTCTCTTCGGGCATCCCCTTCTCCACTCCTACGCCCGACTTCACCACCTTCGCCTCCATCCCCACAATCTTTCCCCCAACACTATCAATCCCACCATTTTCACCAGATATACCACCACCTTTACCATCCACCACCACCCCGACACCGCTGGTGACCCCCCATCCTAAGCGATATCATTTCTATATCCTTCTTTCTCCATCTTCCCTTTAAATTTTGTACAAAAAATTTTCTTAGTTTCCCTTACACATTTAGTTTTTGTTTTAAATAATTCATCTGATAATAAATCTTTGGAATAAAGTCATCCCCCGCTAACTTTAGAATCAAGTCAGTCTTCAAGAATAATAACTAGAATATCACTTAGACATATAATGGTGACTTAATAATTTCTCTGCACTCTTGATCTTCATGCTTTTGTTTCACTTCTACATCTGACTCTCCACATGTCAATATCAAGGCCGAAATAAGCCAAGCTCTCAAGGATGAGAGGGGCATCAGGCGACATCCAAATCAAGAAGTCTCGCAAGTGGACCATTAAAAAGAAACCAAATAAGTGCATGTTGAAAAACTCTAAGAATAGCTTTCCTCTCTTCAAATAAAAGAGGCTTGGCCGCCCAAAATAAATTCCCTAAAAACCCCAAATCCTAAGCTTGTGAGTCTACAAATAAAAGCCAGAGAGTTGAATAAAACTATGAGAGTTGTGCCATAAATAAGGATATATATAAAGAACCAATGATGGTCTCACCCGGCCGGTACATTCAGCTGCCCTCACGAAGGCAGATGTGTCGTGTCCGGTAGTGGAACCCTAAGGTATCTTAATATATGAAAGGCTTATAAGGGACTCACCCGACCGATACATTCAGCTACCCTCACAAAGGTAGATGTGTCGTGCCTGGTAGTGAACTCCTAGAAGCATAGACAACCCCTCTCCCACTTGAAGGGGGAGTTACACATCAAGCCTTTAGCCAACCCTCATACCCACTCTAGCTTTCAGTAGGTCTTTCAGAAAGGTATAAAGCTAATTAGAGTCAACAACATGCACAAAATAAAAAGTGGTCCCAATGCAGGCTACGAGATACGGAAGAAACCTGAGACCTAAGCAACTCTCAAATACCTGAAAGAGTTAAGGCAAGCAATAAGACCTGATACGACCTTAAGAGAGCTCGGGTTTATAATTGAAGCAAGAATATGGAAATCTTAACTAAATAACATCGCCTCGCCATTACATGCCTCAGCTCTATCTAACTTGAGGACAAGCTAGACTCTAAGTTAGGGGGGTGATAACCTCCAATTTTGTGATGTTATCTTAGTATTTTTCTTCAATTTCTCACATTCTTTCTTAGATAAATTAGATAGAATCCCTAGTTATCCTCTTTTATTTCAAATATACTGTTAGATTAACTTTTCTCCATTTTACTTACAGAAAAAGACACAAAAAAATCACAAAAGCCAAACGGTCCGAAGACCGCATGGAGTCACACGGTCCCAAGACCACATGGAGTCACACGGTCCCAAGACCGCATGAAGCCAAACGGTCCCAAGACCGCATGGAGTCACACGGTCCCAAGACCACATGAAGCCAAACGGTCCCAAGACCGCATGGAGTCACACGGTCCCAAGATCGCATGAAGGCAACCGGTCCCAAGACCGCATGAAGCCAAACGGTCCCAAGACCGCATGGAGTCACACGGTCCCAAGACCGCATGAAGCCAAACGGTCCCAAGACCGCATGGAGTCACACGGTCCCAAGACCGCATGAAGCCAAACGGTCCCAAGACCGCATGGAGTCACACGGTCCCAAAATCACATGAAGCCAACCGATCCCAAGACCACATGGAGTCCAAACGGTCTCGGGGTCCAAATAGTTTCAGACTCCAAATGGTCTCGGGGTCCAAACGGTTTCAGGGTCCAAACGGTTTCAGAGTCCAAACGGTTTCAGAGTCCAAACAGTCTTCAAGACCGTTTGGACCCAAAACTGTCCAAACCGTTTGGACTTCACTTAAGGCCTATAAATAAGACCCAAGGTGTCCTCCCAAAGAAATCAAGTTTCAGACGCCCAGAGGCTGCCTCTACTACTCCAGAGCTTTTCCAACCTCCATCCTTCCGCCCAAAGGCTGTCGGTCTGAGATCCATGCTCCATCCTGAAGCTGCTTTCTCTCTCTTCACCAAAGAAGGTGGGAAGAGGAGACCTCATCATCGAGCAACCTGTGAAGTTTGAAGATCGGCACTCTCTCTCTCTTTCTAAGGGGTTGACTTTCCTCTCTCCTTTGTGGGGATGATGTTTTCTCTCTCTCTTCTCACCTCCTTCCTTGTCCTAGCTATGAGCGAGTAGTCTCTTTCACTGGGGTGCGGGGAGTAGCCCCTCTACCCATGTTTTCATCTCATGTAATGTAATCCATAGTTTGCAATATAGAGTTTCTTTCTTTTCAGTTCAACATCAATCGCTTAATGAATGCTTGTTGCTTGATCACCAACTTGTGTTATCTTTTATCTTTTAGTATGAATTGTCTATGTTTGTACTACTAGATTCGAAACTCGATTGAATGTTGGTTCTTGATGCATGTATCCACCATGCATCTGTTTCGGTATCTAGGAGTGTTTTTCAAGAAGTGGAGTAAACTCACTACCAATGTTGTACTTCCATACTATGAAATTGAATCAGTTGACGTGTGAAAGTACAACCTTGGTAAGTCGAGAAACTCACTTTGTGAAGGGAATGATGCAAAGTAGGTGACCATTCGTTCGGGGATGACTAACTTTTCAACATCCCCGCACCCCTCGTAGTTAGCTCTATGAAAGGAAGCTAAATCTACAAAGATACTAACTGTCTGGACTCTTTTTACAGGTTATGTTTTATGTTGCATGTTTTGATCCGCGTGTAGTGGCAGTGAAAACCGATCACATCCTAGTGGCTTTTTGTCATTGTTTAACATCTTTAAATTTACTTGCTTGCTTTACTTTACTTTCCCTTAGTTTAAAAACAACCAAACCAACCCTTTTGATTTAAATACCAACTATTAAAGAGATTAAGTGAAATTCCAACGTTTTCCATCTTGTTGCTCCCAACAAGACCGTTGTCCCTTGGATTCGACCCTTAACTATACTACAATAAGACTTCCACGTATCTTAGCATATGTGGGTGGAGTTATCGATCTAGTATAAGCAAGGCTAAACTTAAAGATTCACCATCTTTAGGATTTTTAGTGGTGCACGCAATTCCACATAAGTGGAGGCTCCATCACTCTCAAGGCTTCATCATCATACATCATCATCCAGGGATAGCAGTCCATTATCTCAGTATCAGAGCATAACACCTCAACTAGGCACTCAGCCTTTATCAGGTCAACATACCCTTCTCATCATATTGGTGATACATGTTATCTCATCAACAAGGATTATCATCATTCAGTGTTATACAAAACACATACACCTCATAGCTCTCACCTGGCTATGAATTCATTTGATACACCTGAATGGTTAGTATGCATATCAGGAGAGATAACTGGATCACCAAACATAGATCTTAGAGAACATAGTATTATTATCATGCCATTCAAACTTAGGGAGCATATGATTAAAACCACATCCATTATTGTGATAATATGGAGTATAAAGTGGTATCTGCATGTCTAACAATTAAATTAGTGTTATAAAACTGTGAGCATCCACTGAAACCTATATCTTATGAACATAAACATTATCTTATCATCTTACTTAGGTAACAAACTTATCACTAGTCACAACCTATCTTTCATATCTCAACAACATCTTAACCAATGATGCGGGCTCAAGACAATAGGTTCACCAACCTAGAGTTCCCGAGCTAAGAACATCCCTCACCAAAGGGGGTCGCCTACCCTCACCAAAGGTGTGGCGGGCAGGGCACTAACCCTCGCCCAAATGATATCTGCCACAAGCATGACATGCACCCATGCACAAGGGGATAACGGGAAGACTAGCACCCGAGGTGTGTCGTGCAGTCGTGGGCCAAGAGTGTATCGTGCAACCAGATGCAAGGGGATATCGTGCAACTAGGAACCATGGGTGTATCGTGCAGCCATGACCAGGGGTGTGTCGGGCAACACATCCACCTCATCGGCCAAGACACCCTATCACCCACTAGGGTTAGGGTTCCTATATCAGGCAAGCACCAAAGCCATAACACCCAAGGTTACACTACTACCCTCCATCGAACGATACCATGGCGCCCAAGGTCATCTATAGTGCAAGCTAGGGTTTGGGACCCTATAACGGTCAAGGTACCATGTCGTCCATCAAAGTCAGAGCACTTCGCATCGGTCCACACTATGGTGCCCAACTAGGGTTTCATCATCAAGAATCTTGTCGGGTGACACCAGAGCCAACCCATGTCACCCAGGGCACCAAGAGGGGATATCTACCAAGCATCATATCGGACAAAGGCATAACGCCTAGAAACAAACACTATCTAAGGCAACGTCCATATCGGTCAAAGGCATATTCCTCAACAGCATCATCAGGTGTAAAGGTTCATATTGGTCAAGAAGATCAACAGAACACCATCTAGCATATTGCCCAAGATTCATCCCTAGAAGAGGGATATCGGGCAGAACACATCATAAGGGTATCGTACATGGGTTCCAAGACCATGACGGGTGGGTCATCTTCAACCTCAAGACAACCACCAGACCCTAAAAGATCAAGAGAGTTGGCTCACCTCTCAACAACCAAGTGAGAGGGGTTTTGCACAACTTCCATCACATATCGGGCAAGCAAGGTGGGTCATCATCATAACGGCCAACCCACCAACCTCCACTAGGTCAAGACCAACCAAAGGCTCACCTCACAAGTCCATGGCAAGAGAGGGGTGTTTCCCAAGCAACTAGAGTATAGACTCACCTCTCAACGACTAAGGGAGAGAGGGGTTTTTCCTACACCACTAGAGCTCAAGCTCACCTCTTCAAGACCAAAGGGAGAGAAAGGAATTTTTCCCCAAGAACACACCACACACACCATTAGATTAGGAAACCCTAGGCTCACCTCTCAAAAACCAAGTGAGAGAGGGGTTTTGCCCAACGAATCCTAAACCAAAGGTTCGACCGACAAGGTTTAAGAACAAATCTAAACAACCTAACCATGTCACCATAACCAACTAGATCAAGGGCACATACTAGGGCAAAGATATTTCCAACAAGATAAACATGGCCAATCAAGATAGCACATATAGCATGCAACATAAAAAGAAGTAGTATAGATAGGGTTAGGAGTTATGTAACCTGCCTCAAGCACACTCCTCAAGCTCCAAAGCTCCAAGCACCAAGCTTCAAAGCTCCAAGGCACCACCACAGGAGGAGAAGGAGCAAGGCACTCTCTAGGGTTCAGCCACCACTAGAGGAAGAAGGAGACTAGAGCTATGTTTCCCACCAAGGAGAGAGTATTGGACACCAAGCTCCACTAAGGGGAAGTGTATCGGCCACCAAGGAAGAAAGAAAGCAACTAAAGAGCTAAAGGGATCCCAAGCTAGCAAAGAAGGGGGTATATAAGCAAGAGGGTTAAGTGGGCGTCCACTAAGGGATAGCTCCACATGTGCTCACCCAAACCACCACATGTCCGAGGGTTATGCCACATGCTAGCATCCCAAACCACTTGTCCATGACTTGCCACCCACTAGCAAGGTGACATCTACTTGTCCCAAGATGGTGACACAAACGAGGCTAGGTCAAGTGGGGTGTGTTTCTCCCATCATGGTAACCCGACACACCCACCACCATCCTTGGCCGATACACATTTCTGGCTGATACACCATGGCCGATACAAGGCACCAGGCTCACCCTTGCCCGATACCAAGCCTCAACAAAGCAAAACAAACCCCAACAAGGCTCAACAAAGCCCAAAGCAACTCAAGCAACGAGCCCAACCCATCCTCTCAACTCTAGAGGATGCAAGGAGAGAGAAAGACATCTCTCAAGGTGACAAACTTGCATACCAACCCTAAAACTTGGGTAAATTGCAAGTTGCACCTCCACCTCTCAACAAAGCACAAACAAACCCTAATCACAACTCAGGTGATTAGCAAGCATCTCAACACAAGGCTTAGGTAAAGCAAACAGGGTAAGCCCAAAACAAAGGTTAGGGTCCTTACAAGCCATAAACCTCTACAAAGGGATTTCGCCCTCGAAATCCGAAGAGAAAAGTGAGGGATACTTCCTCCTCATCTCTTCCTCAAGCTCCCATGTGGCTTCCTCAATGCCACGATGATGCCAAAGAACCTTCACAAGAACCAAGTCCTTCCTCTTCAGCTTCTTCACTCTTCTGTCGATGATCATTACTGGACCTTCTTCGTATGTCACATCTTCATCCAGCTCAACCTCATCCGGCTGTATCACTGTCATTGTGCCTGGATGACTTTTCTTTAGCATACTGACATGGAACACCGGATGTAACATGTGCAACTCTGGCGATAGTTCTAACTTGTAAGCTACCTTTCCAACACGTGCTATTACCGGATATGGCCCCATATACCTGGGTGCCAACTTGCCTTTCCGGCCAAACCTCAGCATGCCTTTCCAAGGTGAGACCTTGAGATACACCTTGTCTCCCACTTGGAACTCTAGAGGTCGTCAACAATCATCTACATATGACTTCTGTCTATCCTATGTCATTTTCAACTGTTGCTATATCACTTTGATCTTTTCTGTTGTCTGCTGCACTAACTCAGGACCCAAAAGCCGTTACTCGCCAGACTCATACCAACATAGAGGAGATATGCACTTCCTACCATATAAAGCCTCATAAGGTGCCATGTCAATACTCCGTTGGTAACTATTGTTGTAGGCAAATTCTATCAAACTGAGATGCACATCTCAACTTCCTAGGAACTGCAAAACACAAGCTCGGAGAAGATCCTCCAAAGTCTGAATAGTCCTTTCAGACTATCCATCTGTCTATGGGTGGAAAGCGGTACTGAACCTCAACTGTGTTCCCAACACTTTGTGCAGCTGTTCCCAAAAATGACTCATGAACTGGGGACCTCGGTCGGAGATTATTGTTGTGGGCACACCGTGCAAAAACACTATCTCATCCACATATATCTGAGCAAGCTTTTCTCCTGTATACGTTCTCTTTATAGGTATGAAATGAGCAGACTTCATCAAAATGTCCGCTATCACCCAAATGGAATCATGATTCCTACCTGTCCTTGGCAGACCAACTACAAAATCCATGGCTATATGATCCCGTTTCCACTACAATATCGACATGGGTTGCAACGTACCTGCCAGTTTCTGATGCTCAACCTTGACTTGCTGGCATATCGCACACTTAGCTACAAACTCGGCCACGCCTCTCTTCAAACCAGGCCACCAATACAGATCCTTTAGATTATGATACATCTTGGTGACACCTGAATGCATAGCATACATCGATGCGTGTGCTTCCTCAAGCACTAACTTCCTCAAATCATCAACATCTGGGACCACCATCCTATCATGATAACAAATTAGTCCATCCTCTGACTCATGGAAGCCATCCCACTTCTTGCTGCCGAACTCTGATTTAATCAACTAAACTATAGCATCTTCCTGTTGTGCTTCTTTGATCTGTTGCCTCAACGTAGGTTTCACTTGGACCTGTGCCAACAGTCTAGCCAATAAAGAGACTTCCAACTGTACGTTCATCTGCCACAAAGAGACAAACATATCCCGCCTATGGCATACTAGAGAACTCAACTGTGCCTTCTTCATACGAAGAGAAGAAGACTTTCTGCTAAGCGCATCAGCTACCACGTTCGCTTTACCAGGATGATACTCAATAGTGCAATCATAATCATTGATCAACTCCATCCAGTGATGTTGTCACATGTTTACCTCACTCCGCGAGAAGATATACTTTAGGTTCTTATGATCCGTAAATATCTGACACACTTCCCCATAAAGCTAGTGTCTCCATATCTTTAATGCATGAACCTCTACTGCTAGCTCCAAATCATGTGTCAGATAGCTCTCCTCATGTTTCTTCAACTTTCACGAAGAAAAAGAAACCACATGATCTTCCTGCATCAACACACAACCTAAGCCTTTCTTGGAAGCATCACAAAAAACAACATAGCCTTTCCCAGGCTCTGGCAGCACCAACACTGGAGCACTAGTCAACTTTTCTTTCAAGTTCTAAAAAGCTTGCTGACAACGATCATCCCAAACAAAAGGTACATCCTTCCTGGTCAACATCATCAACAACAACACGATTACACTGAAGTCCTTTATAAACATCCGATAGTATCCTGCTAGACCCAGAAAACTACAAACTTCAGTCGGCGTTTGTGGTTGCTCCCACTCTGCAACTGACTCCACCTTCTTGGGGTCCACTCTGACTCCTTCCACGGATATCACATAACCCAAGAAAGTCACTTCTTTTAGCCAGAACTCACACTTACTAAACTTGGCATAAAACTGATGCTGGCGAAGGAGAGTTAACACTTGTTGAAGGTGATGTTCATGCTGTTGACTACCTCGACTATAGATCAAGATGTCATCTATGAATACCACAACAAACTGGTCTAGAAACGGACAAAACACCCTATTCATTAGATCCATGAAAGCAGCATGCATATTGGTTAGCCTGAACGGCATAACCACAAACTCAAAGTGACCATTCCTCATCCTAAAAGCTAACTTTGGTATGTCGTCTGCCTTGATCCTCAACTGGTGATATCCAGATCATAGATCAATCTTTGAGAACACTATAACACCACACAAATGATCAAATAGATCATCTATCCTCGATAAAGGGTACTTGTTCTTAATCGTAACTTTGTTCAACTGCCTATAATCTATGCACAGACGCATTGATCCATCCTTCTTCTTTACGAACAGAACTAGTGCACCCCCGGCGATGTGCTCGGTCTGATGAAACCTTTATCTAGCAACTCCTGTAAGTGCTTCTTTAGCTCTTCCATCTCAGCTGGAGCCATCCATTACGGTGTCTGAGCAACTAGTTGTGTCCCTGGCACCAGATTGATCTCAAAGTCAATCTCTCGAGGTGGGGAAAAACTGAGAAACTCATCGAGAAACACATCCTCAAACTCTTTGACAATTGTCATGTTTGGAAGACTCATACCTTTTTCCTCGGTATCCACAACATGAGCTAAGAACGCCTTACATCCTTGCCGCAACAACTTCTCTACCACCATGGCTGATACTAAACACGTCGGAAGAATCTTCCTATCTCCCTGGAAGATCCACTTCTCACCATCATCAACAAACACCGCTTGCTTGGAACCACAGTCTAGCACAACCTTTTACCTCTCTAGGGTATCCATCCCAAGGATTACACCAAATCCAAGCATATCAAGTGCTAAAAGACCCACTTGTATCTTGTGTCCCGAAAAAGATAGAACACAGGACGGGCACACCTCTCAAAGCATCGAGGAACCATCAAGAGGGGTTTCTAAAAACAAGCTATCTCTCTTACAACTAATAGGTAAAAGATAGTTGTCAAGCATACTACGAGCGATAAAAGAGTGAGTAGCACCCAGGTCAACCAAAATAGATACAAAGCAAGAAGAAGACGAATCAGAATGAAATAACTCCATCTGACCTGCCACCACTCGCAGGTTGACTATCGCCTCCGACTGACTCATAGCATAGAATCGAGCCGTTGCTTGTGGTCCACATCCTCTGCTTCCTTGAGCAGACGATCCAACTTGCGAATCTTGGCCGCGTCCTCGCCCTCTGATGCCACTAAACTTCTATCTATCTGAACCTTGTTGATTCTATCTGGTTTGTTGCGTCACTTCGACATCTCTCCTTGGGCAATTGGACTTCAAATGCCCAGACTGTCCATAGTGATAACATGACCTGTCATCTAACTGTGTCCTAGATGGCCCTGTCACTGCTACTGAAGTTATGATGTAAGCTCTGTATGGCAAATAACGACGCCCTTCTCCTTTACTTGGTGACCAATGCGATGGTGCACTAGAACCTTGCCTCATGGAAGGTGTAGAAAACCTCAGCTTCTTGTGGCTGTCAAGCCTCTATTTTTGGAACTGAGCATGTCTTTTCTTGGTCATAGCCTCTCTCTTTTCACGGACTGACCGTTCAATCCCTCGGATAGACTCCAAAAATGTGGAAAACTTCTCTCGATTTTCTAAAGCAGCAGCAGGTGTCGATAGTTCAACACTCAGACCTTTCTCAAACCGTCTGATTCTCTCATCATCTGTTGCCGCCATGTGAGGACAAAACCTCAACATGTCCATGAACTAGGCTTCATACTCGGTGATGCTCATCGATCCTTGGCGCAGACGCTCAAACTGGTTGATCTTCTTGTCCAGATAGGTCTTCGGTAGGGCTGAGCATCGGTCCAGAACCGGACCGGACTGGACCGAACTGGACTGGACCGGACCGCAGACCAAATTTTAACAAATATATGGATCGCAGACCGGACCGTTTCAAGGTAGGACCGGACTGGGACCAGACCGTTTTGTACTAGGACCGGACTGGACCAGACCGTTTGGACCGTAATCAGCCTTTTTTACATGTTTTATAACTTATTTAATTGTACAAAGCTGATAATCTTAGTCACTTATAACAATTATATAACTTTAGTATCAAACATTTATACTAGTAGTGATTATATATGTACTTTATTTGTAATTATTATAGAATACACCTTCAAATATACATGAATTTTATATAAAAGTCAATCTGCGGTTCGGACCGGACCGGACCGGTTTTGGACCGGCCCGGACCGAAGACCGAACTCATCAAATTCCCAGACCGCGGACCAGACCAAACACAAAATGGACCGCACCGGATCGGACCGAATTGAGCAGTCTGGTCTGGTTTTGCGGTCTGGACCATTATTTGCTCACCCCTAGTCTTCGGGAAGTATTGACTCACGAACTCTCGTCGGAAGATGTCCCAAAATATCACCTCTCCAGGCCGCTTCTCCTCCTCAATGGCCCACCAGTAGCCAGCACTACCTTTCATAAGGTAGACAACATTCTTGACTTTGTCTGCTTCAGGGATGTCGAGGATCCAGAAGGCCTTCTCAAGACCTGTCAGCCACAGATCTGCATTTGCTGGATCAGCCGTTCCAACATAATCCGAAGCTTCGACTCGGCAAAGCCGCTCAAAGGTCTTCCCAATACCCAAACATTCACCATGGGGAGCCTATGCTCTTGGCGGAGGCACTGACAATCTATCCACCATGTGATTCATTGTTTCCATTACCTGTCCCATAAGGTGTTGGTAGATTGGGTTCTCGAAAATGGCTGGGTCGATTTGGGGGACCTCAGGCACCCGATCTTCATGTGCCTGCACTCGTGCTCCATCAACATATGCCGCATCACTGCTCTCAACAACATGTTCTTCATGATTTCCAGACATCTTTAGCTTTATCTTCTGCTGGGGGCAGAAGGTTATTATGAGAAAATCTGGAAAACTCACAAGAACATACACAAGCCTAGTCCTAGATCCCTGTAGACTCAGAGAACCTAGAGCTCTGATACCAAAACTTATTGTGACATCCCACTATCACACAGACAACGAAATGCCACACAAAAATGTGCAGAACTTCCATAAACCACATATTACCAAAAACACGGGTTAATTAAAACTGATTGTGGAAAATAGATAAACAAAGAAACTATTAGATCCAGATACTTTTCCTGCAAGGAAACATATTATATAATCATAACTAAACCTTGATATGTGTCCATAGTTCATAGGATCCAGCTGTCACATAGACACAAAGAGTTCACCACCTATTTATTTACAGAACAGGCCATACCAGGCCAATAGTAGGATAAATGAAACTACATCAGCTATACATCACGAGACGTCGTCAAAACACTTCCAAGGACCTGAGAGTACATGGATGACTCTAGGACTCTACTACCAAACAACCAAAAGAGCATCATATCTATCTCTTGCCTCCTACTGTTCTTCCTGCTGCTTGGCCGCAACCTCATGACCACCACTACGTCTATCACGATCACCTAAAAAGGTTTAAAACCAGTGGGGTGAGACACACAGTCCCAGTGAGAAACATAACCCCCGCCGAAACTATAAAACCTCAAAGGAGAGCTAGACCAGATAAAGCAGGTAACTGATATAAGCAGCTCATATATACGACATACTGAACAGAACTAGCTTACCAAGATATCCAGGAGGCATATAACCAAATATTTCTCTGTGGAACATGATTGACAAAATAAGCTTTATAAGAACTTATCACAAGATATGAGGAATGTACAAATAACTGGCAAGATATAACTAGTGCAACTATACATGCAAGGCCTCAACCAATGTTCCGTGTTTTGCCTTAAGCGGTACATACTATACAGCTAGATTACAATTTTATTATGCCCCGTGGAAGTGAGCCGTCCCGCTCAAATCCAACCTTCAGATGCAAAGCCCAAAACCGGTGCCATACAAGGTCATTGGGAGAGCCGGACTCCATGACCTCACCTCTTCGTGGTCAGTGCACAATAACCAAAGTAGGACCGCAGTCTCTTGCTTGAGTGGCCTCAGCCATAGGGTTAGCTCACACAGTCTACCCTTTTTATCTAGACCACCCTTGGTACAAGTCACAGTGCTAGTATACTTGAGCCACATGCCAGTTCATCGTGCTCCTTGAGCCATGAACGCATTCATGCTCTATCATTCTGAGCCATGGGTTTGTTCACCATGCTCTTATACATCCTGAGTCTACAACCACAGTTACACTCTAATCCTCCTATTTTCATTTAGGAAAAACCCTACATATTCAACAATATGCGCTCTAGGTAATCCCGCAGGATAAACCCGTTTCACCATCACCAGCTACTGACGATGATGGATCTATGGTCAGGGCAAAACTACATGAAATGCTCCACTGTAATTAATTAGTATGTTTTAGGTGAATTGTTGAGGCAAATGGGTTATAAAACATAAACAACATTGTGTCATACTACAACTTCCATTATCATATTGCTATGGGATCTCAATCCCTCATCACATAATACCACTGCCTCTCAAGGCTTCATCATCATACATCATCATCTAGGGATAGCAATCCCTTATCTCAGTATCAGAGGCTAACACCTCAACTAGGCACTCAGCCTTTATCAGGTCAACAAACCCTTCTCATCGTACTAGTGATACATGTTATCTCATCAACAAGGATTATCATCATTCAGTGTTATACAAAACACATGCACCTCATAGCTCTCACCTGGCTATGAATTCATTTGATACACCTGCATGGTTAGTATGCATATTAGGAGAGATAATTGGATCACCAAACATAGATCTTAGAGAACATAGTATTATTATCATGCCATTCAAACTTAGGGAGCATATGATTAAAACCACATCCATTATTGTGATCATATGCAGTATAAAGTGGTATTTGCATGTCTGACAATTAAATTAGTGTTATCAAACTGTGAGCATCTGCTATACCCTATATCTTATGAACATAACCATTATCTTATCATCTTACTTAGGTAACAAACATATCACTGGTCACAACCTATCTTTCATATCTCAACAACATCTTAACCAAACATGCAGGCTCAAGACAACAGGTTCACCAACCTAGAGTTCCCGAGCTAAGCACATCCCTCACCAAAGGGGGTCTCCTACCCTCACCAAAGGTGTGGCGGGCAGGGCACTAACCCTCACCCAAAGGATATCAGCCACAAGCATGACATGCACCCATGCACAAGGGGATAACAGACAGACTAGCACCCGAGGTGTGTCGTGTAGTCACGGGCCAAGAGTGTATCATGCAACTAGATGCAAGGGGATATTGTGCAACCAGGAACCATGAGTGTATCATGCAACCATGACCAGGGGTGTGTCGGGCATCACATCCACCTCATCGGCCAAGACGCCCTATCGCCCACTAGGGTTAGTGTTCCTATATCAGGCAAGCACCAAAGCCATAACACCCATGGTTACACTACTACCCTCCATCAAATGATGCCATGGAGCCCAAGGTCATCTATAGTGCAAGCTAGGGTTTGGGACCATATAACGGTCAAGGTACCATGTCGTCCATCAAAGTCAGGGTACTTCCCATCGGTCCACACTATGGTGTGCAACTAGGGTTTCATCATCAAGACTCATGTCGGGTGACACCAGAGCCAACCCATATCGCCCAGAGCAACAAGAGGGGATATCTACCAAGCATCATATCGACCAAAGGCATAACGCCCAACAACAAACACTATCTAAGGCAAAGTCCATATCAGTCAAAGGCATATTTCCCAACATCATCATCAGGGGTAAAGGTTCATATCGGTCAAGAAGGTCAACAGAACACCATCTAGCATGTCTCCCAAGACTCATCCCTGGAAGAGGGATATCGGGCAGAACACATCATAAGGGTATCGTGCAGGGGTTCCAAGACCATGACGGGTGGGTCATCTTCAACCTCAAGACAACCACCAGACCCTAAAAGATCAAGAGAGTTGGCTCACCTCTCAATAACCAAGTGAGAGGGATTTTGCGCAACTTCCATCACATATCGGGCGGCAAGGTGGGTCATCATCATAACGGCCAACCCACCAACCTCTACTAGGTCAAGACCAACCAAAGGCTCACATCTCAATTCCATGGCAAGAGAGGGGTGTTGCCCAAGCAACTAGAGTATAGAATCACCTCTCAACGACTAAGGGAGAGAGGGGTTTTGCCAACACCACTAGAGATAAAGCTCACCTCTTCTAGACTAAAGGGAGAGAAAGGAGTTTTTCCCCAAGAACACACCAAACACACCATTGGATTAGGAAACCACAGGCTCACCTCTCAACAACCAAGTGAGAGAGGGGTTTTTCCCAAAGAATACTAAACCAAAGGTTCGGCCAACAAGGTTCAAGAACACATCTAAACAACCTAACCTTGTCACCATAACCAACTAGATCAAGGCCATATACTAGGGAAAAGATATTTCCAACTAGATAAACATGGTCGATCAAGATAGCACATAAAGCATGCAACATAAAAAGAAGTAGTATAGCTAGGGTTAGGAGTTATGTAACCCGCCTCAAGCACACTCCTCAAGCTCTAAAGCTCCAAGCTCTAAGGAACCACCACAAGAGGAGAAGGAGCAAGGCACTCTCTAGGGTTCAACCACCACTAGAGGAAGAAGAAGACTAGAGCAATGTCACCCACCAAGGAGAGAGTATTGGCCACCAAGCTCCACCAAGGGGAAGTGTATCGGCCACCAAGGAAGAAAGAAAGAAACTAAAGAGCTAAAGGGATCCCAAGCTAGCAAAGAAGGGGGTATATAAGCAAGAGGGTTAAGTGTGAGTCCACTAAGGGATAGCTCCACATGTGCTCGCCCAAACCACCACATGTCCAAGGGTTATGCCACATGCTAGAATCCCAAACCACTTGTCCATGACTTGCCACCCACTAGAAAGGCAATGACCACTTATCCTAAGATGGTGACACAAACGAGGCTAGGTCAAGTGGGGTGTGTATCACCCATCATGGTTACCCGACACACCCACCATCCTTGGTCGATAAGCCTTCCTGGCCAATACACCATGGCTGATACAAGGAACCAAGATCACCCTTTCCCGATACCAAGCCTCAACAAGGCAAAACAAATCCCAACAAGGCTCAACAAAGCCCAAAGCAACTCAAGCAACAAGCCCAACCCATCCTCTCAACTCTGGAGGATGCTAGGAGAGAGAAAGACATCTCTCAAGGTGACAAACTTGCACACCAACCCTAAAACTTCGGTAAATTGCAAGTTGCACCTCCACCTCTCAACAAAGCACTAACAAACCCTAATCACAACTCACGTGATTAGCAAGAATCTCAACACAAGGTTTAGGCAAAGCAAACAGGGTAAGCCCAAAACGAAGGTCATGGTCCTTACAGATACCGTCATAACAATCCCCCCCCCCCTTTAAAAGGTTTCGTCCCCGAAACATAAACGTGCAAGAAAAGTACTTTCAAGGTTTATTTTAAGCTTCTGAAATCTTACATGTCATTATATTCTTCTATTTCATACTTGAATGTAGTTTTCAACGTTAAGTCCTTTATTTCTTTTCTAATCACAACATGTTAAAATAGTTCTCAATGATAACAAACAAATTCTCTATGCCACAATCAATCATAATAGAGAGAGAGAGAAACAACTATTTCAATATTTTTTTATACTCTTGAGGTGTTACCTCAACATTGATAATCTGATCCAACTATCTCAATTCATACGGCTCAATATGTACTATTGTTATGTATTACCTCTAAATCACAAAAGAGAGTTCAACATGTTGTTTTGAATTTTTACTATTATGCTACTCAAATAGAAAAATAATCTTGAGTTGGAATACTAGATTCAACAACAATTGTACAATACTACTCACGACATCCCCATTGGATCATGGATGCATAAGGTGAAGCATTACCATTACATTCCATACTATTCTCAAGTATGAGCCCACACATAATTCAAGGTGTGACCATCGGGTTATAGCATACTAGGGTTTCAACAATAGTAACAAAGTACTCCATGATTGTATTAGTCATTCAAGGACTATTCATACCCAATTACCATCACTTAATTATATTAAATCTAGGTATAACAAGCTATACCTCATTAGGGTTACATATCAATACAATATGGTTATCGTCCCTTCTATTCATATGAGTGAATAGGTAAGACTACCTTATTCAAGGTAACCCTTCATTTGTTTTATCATCATTTGAACCATATCACCATACAACAATTGTACAATACTAAGATGGATTACTAGTATGAATGACTACAACTATCAGACACCTGAAATTAACATATTGCTTGTACATGTACACTGAAATCATACGTAGAACCAATTTACATACCTTAATATACCTTCAACAAATTATACTTCTAAAAACAAATTCACATATTACTAAAAGCCAATGTTTTCTCTTATCTCTCTTCTCATTCATTACTACTTACTTTTTGCTACTTATCCTTCTCATTTTAATCATGTAGATTAAACATCCCTAAAATTGAAACATACAAGGTACAAATAGATTATTCATCATTCTTGCTATCACTACAAGAATTTATCTCATATCACACTTCACTCATATTGTATTTCTCCTTTTGTTCAAAATAGACTTGTTACATTTCAAATTTATATCTTACTCTTTACTCCGAATCATTTCCATATTGTTTATCTACCTTTCAGATTAGCTATCTTTAAACCCTGGATTACTATCAGTGCTAGTTTACTTCTCATAGTGCAAATCTCATGATCTTGTTTTATAGAGATGCTAGTATTCAAGTTCAAATCACTAGTCACAACCCTTGAACTACTACAACTCTAAACATTCTAGGGTTTGGTCCTTATCAGTAGCATGAAATTTTTGTGTGTAACTTTGGTCCCTTAATTTGAAAGTCAAACTTTGGATCTCACAAGTTTTACTAAAGTCTTCCTTATCTTATCAATTGAATTTCCTTTCTCTTACTTGGCCATTCAGATAGATTACATTCTCAATTTACCCTGCTAGGGTTTCATCATCATATTGTATGTCATTATTACATTCACTATATGCCTCTACCATGGTGGTTATGCATCATATATGATTCATTTTCTTATCACTTCATTCCCACATTGCTTTCATTAAGGAATATATGAAAGAGAAGATGATTTTGAGACTTAGAACTCTTATCTTCAAACATTCATTAATACATTTCTCATATGTAGGTTTAATTAATTATCTACAAGGATACTTGACTAATTAGCACTTTCTTGAATCTCACAACCTCTTTCTTTTATAATCTATATTACTCCACCATGTTTCAAACCTTTTCATTACTTTTCATAATCCTCTTACCATATACTGCTATTCCACATATCATCTTTAACTTCTAATTTTCTTTTCTGATCATGTTGCTTCTTTTAGGTGTATGATCATACATACCATGTTGCACATATTTCTTTTTATCCTCCTGCTAATGTAAAGTTGAAATTCTAAATTCATAATCTCTCTACTAGTTTCAACTCATGTCTAATACATTACATATCCTTCATTTTAAATCAAACGACACATGCATGGGTCAAACTTAGTATCTCTTTTAATCAAGTTCTTACCTCTTGAATATAGTCTACCTTTGTATGATTTATTCATTGGTTAAACTACACTTTTGTTCTTCTTTTAGAAATTAGTTTGTTGTTCTATAGAGACTTAGAATCCAAAGGTAGTAGGATGAATGTATTAACTTCACAATAAAGGTATACATTCCATGCTCTCAATTATATCATAATCATCATTCCTTAATCAAGCTCATTATTTCCAACATTTATCTTTGTTTCAACTAAGTTTCTTATCCTAGTTTTATGATTTACATGCTCATCTAGTTCTCTTCACTTTAACTTTTATGAAGACTCTTCACTTCTATGTACTTATTGAATACTTAACTCTTTTCTTCTATTTTCCCTTTGCTTTGGAGTACATAAAAACATTGTACTCAATTATATAATGCATTCCTCATGATTGATTCTTACTATCTTGGCCCTTACATACTTTTCGCATATCTTTTCCATATTTCATATTTAGAGTTCATATAATACTAATGATTAAACTTAATCAGAATCTTATGTCTTGTTCCTTTATTCCCAATTAAGGGTTTCTCATATGAGGCCCCAAAGTTAGATCTCAGACATCAGTTTCAAATGATTCTTAGCTATTCTAATCTTTCCCATATGTTTCAACATCTTAGTGTATGTACATTCTCACTATGATGTGGGTCTAATTTATCCAGAATCTACTCTTATTATATTTTTAATAGGAGTCATTAGATCCTAGTAACGCATCCTACTAGATGGACCAGGACGAACCTGCAGTCCTGAAGCCAAGAGCTACTTAAGATTAACCAACTCCTTTTAATCTCAAACATGTGGAAAGAATATCCACTTAGAAAAGTCCATTCAAAGATCATTTCTAGTCTACTTGATACAAAGAATGTAATCAATAAATGTTACAATTGCATAGGGTACAACAAATCTTAAGGACCCATATATATTTCAAAATACTGAATATCTGAATTTCAACTTATAAGAGCTTTTCTACTCATCTCCAATAAAACAACAATATGAAATGAAAGTTCTATCTCATTTTATGTTTATGCTCTTAATTCATGGTACTTATCTTGTTTCTAACCCTAATATTTCTAGGGTTCCTCTCTAGACAATCCTTCCACTATATACCTAGCTAGGGTATACATGAAAGAATACACATAGTAGCTTGATACTGGTTGATCCAAGTACTCAAATATCGGTCCAGGATATCCAAATACTCAAATCCCTAGAGCTAACATCATAACATCTCCTATCTTCCACACTTATGACTCTAACTTACTAACTTAATGGTCCCTGACAACTTAGCCTAAGCTCTGATACCAAAGCTGTTACACCCCGATCTCACAATTACCACTAATCATGAGAATAGGGTATAAATTGATGATTTAACGTAATACAAAAATCACCCTTAACTTTTTCTTCCTTTTCAAACTCTTTGATTTCTCACATTGAACCACATAAACAAAGTATACAAGATAATTAAACTTACATTTCTCTAATATAATCTCAGCATTTAATGATACACATCCATACATTCATTATGTTTCTCACACTTCCATGTACATACGACATGACAATCATTTGCATTCTCTCCTATTAAGGAAATAAACATATAAAACATCATTTACAACTCTCTCTCAGATCTATACAAGGACCTAGAGTGACAGGGACCGACTGAACATAACTATACTCATACTTAACTCTTATGGTAGATCTACTTTGATACAATGATATCTTCTTCAAGTCCATGTGATTTTCCTAAAATAATTGAGTATAGGGGTGAGCCTATTCGCTCAGTGAATGAGTACTTCAAAGAAACAGTCTAAAGCACTGATATAATTACAGATATACTTTTGAGCAATTCATATCAATTATAACAACTGAAAGCTTTAGAGGGTCTAATAATTGACAATCATAAATATGGTGGGATACTCTAAATATCTATAAGAGTGAATCAATATATGAAATGCTTGATTGATCATAAAGAGAACAAATAATTCAGAAACATACAAAGAATAATTGAATAATTGTACACACTTGTTTGACCTCTCATTCATTTTATTATGCCCTGATCATATGCAGTGTACTCTACATATGAAGACTCATAGTGCACTACGATCACACCATACAAGACTTAACGGACACACTCAGGAAATGCTAAGTATGACTACTCTCCTTGTCTGCAATAGGGAAATGGCTCTCTGGCCTAAACTGGACTCCTCCTCTAACTTGAGCACACAGGCAGAGAGTCAAGCCACCTCTTGGCTTTTCTGTACTCTAGTGCCACCATGACTTTTGGTTGATGTTGGACACTGTATACTATAATTTAAGGAGACTTCTACTAGGGCTTCGTCCCCCATGCCATCTGATAGCATGTTCTGTCCGTCGTATACTGGACACTTCCAGGGTTAGGTCGTTTCACCCCTAAGGCGCAGACCTCACATAAGGGTTCTACGGTGTTCAGGGCTCCTAAATATATTATTTTATTAATCCTAGAAAGCTCTTTCTACATTGTACCCTTCTCTTATACTTGACTCTGGTATCTCTATGATGTCGCGTCTACTTATTTGAAGTTATAATACAATATGTATATCATTCTAAACTTGGTAGAGTAGTATATTCAAAACAGTGTAATATACTGAGTAATCAACATACTATATATGCAGGAAGACTAAAATTCTTAAATAAATAGATTTCATGTCTACTTGGCACATATACACTAGAATCATGCATATCAACCCAAATCTTGAGTTGTGCATCTCATAACTCAATAAAGAGTTAATTACTTATCATGACAAGAATTATTAATAATAACTGAGAACATTGATATCACAATACTTGATTCATTGAACACCCTACCCTTAGTGTTTCATTAATCACCACAAATGCTATAAAGATAGGTGTAATAAATCTATCACATACTTTTTAAATATTTAAAACACATGATACCTGGGATCTCAATCTCTTATCACATTACTGGGAATTCTCATCCCTTCACTTCCTTATCATGATTGCTGGATCTGGGCATTCAAACCCTTAGATCATCACATAGCATTCACTACTACAGAAACAACATTCAATGTCGCTTTTCTCGGCGTCGGTTATTTAAAAAAACCGCCGCCTAAAACACTACACGTCGGCTATTTAGTAAATTCGACGTCTATATTCGAAGACCATCCAGACACGGGTACCGCTTTGTATTCAGTGTCGGCTGCATAACAAACAACCGACGCCTAAAATCGCCCGCGAAATCCAATTTTTGAGCGAAAAAAATTTGGCACATATAGCGTCGATGTTTTACCAAAAAACCGCCGCCTATATAAGATGAAAAATTGCGCAAAAAGTTCCATCTTAGGTGTCGGTTATCCGTTGATAACTGACGCCGATAATGGTTCCCGCCATACTATTTAGGGCAAATTTTGTCTAATTGGACGTCGCTTATTTAAGTATAACCGACGCCGAAGACGTTAGGGGTCGGTTGTATTTTATAACCGACGCCTTTTACCAACTTAATAGACTCTCGATCGGCCACTGTCCCCTTTCTTCTGTTTCATTTCTAGAATTTCTCCCCGGTGCTGTTGCCGCCCGACTGCAACCCCCACCCGTCGTTGCTACTGCTTCTGTGCCGCCGTCGCTCTGCCGCCACTCCCTGCTCCTTCTGCGCCGCCGTCTCTGGTCTGCTTGTGCGCCGCCTGCTCCTTCTACACCGCCGTCTCCCTGCTCCTTCTGCTTGTACGCCGCCTGCTTCTTCTGCGCCCTGCGGCTACCTACCTGCCCTACGTCAGCGGTCCTGGAGCTCGCCATGCCTGCCCTGTGCCGGCGGTCCTTTGCTCGACCTCACCTCGCCACCGACCTGTCGAACTCACCTCGCCCTGCTCGCTTGCCCAGGTACCTACCGACCTACCCAGGCGGCACCTAGGCACGCCTAGGCGGCCAGGCGTTCACCTAGGGTCCCAAACCCAGACGCCCAACCTAGTTAGGCATCTGGGATGCCTGGGCGATGCTTGGGCTGCGCCAAGGCACAATGCTGCTGTGTATTTTTTTAAAATTAAGTTATTTACTAATTTGTGTTTATTTATGTACTGATTTTTATTTATTTATGTATTGTTTCAGGAATTAATCGATCATCTACTTCTGCCCGCCGTCTCCCTGCCTGTCTCCTGCTCACCTGCCTACTTGCCTGCCTACTCGCCTACCCTCCGTCTCGCCCAAACAGAGGTAAACCCTATTTTATTACACTGCTTGATCTTTAATCACATAGACTTACTCAACATTGCTACTTGTATGATCTTAGTGATTAAAAACACTCTTTCCTGGTCCCTTCAGTAACTAATGTTCCCTTGAGATGAGTGTTAATTGATCTAGTTTGCTTACTTTCCTTGTAATGCCATCTTTTATGTGCTATGACATAGTCATCTTTAGAGTATTAAAATTTAAAATGATGCAACTTGTACACTTGTTAAATTTGAATCTATAAATCCTATGAATTGATATCACCCCACAAAATCAGTTGTCACTATTATGTCTTGTACACTCTAAATCTAATACTCTTATGCTATTTTAACACCATGATGACCTAACATGAAACCATACTCTTAATGATATGATTTACATATCTATTATTGTGTTTGTTGGCCTAGAAACCCATCCAAGATTTACTCATTAGGAGTAAATCTTGGATAGTCCCCGGTTTGGGACTGTTCTTGAACACCTAATCTTACTTAGGATGTAAGTGTATAATGTGTATTGGGTTTTCGAGAAAATTTCGGTAACATTTCCCTATTTGTTCTCTAAGTACATATGTACTTAGAGAACAGTGGGGAAATGCTTCTGAAATTTTCTTGAAAACCCAATACACATTATACACTTACTAGTGAGATTAGGTGTTCAAGGATGGGATAGGTGGTACACTGGGTGTGTCACTCGAAGCCATTGTGGTGTTAAGTATGATAATTGGCATAAAGTTCCTCAGGCGAAGAAAGACTTGATATGGAAGGATTTATGCATGAGTTATTATTATTTGCAAATCTATTTTGTAGATTACAAATTATATTATTTGCAATTCTATTTTTGGATACTAGTTAATAAGAATTCTATTTTACAGAATCTATTTGCATTGGATGAGAAGCTGCATCACAAAAGCGTGATGCAACGCACTGGAAAGATGCTTAGGAACTATAGGACAAATCTGAACGGAGGATACATAAAAGATGGTGATAAGAAGAAGAAGTCAGCCCTTGAGCAGTGGAACTTCTTGGACAAAGAAGATTGGGACAATTTTGTTGCTTCAAGAAAATCTGAAGAATTCAAGGTATTAGGCGTCACTCCCAATTTAATTAATATACGTTGTATTCACCTATTCAAGATTAACAATTAGTGCTACTAACCAAATCATTAATGTGCATACTAACTAGGCCCTCAGTGAAGCGCAAAAAGCAAGGCGTGCACTGAATGTGCATGACCACACTATGGGTCCAAAGGGCTATGCAAGCGTTCGCCAAAGACTACAGGCGGAGTCTGCGGCTACTCAGGAGTCTACTACTACTCAAGAGTCTGCCACACCCATGCCTCGCCATGATATCTGGATAGCTGGGAGGCAAAACAAGAAGGGTGAAATAAAGAAGCCCGTAACTGTTGAGGCAACTGTGAAAATTGTAAAATACAACTCTTAGAGCAATCGTTTGAATATTGATTATTTGTGGTGTTAACTAATCATGTGTGTTGATGGTGATTAGCGGGAGCTGCACGAGCAGAGGAAACAAGGCACATTCATCCCTCAGGGCACAAGGGATGAATTGATAGTTGCTCTAGGTAACCCAGAGCATCATGGACGTGTTAGGGGTGTAGGCGCTGGTGTGGGCATCAAAGCATTCTTTGGGCCATCCCAGCGCAAACCCAGAGAAGGACTTTCACAAGAAGAGGTAACCTATTCTTTTTTTAGAATATTACTGCAAAAGGGAATTCAATAATAAGAAGCTAATGTTTCTTTTATCCATGTATAGGACAATAAGAGAGTCGAGGATATAGTTTCTAACAAGGTCAATGATATAGTTGCTGAGAAGGTCAAGGAAGAAATAGTGTGGTGGCAGGCATCTCAGGCTTCCAATCAGCCTATGGCAACCCACTCTTCTCCTGATGCACATACTGTGAGTAATCCTGGAGACCCATCGCCTAGCACGTCTCCTGTAAGTATTGTTTATGACATTATAGCTAGTATTTTCAAGATGATATGTTTTCAAGATGATATGTATATATGTATAACATTCTTTACGTAAATTTGTAGGCATTAAAGCCATGTCGCTTAAGAATGCAAGACTATGTTGTTGCAGAGGCGCGGGCTTACCCGTCCCTTCCTGGGGCAACGTTTCATGGGACTCCAATGCCGCAGGGCTATGTTCGTGTGAGCCTGATGTGTGTATTACCCGATTGGAGGGAAGCTGCATTGCCATATACCCACACAGATATTGATACACTTGGTGAGGCAGAAGGCGGGGTGATATTGTGGCCCAAAGCAGATGTCGTCTACACTACTGAAATTGTAAGATAAATTTACATTACTTTAGATTGTTAATGTGTATATATGAGGTCAAATGATCTGAAATTATATATACAGGTTAAAAAGAAGACACCCGGAGCACCTAAGCCTCCACCTCCACTTCCTGCATTACCAAGTTGGGTTCCAACTGACCTAAAATACCTGTTAGGCCCTGCTTGTAGGGGAATGGCATGTTGGCTACGGGCACATAATATACATTGCCCTATAGTTGTTTCTTTAGAAGTAGATTATACAGGTCAATCATACGATAGCTCTTTATTTATACAAGATATTATTGAGCTGTTTATGAATGATTGGCTGAATACATCAATGATAGAGACATGGATAAGGTGAGATCTTATTTATACATCCATATACCTTGTGTAAGATCTGGTGATCTGGTTTCTTATATATTAATGCATATGTAATACATGTTTTGCAGCTACTTAGTTGAAGATCAATGCAAACAATTTGCATTTCATCATGTGGGATTTTTTATTCCATCATTGATTAGTATGGTAGCTAAAGACCCTGATAGTGTTCAACAATACTGTATAAATGCTTTTACAATTTTCAGTCATCAAAATAAGACGATAATAATAGCTCCATTCAATGTCAAGTAAGTTTACTTTATTTATAATTTGGACTTAAGAAAATTCCATTTTTATTATGCATTTTGAGTTATTAATTTTTAACTTTTTTACCTATAGCGCTAGACATTGGGAGTTACTAGTTATTGTCCCCGGGACGTTCACTGTTTATTATCTAGATCCTGCGGGAAGTACATTGAACACTAAAATTGGACACATATTGAGAATGCCATTATTCTGGTGAGAAGTATTTCATTTTTATATCTGTTAACATATGTTATTACATTACTATTTAATTATGCAATTTACTGTGTTACATTAACATGTAGGGGTTTAGATGCATTCAAAAATGCTGGAGGAAATGTCCCAAGGAAAAAGAACCAGCCAATAATTTGGGAGAACGTAAAAGTAAGTTCCCGACTCCAATGTATATATTATTTATGTGAACTGTGCTTAGTTATATTTTTTAATATTTTGTATGTTTCAATTTATAGTGCGCTATACAAGACAACAACTGGGCATGCACATACTATGTGATGCAATTTATGCAGATGATTATCTGACATGCCGCATTGGAGATTAATACCATACATGATGTATTATATATAGTCTCATTTGTTAGTATGAAATATATCAATCTTATTTTTATATTATTACTTATATATATACATCATTCTCTTTGCAGGTGTTTAAAACTGACCACACTATAGGTAAACGCTTAAAAAATGTACATGCTCCATATACGATGGAAGTAATAAATGAAGTAAGAGAAGAATGGGCAAAAGCCATTCAAGCAGTGGCGACTGTAAGATATAATTGGGATGGTGATAGCGATCCTGAATGATATTTTGTAAATGAATATTTAAGAATGTTTATACGTGTATTTGAATGTTTCTACATGTGTGAATGTGAGAATTGAATTGATGTCTGAATGTATCTACTTGTGTGAAAAAATATTTGTTGATTTTGCAGGTTTGTGGCCTGTTTGTAGGATGATATCAATGGATGTCGTAAACCTACAGTTCAGGAAACTGAACTGCAGGTTCTCATCTTGCTGACCAGCCACAGCAGGCCTGCAAACTGATAAGAAAAAAAAATTAAAGTATAGGCGTCGGTTATTTATAGAACACCGACGCCTCAGGAATACAGCGTCGGTTATTGGATAAACACCGACACCGAATGTGACAAATAACCCGACCGTGCAGGAAAGCACGACCGTGGTGGAAAAGGCATCACGTATTTGTATAACACCGACGCCTATAGTACTACATACGGTCGTGCAGCGAAGCACGGCTGTGTCGTCTGGGAGTATGGCGTCGGGTGTTCAGTTGTGAACCGACGCCGAAAGTGTCCTAGGTGGTGCCTTTTTGTGTGGCGCGAACCCTATAGACGTCGACCAACTATATATAACCGACGCCTAGAGATCATATAGGCGTAGGTTAGAAAACTGACGCTGAAGAGTTCGACCTATAGCGGCGCCCACATAGGCGTCTCTTGAAAACCGTCGCCAAAGGGGGTGAAACAACCGACGCCAAAGGCGTGTTCTGTAGTAGTGATTGTTACCTCTGTAACAGGTAACCATTACCTCTAGGTCCTTAGACCAAGGTATTCATTTCACTGGTTGTACAAGTATTCTCATGGCTCACAAGGCCATCACACATCTTGTCACCTCTCACTAAGCAACAACTTATTCACATGGCTCCCATAAAGATTTCATGCGACATAAACATTCATTGAATAAAGACTACTATCAACAAATCATATAAAATCAATATATGTATGAAACCTTGGAACTGAGTTGAATTTGGGTTTCCATGCCATTCACTAGGATATCATTCATCAATAATAACATTGAATAAATAAATTCTATCATGTTAAAAAAATCCCTTCAAATGGATTTCACGATATCTATTCGCAAATATCCAACTTTCCTCACATCTAGAGTTTCACCCTCTTTACTGAGATATCAAACAAACACTATTCACTTTGAATGAAATCCAAGATAGTATCTAACATATATGTACTATGAATTTAGATAAACAATCATTCATAACCAAGGGGATCTAGATAAGCAATTTTTTCTATTTACTTATACAACAAATTTCAGTCATAGACAAATTCCCTATATTTCAGTTTACTCTTATAACCTCTGCGAATACTTAAGGAATTCTCATTAGGATGTATTTTATACATTTCTAATATGATTTTATCATCTGAACTTCATCCAAATAGAGGAAGAATCCATTTCATATCATTTTGCAACAACTTAAAACAAATAAACAATTCAGGGTTTGTAGTCGCATACTAGCAATTAAAGATTATGGATGAATTAACCAATTTTCGTGCAATATACTATTTAAAGAAAGTTCACACTCACCCTATGGTGTGAAAATACCTTAAAAACGTAGCTCATCCATAAAAATCTCGATCTCATATCAAATCCCTAGCAATTCACCCAATTCTTCTTCCTTTCAACTCGGAAACCCTAAAAATGAGGGATTATGAAGAAAGAGTGAGAAAAGGGGAAGTTTTGATACCATTTTGGATCAAATCAGAGGAGGGACGGAATTTTGACATGTGAGAGAAGATTCACCATGAAACTATATCCAAAGAAGTTAAACTTACATGATTTCATCATTCCTCGGACTGCAAAACCCTAGGTCAGCATCTCCATCAATTTCTCCTCTCAAACCCTAACTCTCTCTCTCTCTAGGATTTCATTTCTCTAGATTGAATCATGAATTATGATAGCTCCTTGTGTGTTAGGATGACCATATAGAGCAATTGAGCTGCTTGGGTCAATAACACTTTGAACCCTTACTATACTTTTTCTTATTTCAGCAATTTTTTTTTCTATCATAAAAAGGTTTCTATAAATTCGTGTATTTCAGAGATCAAACCTCCTCCAAAAATTATTGGAATTTATCATGTTGTGTATAATTGAGTAAAAAGCTTCAGTTAAAATTTGAGATCATTTCAAGCTTCCATTAAATAAATAAAAATCGAATAGTGCACTGCTATCCAGAATTCTACAGAAATGTCAGTTACTGTAATTCATCTACTGATAAGGTCTAATCGCATCCAAAAATTATGAAAATTTTACATGTTGTTTATAATTGAGTTTTATATCTCCAGTTAAAATTTCAGAACATTTGGATTTACTAATAAATAACTAAAAATCAAACAATATAATGCTGAACAACATTCTGTCAGCATGTACGGTTGAAATATATCTCAACCGAGAATGACTTTTAGAGAACATCCAAAATTTCTGAAATTTTTCACTGAAATGAAAGATTGAGTTATACATATTATATCCAAATTTCAATTAAATCCAAATTACATAGAAAATATGATAAATTATTTACCGTACTACTATCTTGATCAAATTCCATACTCATGTACCATCAAAACCCTAATTTCAGCCAACTAGGGTTTATATTTCTCAAACCCTAACTTCTCAAACAATAGAACACTTAACATTCTTATTAGGTTTAAAACATCATAATTGAATTATCATCATTAATTAGATTTAAGAAATGATCAATCCAATTAAGCATATAATCATCCAGGTAAACCCTAGTTTACCAATTAAGCTCAGATACAGTCATAACACACTGGGTCCCATATCATTTTGCGAGTCTCAATGTCATGTGGACATGCTTCTTTCACTGAGGGATGGGTCGTACTTGTGGAATCTAATTTACAATTTCTAGATCCATATTTCATTCTAGGTCCTCAAAACATGCTTTTGGGTCCCTGTATTTTTAACAACTATAATTGAGTCCAAATTAACCTTTCTTAAAGATATATCCATGTGTGTGACCCTGTAGGAACCATACTATATTGGCAACGGATACACTAATCAATATCAAGATCCATAAGCAATGAGTGGTGTCTAGCTACACATAATCTTTACCTGAGTAGTAGGATCAGTCAGACAAGACTAAACCATCAATGACCAATGTTACCGTGTTGATAATCCTTTTGTCACAGATATCCACATTGAACTAGAGGCTTGGACACATCATCCTCACTACGTTCAATTCAAGTTCCTTGATTTCTTAAGTAGATAAGCAAGATACATACAAGCTCAGTATCATAGATTGAATCACATGAGTGTGACCATATATTTCTCTAGTCTTACTTATTAGGAAGCCTTGGATGTCTCTCCTTTTATATGGGAGGGACAAATTCCTTATGCATTACCTAAATTTGTATCATGATTCTGATCACATCTAATCACTACCTTCATGGCAATCTTGTTCAAGAAAATGCTAGGCAGTGTCAAAGCATGATGGTTGTTACATCACTGTTGTAGTGACTTCAAGTCAAAGGACCATAACACCATTTTCTCATTTTAGAGATGATTATGACTATCCTGTTATAGTTTGTAAATCACTCTCAAGGTGGGTTTGTACAATACACTTATTCTCTAACAAGAACCTATGTGTCTGACTTGGTATCAATACTTATGACCCATGAGATATGATCATTAGTCACCACACTCACTATTCTCACATGTATTATTGATGTCCAATCAAATATAATACTTTACTAGGGACATTTAAGAATATTGTTCTCAACATCTATTAGGATCTCATGTTCAAGTCACATACTTGAAGTCCCATGATTTTGAATCAATCATTCTAAGGTCACTTATTATGTATATTAATATAACAATAATTAAATATACATTAATATATTGAATTTCCTTAGTTAATCAAATCAAAAGTATAACATATCCATATAGCCATCATTAAATTATTTGTTCTAGGCATATATACCGACAAGTATAACATTTAACTACCATTTATACATGTGAGCATTGTCTAGTAGGTTGAGATTTATAGGTTGTGTGTAAAAAGGCTAGAGTTTTTGAAAACACATGCTTGATTTACCATTAGATACAATTTTGAGGTTATAGGCTAGTAACAAATTGGAGAAGTGAAAGGCTGAGACTGTTAAGTTCACAATATTAAAAAAATTAGCCAACCCACTAAAATAGAGAGAAAAAATTAAACATTTCCCCATCTTTTAGAGAAGAAAGTGTATCTTCCTTCCAATACCAGTCAAGTGAGGTAGACATGTAAACCAACTACAATGTGATCCACTCTCTTCTTCCCCCATTCCCCACCCCTTAGTGGTGTGAGGCTACTAATGCCCAAGTTGATGATCACTCATATACTTTTTTTTACTTCTAATCTTTTTATAAGTTTCTCATTATTGATTTCTCCTTTATGCACAAAATCCCTATTCAAAGAAAAATGAGGCATCATAACCTCGTCAATATTTAAGATATGACGTTGTGGAGGTTTCAAACACCTTTCCAAGGCGTAACATGATACCTTACACTTTGTTCTATGTTTTTATACTACTTGCCTTATCCATCTGATTCTTGAAGTGCATTTTCATGATTTTCCTTGTTTTCCACATAAATGCGACGACCACTCTATTTTGCCGACCCGTCCAGCACCATCCACCCCCTATTTTATTAACACACTGCAAACACATTCATGTATCTATATACAATTATGAAAATGTGATAGATAGAAGAGAGTTAGATTTAGATTATTCTAGGTAATCGTATTATCAAAATAGCTAGGACAAATAATAGTATGAGGCATTGGTATCCCAAATAGAGAAAACTATAACACAGGAGAAAAAGAAAAGAAAATGTTTAATGAAAAACAACTCACATTCTTATGCACGAGGCTGGTCAAGGAGGACAATCAATGAACATGATTGCATGTATCTTTATTGTTCAAGGCTCACAAAAATAGAAGAACAATCGAATGCAATTTTTCATGCCACAAAACTTCCACATGACTAGAAGATATCACATGAGAAGGAGGTAGTATAATCTTGAAATATCATATGGTAATATATGTATGCAAACATCCTAAATCCCGAAAAAAAAATGTACAACAATGTGATATTACAACTTCATGAGGCAGTGAGAATCACAGTTGTAGTATAAAAAATAAATACTTCTTCCATCACTAACGTAAATGTGGTATTCCATAGAGATGTCGGAACAGACATGATCCTAAATCATGTGTTCACACCCCCCTTTGCCATCAACTATTTTGTTTTTCTCACCTACACTAGTAACTAGGACTCTGAACTGCTGAGCTTCCGTACAAATTTTTAGTATTCTAAAAGATTCCATCTAGACGAAGCCTATAAAACTATATAAAACAACCAAACAATCCGTAAATCAAATATAAACATAATACAAAGGGGCACGCTAGATTTGTTTTCTAATCATGCAGAAATAAAATATTTCGGTTGACAAAACTTATGTGATTATTACACTTAATAACTATAAGCTGATACACTACTGGTTATAGTGCAGACCGTGACTTTGAAACTTCTTGAAAAGCTAGAAGGAAAATTTATATATCAACAATTAAAGATTCTGTATGATAAATGTGAAGATCCCTCCACAAAACAAAGATTAGAGAAAGAATGTAATCCGTCACCTTTGGACGTCATAAGTGCCTGTTTTCCATCGTGTCTCCAAAACAAAAAGAAAGGTTCCTATCCACAAGTTTATTGCTGTCATGTACCCTGCCACCTTTTTTTTCCCCCTACCCCTTCCTCATCGTGCGGACTCGGTCAATATTCACCTGAAACTTCTGCATGGCACGTACTAATGATTAATTTGTTCGTGGAGGAGTGCTTCTGTTTTTGTTTCCTTGTTAGGTGTCCTTTCAGCGTTGGGAGACCATTGTGTCATCCAAAAGGTGCTGATTGGAATAGTTAGAAAACCTTATCGTTATTTCAATACATGTCTCGACGATGATAGGTTTCTGCCCTCGCATGAAGAAGGCCAAAAAGACACCTCAAGCACCTAGATTCTTTGTCTGCTCACGTGGTCCATGTATTGCCTCAGGGGCATAAAAGACGGGTAAAGAAAACATAAATAGGTTTCTCTCTTTTGCTTACATCATTTTCACCAATAAATAAACTCGGTTTCGCTACTCCTATTGAGACCGGTCCACTTGCTTTGGCAATCTCAATCAAACGAATAGAACGGGTAACATTTGATATAATCACCACTGACTAGTGCACCAGCAATCGGGTTTGACTTTGTGTGTGATAACAATAGGAAGTTGCAGTTTGAGTTGCGGATTGTCAAATACTAAGGATCAATCACCACTAACGTCAAATATAGGTAAGGCTAGTTATATTTCCATGGCAACGACGAAAACATGTATTTCAATACGCATCTTCCTATTTACACGGTGTTCTTTTCATTAATTTGTAGCTGTTAAAATCCTAATTAGTCTATATAGTTCTAACAAATCGAAGACAGATCTTGTTGCCCGTCTATATCAGTGTAATTGATTTAATAAAAACCCTTAATCATATGAATATGGTTTACAATAGGCATTTGTTGTTACTATATAATCTTCTCCACTAGCTGTGTTTGTTGTTTCTCCTCCCATTTTAAGGGAATGGCTCGTGGTTGAGATGAACTACTTTTTCCTAACTCGGTCTTTTTTCTTCTTCTAATGTCAATATTCCACTAACGATAAATGAGTTCTAAAAGAGAAGACACCACCCAATCTTCCACTTAAAATGTACATTTTTTCAATAAAATGGACATCTTGTCCATCCAACGTTACGGGCCACTCTTAACCAACATCACATGGTTACAAACTAACATTTTAGACCTATTTGTATTCGAACTTTTGGCCCTCACCTCTTTACTTATTCAACATTTTTTAATTGGGGATTCACTTCCAAGTAAGATCACTTTGTGACCCACTCGGACAACCTGAACCCTTGGCCCTTAGGACTTTGTCCACTTAAAAATAATTTAAAGTTTGTAGTTGACCATCATATGATAGGTAAATACTCCTGAGAAATAGTCCCCACTAGTGTTGAATTCATAACATGTCATTCAGTTTATCAAGCCACACTACTCGAGTTATTGTCTGACGGCTCTGCCTATTTTCGATATAGTATAAAAAGAATAAAAACTGCAAAAGAAAAGAGTTTTTTTTCCATTTAATCACACGTCTTGTTCCAAAATTCTAAAACGAACCCTCCCTTTATCTGATTCCAGCTAGTCCCCACTCTCTTTTCCATTATTCCGCCTAACCCTCTCACAACCACTTTCACATGTATGATGGAAAATATATTCACTTCATTCCTTTTGCTTAATATCATTTCCATCCAGTCTAATTTATCTATTTATCAATCATGATATTGATAAGTCGTATTTTATATTAAAATTTATGGAAAAAGATAATATTGTAGAATAAAAATAAGATTTTTGTGATATTGAAGATATATGACAGTATGGATGACAAAAAAATCTGCCTCAGCCTGACCAGGCACGCACAACTCAATTGAACCCAAATAAAAAATATTAGGTTTTATGCGTCTGTTCGATCAACTTTGGTTCAAGTTTGTCCAAGGAGGACCAAGTTTAGTTTGTGTTAGGTTGATTTGTGTCCAGTTCCAGTCAGTTCCAATCAAATTTGGATCTTTAACATGCTTTTTTCTTTTTTCTTCTTCTAATATTTTTATAATCTATAGGTCAGGTAAATCCAATTTTGAGTTTTTTTTTTTGGGGGGGGGGGAGATTTCTTCTAGTGTCTGATTAGGTCAAATTTAATTTTGGTTGATTACGGCCGGGCCAGTTCTAATCTAGGTAGGGTTGTGTCCAGTTCAGCTAGGGTCTTCTCGCAAGTACAATTTGTCACATACTTTATTTTATTTTATATTTTGATATAATCATAAAAGGATTATAATATTTGAGTCGGGTTGGGTCCAGTAAAATTTTATGTCGGATCAAAATGTGAAAATTTAAAGCCAATCTTTTCAATTAGACCATTTAAAAAATATCAACTTATTAAGCAAGGTTTTTTTACCGTGACCCAAGTATGCATGGACCCAACCAACCCACTTTGACCAACAAATTATAAATATATTAGAAGAAGAAAAAGATAAAAAATATGTCACAAGTTGGAATTCAACCGGACCTGATTGGAACTGGACACGACTTGGCGTAAAACGAACAAAACATGATCCCCGCTGAATAGAACTGAACCAGATTTAACTTTGCCTGACTGTACATGAAGCCCGGATAAATCCACAAAAACCTATTTTGGGTTAGATTTAGTCGGGTCGTAGCAGATCTTTTTGTCACTACTACTAACATATATGTATAACATAAAAAAAATCTGATTTTTAATTCTACAATATTATACACTTCCATAATTTTTAATATAAATTACAAGTTATCGATACCATGAATCATTGATAAGTAAATACATTAGATTGAGCGGAAATGAGATTAATCAAAAGAAACGAAGGTGAACAAGTTTCCCTTGGCGGCATGGGACGGAAACTGAATGTGTGTGAGGGGGTTAGGTAGAATAACGGAAAAGAGAGAGAGGGTTTTCTGGGATTTTTGTAAAGGTGAGGGGGTAAATGGGCAACAATTCAAAAGAAAAATCCCTAATGTCTGCGACTTTGATATATGCTCAAGCATTCACGTTGATTCGGGACCTAGACTCTGACTCCGCCACTTCAAGTGCCAGAAGGCCGCCCAGAACCATGGCCACTCCTTCGTTTACAATGTCATCGCCTTTCTAGAATGATCGTTGGTATGAGATCTTTTCCTTATACCACATTACACGCGTATTTAGATTTATCTGTGTGGCCAAGGATAATCTTCTGTTTCTATTAATTTCCTTTCTTCTGTTTCAATTTTGACCATCGCTTTTCACTCGTGCACCCCAGCCGGACGTCTCGTCTCTTCTAATGGCCAGAATGATCGAGGGAAAGACTGGTTTACGTTAATGTCAGCAGTCCACTTCCGACGGCTCAGGGACGCACTTCAACCAAGTTTCCCCACGATCTCAGCCGTCGCTCTGTCTCCACTCAGCGTTGACGAACGTGCCTGCCTACTCTCGCCCGTCAAACCCCACTACTCATCAGCGCGTGGACTTCTGTCCGGGCCGCCGATGCCAGTCCACTCTCACCTCACGTATATATACCGCAGTCCCGCTTGCTTCATGACCTCAACCTAACTAGTCAGCAAGACCCCCTAAACTCACTGAGCGGAGTAACCAGGCGTACAGAAGTACCAGATCGCCAGTGCCCAGCTAACCAGCTATCAAAAATCAATGGACAGCGAGAGGCGTTACAAGGGCGTGCGGCAGCGGAGGTGGGGCAAGTGGGTATCGGAGATCCGGGTGCCAGGGACACGGGAGCGCCTATGGCTAGGCTCCTACTCCACCCCGGAAGCCGCCGCTGTGGCGCACGACACTGCCGTGTTCCTACTCCGTGGCCCGTCGTCTTGCGCGGCACTGAACTTCCCCGGCCACGTCGCGCCGCTGCACATCCCGGAGTGGGGAGAGGGTATCGGCGCTGGATTGTCCCCGCGGTCCGTGCAGCGCGTCGCGTCCGACCACGGCATGGCTGCAGACGCGCGGATGCTGGAGCAGGCAGTACTGCCGAGAACGGTTGCGGCCGGCAGTGCTGGTGGTGGCATGCTGGTGCCGCCGGCGCCGTGGCATCAAGGACAGGGAGGTGGCGTGTGGGCAGTGGATCATGCGTACGGTAGGTGCGAGATGTTTGGGAGGCGGGATGAGTTCCTTGATATCTCAGTGGATGATATGGAGATATGCTTGTAGGACTTTGTTGATATGGTTATTGGTTTCTGTCTTTTCCTCGTTCGTGATGAGCCTATTGGTATCCACTTTACGTGTGTGGTTTTGTTCATTGTACTTTCTAACTTGTTGAAAGTTGAACTTATCCACTTTACGTGCGTGGTTTTATTCTTTATTCGTACTATGTAGACTAAGGGTGACGGCGAATGATTTTCTTACCTGCTATTCGCTAACCGCTTCCCACTCTCTTGTTGGGTTGGGAAATAGATAATATACAACATTACTCATACCCATTACTATAAAATATGTTTTTTTAATCCATAAATTATCTTCAAACTATTTTTTTTCGATAAAAGTTCATGCATGAATAAAAAAATACGATGGTGTGATAACAAGGTGTTCCACTCGATGGTGTGACCCCAAGGAAAATAGTGTTTATGGGGGAGGCACCCTTTAACAATAGGCCTCAACAAATGGATGGGGGACATTCGATGGTGTGACCCCAAGGAAAATAGTGTTTACGGGGGAGGCACCCTTTAACAATAGGCCTCAACAAATGGATGAAAAAAAGGAACTAATAAGACTGGCATGATATACTTCTACCATATGATTTTTCTGGAGATCTAGCTCAGAAACCTGTGTCATCAGCTATGATGTCTTATGGTGAGTAGCATCTTTCACCATTTTGGTCACCAAAGATGTTTACATGGTCTTCATCTGCTTCCATCACCTTTGTTGATGTGGAAGTCAGTCCTGCAATGTAAGTTTATGTACAAGGAATGTTCTATGTCAGTTAGTAGAAGATATTTTGATCAGTTAGTGTTGTTAAATTTTCTCTAGTTTCGTTCTAGCCGGATGTGCCAGAGAGTGTTAATAGCCGGATCTGCAGGGGGAACGTGTTGTTGTTGGGTAAGTGGTATTAAGAGAGTGATGTGGTTTGGCAGGAGAATGTTGTTAGACATATTGTGTGGTGGGAAGAATTTTTACATTAAATGTAGAGTGAAAGGACAACATGTGAAGAGGTGTTACATGGTTTCTTCTGCTGATAGACAGAGGTAGCATCTGGTAGGCCCCTGGAAGCCTCTTCAAAAGATGAGGAAAGGAGCCAGAAGAAGATTTTGAATTTTTGTGGTCAGTTCGCCTTCCTTATTATTTTCATATCAGATGTGTGTCCTCTATAAGTTCAGTGCAAGTAAGCAGATTTTAGAGAATATTTTGGCCCCCACATCCATGAAATGTAGTTTGCAGTATTGTATTCAAGGACATGAATGATGTCTTGCAAAGTGTTATGATGAAGGTCATTTGAAAGGTAGAGCTGAAGAGAGTTTTGTCGATTGGTGGTGAGGAGTTTCAAAGCTATGTCAGTATCTAACCTTTTCAAAGAAGGTGGAATGTGGAAATGGCATATCAGGTTATGTATGAGTTTTTTTTGGAACCAAGGGTCTATCCAAAAGTTTATCCTTAAGTAAGCGTGTGAGGGGAATAAATGCGGAAAAAAATGATATCCAAGTATTTATTTATATATTTCCACAGTGGATATGCTCTACACTTATTGGTTTTGTACCAGGGTGGGGAGTGCTTACAGTATTCATCAAGGATGAGAGTTTTCCAAATCTTGTTCAATTTTGTTGAGAGGATGTGGATAATCTTGGTGATGAGGCAGATAGCGTGAATCTTAATGTTAATGATACCTCAACCACCAAATTCAATAGGTTCTAGAAGTGTGTCCCCGTTGACCAAGTGAATTTTGTATTTATGATGTTCTTCATTGAAGTGGTTCCATAGAAATTGTTCCCTGATGGAATCAATGACTTTTAAGGTTTTTTCAGGTAGGGGAATACAATTGAGGTAGTGTGTGGTTATGGGGATCATGACACTGTTGAGGAGGGTAGGGCGTCCCGTAAGGTCGAGGAAGTGGTCGGTCCAAGAGAAAAGTTTATGTTTAATTTTATCAATAATGGGGTTCTGAAGGGAGTGTGTGATAGGGTGTGGAGAAATGGGGATACCAAGGTAGGTAACATGGAATTGCTCAATCTTGCATTTAAGAAGAGATTTGTATCTGTTCACAAGATCAGAAGGGGTGTTAACTCCAAATATAGAGGATTTTAAGAGGTTTACTTTAAGGCCAGAGATATATGAGAAGATACCAATGATGTGGATGATGTTAATGATAGTGTTGTCTTCTAGTTTGACCAGTATCATGGTGTCATTTGCAAATTGGATACTATTTTCGTAACATTTAGCAGGTGAGGATATGAGACCCTATGTTGTACCAAGTTTGATCATGTTGGTAAGAATGGAGGTAACAATGATGAATAGGTAAGGGGAGAGTGGGTCTCCCTGTATGAGCTCGTTAGTGTTGTGAAAGTGTCCAAAAGGGGATTTGTTGATGATGGTAGAGAAGTAATTGGCAGAGATGCAAGCATGTATCCAATTATTCCATAAATTTGGGTATCCATAGCCAGACATGGTGTGAAGGAGACAACCCCCGTTTAAGTAATCAAATGCTTTCTCAAAGTCTAATTTGATAGCTATGACCGGGTTTTGTTTTTGTAGAAGATGTGGAGGGTTTCATTTACCATGATGCAGGCATCGTGTATGCTACAATTTTTAAGGAAGGCATTTTGGTTGTGGGATATGATATCCTCTAATTGTGGTTTGATGCAATTACTAAGGATTTTTGCAATGATCTTGTAGGAAGTGTTAATGAGGATTATGGGCTTAAATTATGTGATCTGATTGGGATGGTTGACCTTTTTGATAAGAGCTATGTTGGTGTGGTTGATAGTTTTAATATGTTTGTGGACATTGAACTTTTTTTGGATGGTTCTAAGCAATTTCATGAAGTCTCCTTTGATGTGGTTCCAGTTGGTAAGGTAGAATTCAATATTTAGACCATCAAGACTAGGAGATTTGTTTTAGCCAAGACATGTTATAGCACGATCAAGTTCCTCATAGCTAAAGGCCTTAATAGCATATTGTGGATATGGGATGGTTTTGTTGTAAATGTGTTTCCTATTGATAGAGTTGAGAAAGGTGGGTTTGTGTCTAGTGTTAAAAATGTGTTTAAAGTGTTAGAGAATATTGTTGGTGATTGTGGGCTTGTTAGAGTGATGCTTCCATTGATGCAAAGTTTGGAAATGAACTTTTGGTGGGCATTGGTGCTGTAGGTTTTGTGGAAGAATTTGGTATTCTTGTCCCCCTCCATGGCCCATATGATCTTAGCACGTTATTTGCAAATGGTGTCTATGCAGTTTTGAACGTGTTCTAATTCAATTTTGATAGTGAGAGTGAGGGTTGGATCAGCAGTAGGGTTACTGTCAACATAAAGGTATTATTGTTCTAAATCAACCAACGTTTGTATGACATTTCTGATTTTTTTGCCAAGTTTTCATATTGTTTCTGATATTCTTACTGTTTTTTTGGATGTGATAACCCGGTTCCATAGTATGATCATAAAAAAAATCCAGGTTTTTTTGACAAAGCTTTAAATATTTTGGCTCAGTAAGTCAGAAACTTTCCATGCGGAAAGGTTTTTCGACCCACCATTCTTATTTAGTGTCAATAATAATAGGGAAATGGTCAGAGATAGACTGATGTGCAAAAGAAAAACGAAGAAGTGTGGGTATATGGCTTGCAAAGTGTGGTATAGATGAAGTGGTCAAGCCTGGCCCAATTTTGATTATAGTTCTAGGTGAAGCGAGCATTAGTAGGGGGGATATCTATCAAGTGGTGTTGAGTGATAAGCCGATTGAAGAGCATATAGCGTCCCTGGTGAGAGCAGTTGATTCTATCTGATGGTTGAGTGATGAGGTTGAGGTCTCCTCCAAGGGGCTAGGGTTTATCAACAATTGTTTTAAGAATGTATTTGATCTCAACAATATATTCTATTTTTTGGGTACTAGGTTCACCATAAACCCCAGTGAAGACCCAGTTTTGTGCATCGGTATTTTTGGTGATGTGTAGAGTTATAGAGAATGTTAGAAGCTCAACTTATGTGATGGCGAACATGCTATTGTTTATGCCTATGGCTAAACCACATTTGAAACCTATAGGGGAGATGTGGTGCCAAGTGTTAATGTGTTTTCCACCTATGATTTTCAGAGCAAACGGGGAGAGTGTGGTTTTGGTTTCCTGGATGGTGAAAATGTTGATGTTGTTTTTATAAATGTGTTTTCTATTTTCTATTTTCTTTCCTTCTCTAAAGACTGGAAGCACCACAAACATTCCAGGATGTGATCTTCATTTAGGGAGTGTGTAATGGACAATAGGTCAGTTCTCAATGGAGATCAGTGGAAGTGTAGGTTTTGCAGGGTGGTGTATGTGTCGTGAATGTTTCTATGATTTCTCCAATGCATAAATTTTTCTATGTCATCAAGGACATTGTGTGCTATAGTATCATTTTCAAATGTAATACCTATCTTTTCAGCAAAATTTTTAAAGGATCGTATATCAAGCCAAGATGCAATGTCCTCTATATTATCAATCTGGTTATCACATTCTTAAGCATGTATAATATTTGCTAATGAAAGTTGAGAACTATGTTCTGATAATTGTTAGTGTTCTAAGGATGTACTTGGTAATTATGAAGCAAAGTAGTTTCTTCTGATAGACCCCTCTGGTGTTGTAGATAGTGGGTTGATAATTTGGATCGTAGAGAGAGATTTTCCTTTATTCTTCTTCATTGGACTCTGTGAGGATCATATTTCATCAATGATAGCAGATTTCAGTTTCTAGACAATGTCTAAATCAATGCTAGTGTTGGTGTTTGTTCCATTATTATGGAAATGAAAAGGTTTGAAGGAGTTTTGGAGGGAGTTATTGGTGTTTTCCACTGATGGAGAAGATGTCCTGGGCCTCTTGTTATTTGTGGAGAGGTTTGTGTCTTCTTGAGAAATGGAAAGCTACCACCACAGCTACAACATAAATTATCACAAAATGGAAAGCTACCACCACAGCTACAACATAAATTATCACAAAATGGAAAGCTACCTCTCCACAGGAAAAAAACCCTAAACCCTAGGATAGAAACGTCAATTGAGGGAAAAATCAACCATTTTTCAGATACACAAATTATCTTCAAACTTGAATACATAATTACAACTATCACCTAGTTTACTAGAAGGAAAGAGAGAGTCAAGGAGAGAGATCAAAATTCTTAAAGGGAAAAAAGTTTCATAGAAATGGAAAAAATGATGAAAGGAAAATGTTGAGAAGACAAGTTGAGTTTTTGAGTTTCACCCTTCATGAGGGTGTAAATGATATAACGTATATAAAAAGGGTTAAATATGTTCTCCATTACATCAAAACATATTTAGCAATTTCTACTGCATGTATGGCTCACTATAGGTTAGACATCTTAGAATGAATATATAAAATGTCTATGTAGTCAGATCTATCTCAATGTTATGCAAATACTTGATTGAGCAATTCTAATCATTCCTCTATATAGAACTACTGTTGATTACGCAGTCCTTGCTTCAAAACTCTTACTTATTTATATCTCATTACATCTTCATATCTTCATAATGTTTGTCTTCTACAAGATTTTGTGCTTAGATCTGAGAATGATATAGATCTAGCTCATTTTCTCATTTTGTCTCTTACTACCCTACCAATTTTCATTGTAGTAGTGGTTTTAGAGAGAAATTTAGTGGAATCAAGAGGGAATGGTAGATCATCTTGTGCATTACCATGGTCACTAAATTCTTATGTATCAATCTAAATCTCTTCTATGTTGTGTTATGTACTATCACTTGATCAACTTTTGGATTCAAAAAATCATGACCTTCTTTTGTAGAAATGATACCATGATGTAGAGAAGGATCCTAGACCTATTGAGTGTATTTGAAGCCGTTTCATGGTGTCACAAACTTATTTGTTCCAACTTTGGTTCATATGTTTTATGTTTCCTATTTCTATACCACACTTTCATTACTTCTCATGGAGTGTTCTTTACTAGTCTTTGAGTCAGTGGATCAATATTATCTTAAACACCCATCATTTTTGCATCTTTGTAATGTTTTAGAATGATGAATTTGTCACTTCTTTTCTTTTGATGTTTATCTCTTTTATTTGGGTTTCTAATGATGTTCCTCACTTGGAAACGTGTGTGGATTTTGAATCGAAAGTATGTCTGGTCTTCATATGGTAGTCATTCTACACCAACAACATTTGTCTCAAGAACTATATCATCTATGGCATCACTGTGAAGAAACATTGTGCAATATTTAGTTCCATGACCATTCAACTTCAACCATTATAGATATTTGGTAAGTATTCACATTTGTGTTGGTAGTCACAGTCGTTGATGATAACAATCAAATAAACTGGGAGTGAAGCATCAATCTCTATGGAAATCCTACCAAACCTACTCCTTGTGTAGTTGATTGTGTGATAACCAACCCTAAGAGTTTACTTAGTGCTTCCTCAATCTTTTCAAACATGATATGGATATACAAGTGCTACAACAAGTCCATAATTATGACCCATGTTACAATTCATGAATGGATCCAATGGCATAAATGAAATCACCAGTCCACTTCCTTACCGTCAAACATGATCCAAATATGGACCAAAGGCCACCTATCCGCACATTTGGACAATCATGTTCACATGACTTTTGGACTACAAAATGGTTTGTATTGATTTTTTAGGCCTTCCACCTTCCAACTAGTTTCCATAGTTGACTCTAGAAGATCACACATGATTAGGAACCTTATGTTCTTCCCAACCAGCTCAAAGATGATTGCAAACCACCAGGGCTTGTGTAGTATGGTATATGCTTGTAGTGTGATTAGTAATTCAAGTGAACACCATTTGTTGGGAACAGATATGCCATCTGGGTCAATTGTATTTGGTTCTTCATAAAAGGAAATCACATATTGTCTAACATATGAATACCCTACTGTGGCATATCAAAAAACAATAGTTAGGAGTAGTCGTAACCCCCAGTCACATTTGAGATGCAGATGACAATGATCTTTGTGCACCCAATCTCGCTAGAGAAGGAGATGTGTCTTCTTGGAATGGATATTGAGAAGACACAAAACTAACCTCTATTCACACAATTCACAAGTTCTTAGCATGTCATTTTGATCCCTATCTAAATGTTATTTAGAATTCTAAGCCTATTCCTTCTAGTTCATGGTTCCCTTTGGGTTGATGGGCATCTTCCTATCTCCAAATTGTACCTAAAGCACTTATTATGTCCTTTACTATCATACCACCAGATTCAGGGTCCCCAATTCCTTTAGTCTCCATTTTCCTTTTCGAAGAGTGATGCAAGATTCCACCCATTGCAACATCATGGATATCTAAGACTATCTACTGTAACTATCACCAATGGGAGTAAAATGACTTCTTTTCTTAAAAACAATTCATGACTCATATTTTTGTTATAGTCATATTCCATTTCCGCATCTGGTGGAGCAGAAAACCTATAATAACTTCTTAACAATCCTTCACTTTAAGGTGTTCTATAAAGATGCTTTCCAAAAATTATCATCTATAATGGTTTTGTTGTCCTCCCGTATTTCCCTTATGCTTGCCCTTCCATGGTGTTCACGGGCATGATTGCCAGCTCCACTCTATTCATGGTTCTTTTAACTATCATCACCAATTGAGTATTACCCCAAGTGTCTCTTGTTGTTACAACCCCAATTTTTGGGTTCATATGGTTGGAAATGCGATTTCCCTAATAAATGTATGATTTATGTGTATTGAATGGATTTTCTTTGCAATATTTCCTTGTAAATGTGATTTTGTGGATCATAATATGTTAACGAGTCCAATGTGATTAAAAAAAAGGAAAAAAATCAAATAATGCATTAATAAGAAGGAAATTTAAGATAATGAGGAAAAGATAAGAAATATGGGGAAATATGGATATTGGAATCATAATGGATAAAATGTTGAGTCCACATGGTTTCTAATGGTAAAAGGAATACAAATAAAGGATATAAAAAATAATAGAGAGAAATATGCATAAAATATTCCTTATTAAGAGATATCTTGCATATGAAAAAAAGTCCCTCATACTTTCTAGTTTGAGTCTGAAACTTGGCACACAAGTAGTTTAAGTCATCATGGACTTTTCCTTAAAAGTTGGGACCAATCAGAATTAAGAATAAAGAGATATGAATTAAATAAGGTTTTCCTAAAGTGAAGGGGTTTCATAGAAATACATTAAATGTCACATATTTAATCAAACAAGGAAGCTATAATTCAGCCTTCTAATGTGACACACTTGTTTTGGACCATGGATCGGGGATCTGATGATTCACATGTCATCTTCCACTTTCAGCTATGGATGGGAAGTAGGAACAATGTGGTTCTGTTATAACCCCAATTTTTGGGTTCAAATAGTGAGAAATGTAATTTCTCATATTAAAGCTAATTGAACAAATAATGATATGTTTTGTTTTGGTTAAATGGATTCCATTCACAATAGCCTTGATTGATTGTATTTTGGGCTTTATTGACTATTGGGCCCAAATAACAAGGAAATTCAATTAATAAATGGATAATTGAATTTTTAAGAAAAGAAATATGTAGAAACCTCTAGAAGGCAAATCCAAAGAGGATTTCGTTCCTCTTGGGTTCCTTGGATACCAAGGAGTCCAAGGTTCCAAAAAGAGAGCAATAAGAAAAGAAAAGTTTAATTAAGTATTTCTTTATTAAGAAATAAATTGAAAATGATGATAAAAAGTGGAAAATGAGTGGAAAGAGACATAAATGAGATTTCTTGGGGAAATTTCGTATCCATGAGATTTCTAATGATAAAAGGAATGCCAATGAGGAAAATAAAAGAGAAATGAAGAGAAATCCTCAAAAATAAATATTTTAATAAGAAATACACATGATAATGGGAAATAATGCATTTAGATGCATCTAGGAAGATAATGAGTATCCTATAGAAAGAATTTCTAAATAATGGAATGTCTTGGGATCCAAGGAGTCCCAATAAAGAGGAAAGAAAGACAAAATGCTAAAAAGGCAAAATAAGAGGATAATGTATTGCATTATTAATGAATTATGTAATATTGATTTTAAGGAAGTATTTCTTACTCAAGGAGGTATATAACTTCGTGCCAACATAAGTACAAGAAAGATAATGGAAATAATTTTCGAAAATCCTAGCATCAAAAGGAGAGAATATTGAAGAAGAAGGATTGCCGAAGGAAATTAAGAAAGAGAGAGAGAGTTGCTTCTCATAGAAGGAATAAGTTTCCCCAAAGGGAGAGGACTTTGTTTCCTCTTAGAAGGGACACCTTAGGGCGAGGATATCCTCCCCCATAAAAGGGGTAGACACCTTAGCCTCGAGTCCAGAGAATCCCATATTTCTTCTTCTTATTCTTCTTCCTCGTTTTGTCCATAAACCCTAACCGAGTAGTGTGGCACAACCAGGAAGCAATGATAAGCCAACAATGGTTTGTAGTGGTAGCCGACTGAACCACGGTGTCAACGATACTCACGACCATGGAAGCCATGCCTTGGAGTGCACACAACAACAGCCGCCGGGCTGCAATGTCGTCTGCAAATGCATGGCCAAAGAGCGGGGACAGACCACCTTAGCGACGAGAAAAAGGGTGCCCTTGGTGCGCCAGAGCAGGGCGGAGTGAGAGCAACAAGTTCCGGCATCGATCGCGGCCTGGGGGAGGAAGAACCAACCCGCGCAGGTCTGCAGGTGGCGGCCGCTAGGGCTGGCCGAAGGTGGGAGACGACCCCTTGGTCGTTGGACAGAAACGCCCCTCCACGGGCTAAACAAACAGATCACTTACCCAGGGGCTTTTTGGTCAATTCGAAATATTCCCAAAACAGGCGCAGCGCATTGCATGGGCAAAGGGTGACGTGGCCTCTTCCAATTGGTCAAGTAAGTGAATTTTTGTGAAAATTATATCTAGAAAACCATAACTCGGATTGAGACGAAACTTATATGAAAATTTATCCTCAGAACGAGAGGAATCCAAATAAATTATGTTTGAAGTCTGATTCTTTTTGCAAACCGAAAATTAATGGAAGTAATCATCTTTAATACTTTAAAGATTAAGGAACCCTGATCTGATTAATGTGTTTAATAGGGTTAAATGGATCATAAGAGTTTATATTAACCTGTTAAATGAAAAAAGGTGCATTAAGATCGAAAAGGTTGATCTTTGTACGTAATTAGTTTAATTTGAAGATTATGTACATAAATATGCTGAAATATGAAAAGTACATAAAGCTATCATCTTTAATGATTTAATTAATGAAAAACCCTTAGATTTGATGATAGATGGTTTTAATGTTGATAAATGGATAGTTTAAGTCTATTGTTCATAAAAGTGAAAATAAGATCTAAAAAGATAATCTCTTTATATAATTAGTTTAATTTAGGGTTTTGTGCATGATTATGCATTAACGAGCTTGAAAACCCTAATTTAGGTGAATATGACTTTTAAATGTTTTAATTGTTCAAATCTATAATTAAATAGGGATATGATGATCCTAAGACAATTTTGGGTATAAAAGACTATTAAATGAATAGTTTGAGCAATTAGGGTTTATATAAATGGAAAAGAGTACTATTAGGGTTTGTTAACCTAAAAGAGGTAAAATTCGAGAAATTGATCTAAGAAACCCTAATGACTATTAATGAATACTTAATGCGGATTAGAAACCCTAGAAAGTGAATCCAAGTAAATAAAGTAGATTCTTGATAAAGTGTGTAATAAATAGAGTACATATTTATTTCAGGAACTATGTGATGATTGAATTACTTGCTTGGATCTGTTGATTGACTTGATTGTATACACATGAAGTATATGTTGAATAATCTGCGTGACTCACCAAGTCAGGTATGTGGTTACGCTTATGACTACCCGAGTTAGTTTTCCGATGGATTCCCGGATGTTTAATCGCATGGAATGCAACTAAACTGTTGTATGTTTATTTATTTCATGCAACTATAAAGTGACTATGATTATCACTATAAATGAGTATATATAACTGGCTAGATCCGGGTCCACCTCTGTTACTTTGAAAAGGCTAAAAAGGGGGTAATCCTAGAGCAAGGTCTAGGTTACCGAGAGTTAGAAATTGGGCTACCTACATGTAGTGCCATGCGACTCGTTAGCCTGCCATGAGTTAAGGAGTGGGCTACTTACGAGTAGTGTCATGTGACTCAACCCTAGAAACTGGTTCACCTATAGGGAGAACCATGAGGGGTTTAATGGGGATCTACCATAAGGAAGGTAGGATCCAGGTCCACTGCAGGGATAGCACAGAGGATAGGGTACTCGTGGATCGCAGATGTTATATTTAAAACGTAATCTTAATTGATTAATGATTAATTGAATGATTACATGGTTATCATAGTTGCAAGATTATTGTTTCCCCCACATACCATCTTCGGCTGACCGACGTTTTGTTTGTCGGCGTTTTAGGTATAAGCCAAAAGGACAAACAGTAAATTGTCACATTGTGAAATACATGAAGAAAAAATACAAGGAGGATTAGTTAGCGTAGAATCATTATGTGGATAGAAGTTAGAAATCCAAAATTTCAAAAGGTATGCAAATTTTATTTTCTTACAGCTTTTCAGTTTAGTATGTTAAAATTTGATAATTATTCTTGGTTAATTGCCGAACCTTTGATCCGGAAGTCATGGGTGCGGCTTCGACCTCTCGGTCTCCTTTAATTGGGGGTTATCGGGAGGTGGGGTCGTAACATTTGGTATCAGAGCTAGGGTTCCTCAATTAACCATTAATAATTATTAAATTTTACAAACTCCATAGAACCCAATGGAGTTATTAGAGGATTATCTGAAAGATGGAGGTGTCTAGAAAAGGATCACGACCGGGGGCTGGCAATATTTTCCTCCGCACCGCTAGTCGGAATACGAGGACTCCCGGATCTGTGTGACTGCCTGGCCAAAGTCTTAGGGTATGAATCGAAATAAGATACCTTTAGGACTTCTCATCTTATTCATCCCTTCTCATCACAAAATTCTGATAAGGACCTAAAGGATTAGGGTTTTCTTTCTCCTCATCACCCTCTTGAGGTATGGGTAAGGTTAATAAGGTTTAAGGAATACTCCATCAAATTAATGAAAAGCATGTAAATAAGATGTCATGGACATAAGCTTAATAGATTAAGCGCAAATTAAAGAATAGATACATGCTTAGGTCGTATGACATAAGTTGTCATGTCCTCAGAATAGACCTGAGAGTAGACCTTCTTGTCAGGAGGATAAGTTAGTCTTGGAGATAGAGATCTCCATTGCAAGTAGAGACCTGGCACATCCTCTGAGGATGATGCTAACCCTAAGTAAAGGTTAGAGAGAGATGAGTTGGACCAGGTGTTTGAAAGGACATGCCTTTGGGATGCCATATGATCCATGGGTGACCTAACACCTTTGGCAACCCGACCCTGGGAAGGGTCGTGCATGTTAGGGTAAAATATAGCTCCTTAGATAATGAGGTTAGTGAAGGACCTTAGAAACCCTCTGGGCTTGTGCAAGTAGGGTATAGCTAGCACCTAGGGCACATCATAGTGCTGACAGTAGGGTGAAACCCTGGATAAGGAATTATGAGGGAGCATAAAGGGTTATGGATGATCTTGAGCAATCAAATGTTCGAACCTAGGATTCACCCATGTAAGGCATGCTTTTGAGGTTGATCCTTCATGAAGAAAGGACCTCTAATGGTGAGGTTGGATGTAGGGTTAGCCCTAGAGAGAGCACGAAAACCAGCAAGAAGGTTGGAAGCCTAAAACCCTAAACAATGGATGATAGTGGTTGCTTCATGATCGATCCCTAAAAGTTGATGATATCTTGGTTGCCTTTAGAGGGACCAAACCCTAGAAATAGAAGATGAGGCATCTGGTGCATGTGTGCCTACGGTGTATGTGTTTACCTTCTGAGGTAGGAAAAAGAGTTCCTTTAACCTAGGAAGGTTTAGTAGCAGGTTAGGAGGCCTTGTACCTTGTGAGTTGTCCTTAAGGAGGACCCAACCCTAAGTGTTTCTCAAGTTGAAGGATGACAGGAAGTGCACGAGATGCCTTTTGCCAGCTTGATTCATGGTTCAGAGATAGAGTGTGTAGTTGGACACCTAAAAGTGAACCTAGGGTTCCTAGGCCTAAGAGGGGAAGTGGTATACCTAATGCTCATGATGAGAGTTAAGTTTCTATAGTTTCGAGCATGGTACGCCTCATGAATAAAGGAAAAGGGAAGTCCCTTAAGTTTAAGGTATGTGTAATAATCCCCTCATAGCTAGGTTGATGATAAAGGAAGGTATGATCTTGATCTAGCATTGAGGAAAGAGGACAAGTATGACCTAGTATGGAACAGTAGGTGATCTGTTTATGCCTTAATGGCTTGCTAGGGTTAAGTAGGCTCATGTGGGTGTAAACCCTATACCTAAGAGCTTTTGTGACATTGCTGTCAAGAGATAGATTTCTTCCCATCCTGGGAGAGAGACACCTTTGGTAGGGTGTATATCAGTTTTGGTTAGTTTAAGGTAACCTAAAGAGGTCTCTTAGGATCTTGAGAAGCTAAGTGAAAAGTACATGGTATGAGAATGAACCCGTAGGCCCATAGATATCCATCTTTAAGTGCATGCAGATGTGTTACCATGGAGGTAACCGGTATAGGGCTTGACCAAGGTAGGCAGGTTGCCATGATCTCAATGAAAGGATGAAGGCCGGCCCATGAATGCAGAAAGAGAGATGATGAAGACTTGGGTAAGGTTCTAAGTGAACATGTACTATGATGGGGAATCCTAAGTCTATCCTAGGGTCAGTTAGGGATAAGACCGATGAAAATAGGAGTTGTCTAATTCCCCAAATGCACATGACCATAGGGTCGGGAGGTAACAACTATCATTGTCTAAGGGCCATGGGTTAGGAGATTGATCACCTTCATAAACTCATGGGATCCAAAGGGCAGATGAGTAGGGCACTCTCTTGATGCATGAGGGAAGAGGGATGACCCCAAAAGAGCTGGTACCCTATAGACCTAGAGGAAATGACCAAGGATATATATATATATATCTCAGTAGGTTCAAGACTAGTTTGTTATCATGATGTCTGTGATGTAGAGACATATGTGGCACGTTGCAACTTAGATGTAAAGGTGTATTGGCAAGGTGGGATGTACCATCTCTACTCTTGGAACAGGGGGAACTCTGTATTTGGACTGCAGCCAAATGCTTATTTCCTCTTGTTATGGGGGTGAGAGATAGGACATTACGCATACCGTACACTAAGGATAAGAGATGATTGGAACGATGCCATGAGAAATAGGGATAGAGAAGATAACCTACCTTGGTAAAGTGAATGATACATGGTTTGCAAGGACTAAGAGGAATGAGGTAGTCACCTTATGAGGATGTTTTTATCCTGAGCTAAGTGGAACTTACAAGTTATACCAGGTTGAATTTGATCACCGTAATCAGAGGGTGTTCTTAACAAAGATAGACATAGACTTTGAGGTAAGATGCTAAGAGAAATACATGGAAGTGTATGTCATCCATGTTACCTAATACCTAAGGATATGAAGTGGTAATGGATGCTCTGGTTAAGATACATCTGACTTGTTTGACTAGAAGCTAGAAGGGATTGTTTGGATAACCCTAAGTTTGGAAAGGAGAGGCATTTGGATAACACTCAGATGTAATGAGATCTGTTGGACAAGTTGATGGTTGCTTGGATTAGCCGGTCTAGACCTTGATGCTATGAAAGGAGAGTTGTAGAACCTCAAGTGCACTCTTCGGATAGGAAGGTGAGGAAACCCTGATGAGAGTGGTTTAGGGTTTCTGAGGAATTGATCTTGAGGAATCATGGCAAATAGGAAATCATGATTGAAGATCACCATATACCGTGGTATTACCAAGATAGTAAGTGACAGTAGTACTTGAGATGCTTATAATGAGGTTGAATGTGATATGTTGCCATGCATGACCGAAGGTGAAGGATGAGCACAGGTAACCTAGTGCATTGATATAGAGGATAAAGAGTTCCCGAGAGAGAAAGGGAGTTCATCACTATGGATGTTGTAAGTCTCCCCTGGATCAGGGAAGGTCAAGATGCAATATGGGTTATGGTAGTTCGCCTTACCTAGATGACATGAGAAAGAAAGAGTTTTGTCAAGGGAAAAATCTAGTTGAACTACCCATGAGAGAGAGATGGTTCAACTATGAAGTGAGTTCAAAGGTACTCGAGTTTAACCTAAGGGTTCACTTCCAAAATATGGAAGTAGGTGCATGAAGGACTCGATGTTAGTACAGTTTGTCACCCCTAACTAATGGTTAGTATGATCCAGACTAAAGGGTCTGATGAGAGCATATGTGCATGTGCAGGGTGATAGCCTGAGACATTTCTTGTCCTAAGAAAGATGTGATGATGACCACCATAGCCAGTATCGGGTTTATAAGAAGCTTTGTAAGGGAGGTTGTGTCGGTCGCCACTTCAGTAAGGTGATGTTGGTGAAAGAACCATATGATGGTTAGAAAAGGGACCACAGTGCGTGTAGATGAAGTCACTTTGATCATGCAATGGCTGAAAGGAGCCTAGAGACGATAAGAGTCGTGAGCAGATGCAAAGTAGACTAACATGCAGTGCACTATGGGAGAATATAATGTGAGAATCCAACCCCTCTGAGCTGCAGTCAAGGAAGCTGAGTCCCCGATACCTGGGTCCATTAGAGATGGATGGGTGGAGATGGTTAGGTTTTGACCCTACCCCTCAGGATAGAGTTATGTGAGATGTTTTCCATGTGTCCAATTTAGAGCACTATGTGAGGTATCCCGACCATGTGCGGAACAATGAACCTAATGAGCCCCGAGGGAGGCTGAAATGGCCTGAGTCACCTGTGTAGTTTATAGATGCCAGGATGAAAAAACTCAGAGGAAAGAATATGTGATGATAAAGGTTCTTTGGATGCGCCATGGGTACGGTAAAGCTACATAGGGGCCAATGATGGACATGAAAAAGTCTTATCCTGAATTGTTTGTTTGCTTGTTTGAATTTTGAGGACAAAATTCCTATAAGAGGGGAAGGATGTTATAACCCCAATTTTTGGGTTCAAATAGTGAGAAATGTAATTTCTCATATTAAAGCTAATTGAACAAATAATGATATGTTTTGTTTTGGTTAAATGGATTCCATTCACAATAGCCTTGATTGATTGTGTTTTGGGCTTTATTGACTATTGGGCCCAAATAACAAGGAAATTCAATTAATAAATGAATAATTGAATTTTTAAGAAAAGAAATATGTAGAAACCTCTAGAAGGCAAATCCAAAGAGGATTTCGTGCCTCTTGGGTTCCTTGGATACCAACGAGTCCAAGGTTCCAAAAAGAGAGCAATAAGAAAAGAAAAGTTTAATTAAGTATTTCTTTATTAAGAAATAAATTGAAAATGATGATAAAAAGTGGAAAATGAGTGGAAAGAGACATAAATGAGATTTCTTGGGGAAATTTCGTATCCATGTGATTTCTAATGATAAAAGGAATGCCAATGAGGAAAATAAAAGAGAAATGAAGAGAAATCCTCAAAAAGAAATATTTTAATAAGAAATACACATGATAATGGGAAATAATGCATTTAGATGCATCTAGGAAGATAATGAGTATCCTATAGAAAGAATTTCTAAATAATGGAATGTCTTGAGATCCAAGGAGTCCCAATAAAGAGGAAAGAAAGATAAAATGCTAAAAAGGCAAAATAAGAGGATAATGTATTACATTATTAATGAATTATGTAATATTGATTTTAAGGAAGTATTTCTTACTCAAGGAGGTATATAACTTCGTGCCAACATAAGTACAAGAAAGATAATGGAAAAAATTTTCGAAAATCCTAGCATCAAAAGGAGAGAATATTGAAGAAAAAAGATTGCCGAAGGAAATTAAGAAAGAGAGAGAGTTGCTTCTCATAGATGGAATAGATTTCCCCAAAGGGAGAGGACTTTGTTTCCTCTTAGAAGGGACACCTTAGGGCGAGGATATCCTCCCCCATAAAAGGGGTAGACCCCTTAGCCTCGAGTCCAGAGAATCCCATATTTCTTCTTCTTATTCTTCTTCCTCGTTTTGTCCATAAACCTTAACCGAGTAGTGTGGCACAACTAGGAAGCAATGATAAGCCAACAATGGTTTGTAGTGGTAGCCGACTGAACCACGGTGTCAACGATACTCACGACCATGGAAGCCATGCCCTGGAGTGCACACAACTGTAGCCGCCGGGCTGCAATGTCGTCTGCAAACGCATGGCCAAAGAGCGGGGACAGACCACCTTAGCCATGAGAAAAAGGGCGCCCTGGGTGCGCCAGAGCAGGGCGGAGTGAGAGCAACAAGTTCCGGCATCGATCGCGGCCTGGGGGAGGAAGAACCAACCCGCGTAGGTTTGCAGGTGGCGGCCGCTAGGGCTGGCCGAAGGTGGGAGACGACCCCTTGGTCGTTGGACAGAAACGCCCCTCCGCGGGCTAAACAAACTGATCACTTACCCGGGGGCTTTTTGGTCAATTCAAAATATTCCCAAAACAGGCGCAGCGCATTGCATGGGCAAAGGGTGACGTGGCCTCTTCAAATTGGTCAAGTAAGTGAATTTTTGTGAAAATTATATCTAGCAAACCGTAACTCGGATTGAGACGAAACTTATATGAAAATTGATCCTCAGAATGAGAGGAATCCAAATAAATTATGTTTGAAGTCTGATTCTGTTTTCAATCTGAAAATTAATGGAAGTAATCATCTTTAATACTTTAAAGATTAAGGAACCCTGATCTGATTAATGTGTTTAATAGGGTTTAATGGATCATAAGAATTTATATTAACCTGTTAAATGCAAAAATGTGCATTAAGATCGAAAAGGGTGATCTTTGTACATAATTAGTTTAATTTGAAGATTATGTACATAAATATGCTGAAATATGAAAAGTACATAAAGCTATCATCTTTAATGATTTAATTAATGAAAAACCCTTAGATTTGATGATAGATGGTTTTAATGTTGATAAATGGATAGTTTAAGTCTATTGTTCATAAAAGTGAAAATAAGATCTAAAAAGATAATCTCTTTATATAATTAGTTTAATTTAGGGTTTTGTGCAAGATTATGCATTAACGAGCTTGAAAACCCTAATTTAGGTGAATATGACTTTTAAATGTTTTAATTGTTCAAATCTATAATTAAATAGGGATATGATGATCCTAAGACAATTTTGGGTATAAAAGACTATTAAATGAATAGTTTGAGCAATTAGGGTTTATATAAATGGAAAAGAGTACTATTAGGGTTTGTTAACCTAAAAGAGGTAAAATTCGAGAAATTGATCTAAGAAACCCTAATGAGTATTAATGAATACTTAATGCGGATTAGAAACCCTAGAAAGTGAATCCAAGTCAATAAAGTAGATTCTTGATAAAGTGTGTAATAAATAGAGTACATATTTATTTCAGGAACTATGTGATGATTGAATTACTTGCTTGGATCTATTGATTGACTTTATTGTATACACATGAAGTATATGTTGAATAATCTGCATGACTCACCAAGTCAGGTATGTGGTTACGCTTATGACTACCCGAGTTAGTTTTCTGATGGATTCCCGGATGTTTAATTGCATGGAATGCAACTAAACTGTTGTATGTTTATTTATTTCATGCAACTATAAAGTGACTATGATTATCACTATAAATGAGTATATATAACTGGCTAGATCCGGGTCCACCTCTGTTACTTTGAAAAGGCTAAAAAGGGGGTAATCCTAGAGCAAGGTCTAGGTTACCGAGAGTTAGAAATTGGGCTACCTACATGTAGTGCCATGCGACTCGTTAGCCTGCCATGAGTTAAGGAGTGGGCTACTTACGAGTAGTGCCATGTGACTCAACCCTAGAAACTGGTTCACCTATAGGGAGAACCATGAGGGGTTTAATGGGGATCTACCATAAGGAAGGTAGGATCCAGGTCCACTGCAGGGATAGCACAGAGGATAGGGTACTCGTGGATCGCGGATGTTATATTTAAAACGTAATCTTAATTGATTAATGATTAATTGAATGATTACATGGTTATCATAGTTGCAAGATTATTGTTTCCCCCACATACCATCTTCAGCTGACTGACATTTTGTTTGTCGGCATTTTAGGTATAAGCCAAAAGGACAAACAGTAAATAGTCACATTGTGAAATACATGAAGAAAAAATACAAGGAGGATTAGTTAGCGTAGAATCATTATGTGGATAGAAGTTAGAAATCCAAAATTTCAAAAGGTATGCAAAGTTTATTTTCTTACAGCTTTTTAGTTTAGTATGTTAAAATTTGATAATTATTCTTGGTTAATTGCCGAACCTTTGATCCGGAAGTCATGGGTGCAGCTTCGACCTCTCGGTCTCCTTTAATTGGGGGTTATCGGGAGGTGGGGTCGTAACATTTGGTATCAGAGCTAGGGTTCCTCAATTAACCATTAATAATTATTAAATTTTACAAACTCCATAGAACCCAAGGGAGTTATTAGAGGATTATCTGAAAGACGGAGGTGTCTAGAAAAGGATCACGACCGGGGGCTGGCAATATTTTCCTCCGCACCGCTAGTCGGAATACGAGGACTCCCGAATCTGTGTGACTGCCTGGCCAAAGTCTTAGGGTATGAATCGAAATAAGATACCTTTAGGACTTCTCATCTTATTCATCCCTTCTCATCACAAAATTCTGATAAGGACCTAAAGGATAAGGGTTTTCTTTCTCCTCATCACCCTCTTGAGGTATGGGTAAGGTTAATAAGGTTTAAGGAATCCTCCATCAAATTAATGAAAAGCATGTAAATAAGATGTCATGGACATAAGCTTAATAGATTAAGTGCAAATTAAAGAATAGATACGTGCTTAGGTCGTATGACATAAGTTGTCATGTCCTCAGAATAGACTTGAGAGTAGACCTTCTTGTCAGGAGGATAAGTTAGTCTTGGAGATAGAGATCTCCATTGCAAGTAGAGACCTGGCACATCCTCTGAGGATGATGCTAACCCTAAGTAAAGTTTAGAGAGAGATGAGTTGGACCAGGTGTTTGAAAGGACATGCCTTTGGGATGCCATATGATCCATGGGTGACCTAACACCTTTGGCAACCCGACCCTGGGAAGGGTCGTGCATGTTAGGGTAAAAGATAGCTCCTTAGATAATGAGGTTAGTGAAGGACCTTAGAAACCCTCTGGGCTTGTGCAAGTAGGGTATAGCTAGCACCTAGGGCACATCATAGTGCTGACAGTAGGGTGAAACCCTGGATAAGGAATTATGAGGGAGCATAAAGGGTTATGGATGATCTTGAGCAATCAAATGTTCGAACCTAGGCTTCACCCATGTAAGGTATGCTTTTGAGGTTGATCCTTCATGAAGAAAGGACCTCTAATGGTGAGGTTGGATGTAGGGTTAGCCCTAGAGAGAGCATGAAAACCAGCAAGAAGGTTGGAAGCCTAAAACCCTGAACAATGGATGATAGTGGTTGCTTCATGATCGATCCCTAAAAGTTGATGATATCTTGGTTTCCTTTAGAGGGACCAAACCCTAGAAATAGAAGATGAGGCATCTGGTGCATGTGTGCCTACGGTGTATGTGTTTACCTTCTGAGGTAGGAAAAAGAGTTCCTTTAACCTAGGAAGGTTTAGTAGCAGGTTAGGAGGCCTTGTACCTTGTGAGTTGTCCTTAAGGAGGACCCAACCCTAAGTGTTTCTCAAGTTGAAGGATGACAGGAAGTGCACGAGATGCCTTTTGCCAGCTTGATTCATGGTTCAGAGATAGAGTGTGTAGTTGGACACCTAAAAGTGAACCTAGGGTTCCTAGGCCTAAGAGGGGAAGTGGTATATCTAATGCTCATGATGAGAGTTAAGTTTCTATAGTTTCGAGCATGGTACGCCTCATGAATAAAGGAAAAGGGAAGTCCCTTAAGTTTAAGGTATGTGTAATAATCCCCTCATAGCTAGGTTGATGATAAAGGAAGGTATGATCTTGATCTAGCATTGAGGAAAGAGGACAAGTATGACCTAGTATGGATCAGTAGGTGATCTGTTTATGCCTTAATGGCTTGCTAGGGTTAAGTAGGCTCATGTGGGTGTAAACCCTATACCTAAGAGCTTTTGTGACATTGCTGTCAAGAGATAGATTTCTTCCCATCCTGGTAGAGAGACACCTTTGGTAGGGTGTATATCAGTTTTGGTTAGTTTAAGGTAACCTAAAGAGGTCTCTTAGGATCTTGAGAAGCTAAGTGAAAAGTACATGGTATGAGAATGAACCCGTAGGCCCATAGATATCCATCTTTAAGTGCATGCAGATGTGTTACCATGGAGGTAACCGGTATAGGGCTTGACCAAGGTAGGCAGGTTGCCATGATCTCAATGAAAGGATGAAGGTCGGCCCATGAATGCAGAAAGAGAGATGATGAAGACTTGGGTAAGGTTCTAAGTGAACATGTACTATGATGGGGAATCCTAAGTCTATCCTAGGGTCAGTTAGGGATAAGACCGATGAAAATAGGAGTTGTCTAATTCCCCAAATGCACATGACCAAAGGGCCGGGAGGTAACAGCTATCATTGTCTAAGGGCCATGGGTTAGGAGATTGATCACCTTCATAAACTCATGGGATCCAAAGGGCAGATGAGTAGGGCACTCTCTTGATGCATGAGGGAAGAGGGATGACCCCAAAAGAGCCGGTACCCTATAGACCTAGAGGAAATGACCAAGGATATATATATCTCAGTAGGTTCAAGACTAGTTTGTTATCATGATGTCTGTGATGTAGAGACATATGTGGCACGTTGCAACTTAGATGTAAAGGTGTATTGGCAAGGTGGGATGTACCATCTCTACTCTTGGAACAGGGGGAACTCTGTATTTGGACTGCAGCCAAATGCTTATTTCCTCTTGTTATGGGGGTGAGAGATAGGACATTACGCATACCGTACACCAAGGATAAGAGATGATTGGAACGATGCCACGAGAAATAGGGATAGAGAAGATAACCTACCTTGGTAAAGTGAATGATACATGGTTTGCAAGGACTAAGAGGAATGAGGTAGTCACCTTATGAGGATGTTTTTATCCTGAGCTAAGTGGAACTTACAAGTTATACCAGGTTGAATTTGATCACCGTAATCAGAGGGTGTTCTTAACAAAGATAGACATAGAGTTTGAGGTAAGATGCTAAGAGAAATACATGGAAGTGTATGTCATCCATGTTACCTAATACCTAAGGATATGAAGTGGTAATGGATGCTCTGGTTAAGATACATCTGACTTGTTTGACTAGAAGCTAGAAGGGATTGTTTGGATAACCCTAAGTTTGGAAAGGAGAGGTGTTTGGATAACACTCAGATGTAATGAGATCTGTTGGACAAGTTGATGGTTGCTTGGATTAGCCGGTCTAGACCTTGATGCTATGAAAGGAGAGTTGTAGAACCTCAAGTGCACTCTTCGGATAGGAAGGTGAGGAAACCCTGATGAGAGTGGTTTAGGGTTTCTGAGGAATCGATCTTGAGGAATCATGGCAAATAGGAAATCATGATTGAAGATCACCATATACCGTGGTACTACCAAGATAGTAAGTGACAGTAGTACTTGAGATGCTTATAATGAGGCTGAATGTGATATGTTGCCATGCATGACCGAAGGTGAAGGATGAACACAGGTAACCTAGTGCATTGATATAGAGGATAAAGAGTTCCCGAGAGAGAAAGGGAGTTCATCACTATGGATGTTGTAAGTCTCCCCTGGATCAGGGAAGGTCAAGATGCAATATGGGTTATGGTAGTTCGCCTTACCTAGATGACATGAGAAAGAAAGAGTTCTGTCAAGGGACAAATCTAGTTGAACTACCCATGAGAGAGAGATGGTTCAACTATGAAGTGAGTTCAAAGGTACTCGAGTTTAACCTAAAGGTTCACTTCTAAAATATGGAAGTAGGTGCATGAAGGACTCGATGTTAGTACAGTTTGTCATCCCTAACTAATGGTTAGTATGATCCAGACTAAAGGGTCTGATGAGAGCATATGTGCATGTGCAGGGTGATAGCCTGAGACAGTTCTTGTCCTAAGAAAGATGTGATGATGACCACCATAGCCAGTATCGGGTTTTATAAGAAGCTCTGTAAGGGAGGTTGTGTCGGTCGCCACTTCAGTAAGGTGATGTTGGTGAAAGAACCATATGATGGTTAGAAAAGGGACCACAGTGCGTGTAGATGAAGTCACTTTGATCATGCAATGGCTGAAAGGAGCCTAGAGACGACAAGAGTCGTGAGCAGATGCAAAGTAGACTAACATGCAGTGCACTATGGGAGAATATAATGTGAGAATCCGACCCCTCTGAGCTGCAGTCGAGGAAGCTGAGTCCCCGATACCTGGGTCCATTAGAGATGGATGGGTGGAGATGGTTAGGTTTTGACCCTACCCCTCAGGATAGAGTTATGTGAGATGTTTTCCATGTGTCCAATTTAGAGCACTATGTGAGGTATCCCGACCATGTGCGGAACAATGAACCTAATGAGCCCCGAGGGAGGCTAAAATGGCCTGAGTCACCTGTGTAGTTTATAGACGCCAGGATGAAAAAACTCAGAGGAAAGAATATGTGATGATAAAGGTTCTTTGGATGCGCCATGGGTACGGTAAAGCTACATAGGGGCCAATGATGGACATGAAAAAGTCTTATCCTGAATTGTTTGTTTGCTTGTTTGAATTTTGAGGACAAAATTCCTATAAGAGGGGAAGGATGTTATAACCCCAAATTTTGGGTTCAAATAGTGAGAAATGTAATTTCTCATATTAAAGCTAATTGAACAAATAATGATATGTTTTGTTTTGGTTAAATGGATTCCATTCACAATAGCCTTGATTGATTGTGTTTTGGGCTTTATTGACTATTGGGCCCAAATAACAAGGAAATTCAATTAATAAATGGATAATTGAATTTTTAAGAAAAGAAATATGTAGAAACCTCTAGAAGGCAAATCCAAAGAGGATTTCGTTCCTCTTGGGTTCCTTGGATACCAAGGAGTCCAAGGTTCCAAAAAGAGAGCAATAAGAAAAGAAAAGTTTAATTAAGTATTTCTTTATTAAGAAATAAATTGAAAATGATGATAAAAAGTGGAAAATGAGTGGAAAGAGACATAAATGAGATTTCTTGACGTTATTCCTGTTGACACAGCAGCTACATGCACATATTACACATAGAAAAGGGATACCTACACATCATTTGTATACTTTTTATGCGAATACATGGCATAAATGCCATCCATATTCATCACCTGCTAGAGCTCATTGGAAATAAGACAAGTACATTCGACATAAACCAGATAATATATAAACGATCCTTTTTTGATATATCATGAATACATGATACAAAATACATCAATACATTGTATTCATCATTTGAACTATGTCAAAACATTGCTCCATCCATCGATAAAGCCCCAACATCACCCCAACAAACTGTCTCAATAGTCAAATATAAACTACATCAGTACATTGCTTATACACCCATAATAAAAGTCACACATACATTGTCAACATAAACCACAACGATTATAAAGCATGGCTACATGTGGACGTAGGCACCACAAGTGGTGTGCTCTTCCTCCTTTGCCTAACCAAGATCAGTTCCAAAATCAGTTTCTCACAGCAACTTCTCCCATCACCCTCCAACACCTGCAACCACCACCTACAATATATGAGAAAGAAACCAACTACTAGATTTGTATGCAGCAAAGACAAAATTTTTAGTAGCTATATGAGAAAGAAACCAACTACTATATTTAATCAAAAAAGACCACAAAAATACCAACCGATCATAACCCAATCACCAAATCATCACACAACCATCACCCAATCATCCAAGCATCAACCAATCACACAACCATTACCAAACCATCGCCCAACCATCATCAGCAACACCACCATCACAACAGCCAACAACACCACCACGCCACCATGCTCCATACATCCTCCACACACCAACACCCCCACCACAACACCACCATATACACATCAACCAACACCCCCACCACAGCACCACCATATACACATCAACCACCGTCCAACAACAGCCACCCAACAACACCACCACATGCACATCAACACCATCCACCCAACAACACCAGCAGTAGCCCAACCACCAACACCTGCACATAACAACAACCCAACCACCATCAGTAACCCAGCCACCACCCGATCAACAATAAGATATATAAATTATAAAAACACCTGCAGCAGTAACATACCTGCATCAGTAACAACACATGCAGTAGTAACAACACCTGCAGTTTGAAAAAAGATGTAGGCACAAATCAGTAATAATACTATAGCAGAAGACACCATTAAATCAAGGTATAATAAAAGATCAACACGAATCATACCTAGATTAACATGAGAATCTTCTCTTTCTTTCTCTCCATAGGCAGAGACTTCAATAGAGAGAACTGCTTTTCATTGTCCATGAACCACATGCATGCCTTCATCTTCTGGGAATCATCAAGTCCGTCAACGGCAAACACCTCCTCATACACAGCCTGTGGGTCAACACCTTTTGGACCTGATATGGGTACCTCACATAGTGCTCTAGATCGGTCTCATAGAACACATTACTCATCATGTTATCCTGAGGGGCAAGGCTGCATCTAGGAAGATAATGAGTATCCTATAGAAAGAATTTCTAAATAATGGAATGTCTTTGGATCCAAGGAGTCCCAATAAAGAGGAAAGAAAGACAAAATGCTAAAAAGGCAAAATAAGAGGATAATGTATTGCATTATTAATGAATTATGTAATATTGATTTTAAGGAAGTATTTCTTACTCAAGGAGGTATATAACTTCGTGCCAACATAAGTACAAGAAAGATAATGGAAATAATTTTCGAAAATCCTAGCATCAAAAGGAGAGAATATTGAAGAAAAAGGATTTCCGAAGGAAATTAAGAAAGAGAGAGAGAGTTGCTTCTCATAGAAGGAATAGATTTCCCCAAAGGGAGAGGACTTTGTTTCCTCTTAGAAGGGACACCTTAGGGTGAGGATATCCTCCCCCATAAAAGGGGTAGACCCCTTAGCCTCGAGTCCAGAGAATCCCATATTTCTTCTTCTTATTCTTCTTCCTCGTTTTGTCCATAAACCCTAACCGAGTAGTGTGGCACAACCAGGAAGCAATGATAAGCCAACAATGGTTTGTAGTGGTAGTCGACTGAACCACGGTGTCAACGATACTCACGACCATGGAAGCCATGCCCTGGAGTGCACACAACTGCAGCCGCCGGGCTGCAATGTCGTCTGTAAACGCATGGCCAAAGAGCGGGGACAGACCACCTTAGCCACGAGAAAAAGGGTGCCCTGGGTGCGCCAGAGCAGGGCGGAGTGAGAGCAACAAGTTCCGGCATCGATCGCGGCCTGGGGGAGGAAGAACCAACCCGCGCAGGTCTGCAGGTGGCGGCCGCTAGGGCTGGCCGAAGGTGGGAGACGACCCCTTGGTCGTTGGACAGAAACGCCCCTCCGCGGGCTAAACAAACATATCACTTACCCGAGGGCTTTTTGGTCAATTCAAAATATTCCCAAAACAGGCGCAGCGCATTGCATGGGCAAAGGGTGACGTGGCCTCTTCCAATTGGTCAAGTAAGTGAATTTTTGTGAAAATTATATCTAGCAAACCGTAACTCAGATTGAGACGAAACTTATATGAAAATTGATCCTTAGAACGAGAGGAATCCAAATAAATTATGTTTGAAGTCTGATTCTTTTTGCAATCTGAAAATTAATGGAAGTAATCATCTTTAATACTTTAAAGATTCAGGAACCCTGATCTGATTAATGTGTTTAATAGGGTTTAATGGATCATAAGAATTTATATTAACCTGTTAAATGCAAAAAGGTGCATTAAGATCGAAAAGGGTGATCTTTGTACGTAATTAGTTTAATTTGAAGATTATGTACATAAATATGATGAAATATGAAAAGTACATAAAGCAATCATCTTTAATGATTTAATTAATGAAAAACCCTTAGATTTGATGATAGATGGTTTTAATGTTGATAAATGGATAGTTTAAGTCTATTGTTCATAAAAGTGAAAATAAGATCTAAAAAGGTAATCTCTTTATATAATTAGTTTAATTTAGGTTTTTGTGCATGATTATGCATTAACGAGCTTGAAAACCCTAATTTAGGTGAATATGACTTTTAAATGTTTTAATTGTTCAAATCTATAATTAAATAGGGATATGATGATCCTAAGACAATTTTGGGTATAAAAGACTATTAAATGAATAGTTTGAGCAATTAGGGTTTATATAAATGGAAAAGAGTACTATTAGGGTTTGTTAACCTAAAAGAGGTAAAATTCGAGAAATTGATCTAAGAAACCCTAATGAGTATTAATGAATACTTAATGCGGATTAGAAACCCTTTAAAGTGAATCCAAGTCAATAAAGTAGATTCTTGATAAAGTGTGTAATAAATAGAGTACATATTTATTTCAGGAACTATGTGATGATTGAATTACTTGCTTGGATCTGTTGATTGACTTGATTGTATACACATGAAGTATATGTTGAATAATCTGCATGACTCACCAAGTCAGGTATGTGGTTACGCTTATGACTACCCGAGTTAGTTTTCCGATGGATTCCCAGATGTTTAATCGCATGGAATGCAACTAAACTGTTGTATGTTTATTTATTTCATGCAACTATAAAGTGACTATGATTATCACTATAAATGAGTATATATAACTGGCTAGATCCGGGTCCACCTCTGTTACTTTGAAAAGGCTAAAAAGGGGGTAATCCTAGAGCAAGGTCTAGGTTACCGAGAGTTAGAAATTGGGCTACCTACATGTAGTGCCATGCGACTCGTTAGCCTGCCATGAGTTAAGGAGTGGGCTACTTACGAGTAGTGCCATGTGACTCAACCCTAGAAACTGGTTCACCTATAGGGAGAACCATGAGGGGTTTAATGGGGATCTACCATAAGGAAGGTAGGATCCAGGTCCACTGTAGGGATAGCACAGAGGATAGGGTACTCGTGGATCACGGATGTTATATTTAAAACGTAATCTTAATTGATTAATGATTAATTGAATGATTACATGGTTATCATAGTTGCAAGATTATTGTTTCCCCCACATACCATCTTCGACTGACCGACGTTTTGTTTGTCAATCTCTATGGAAATCCTCCCAAACCTACTCCTTGTGTAGTTGATTGTGTGATAACCAACCCTAAGAGTTTACTTAGTGCTTCCTCAATCTTTTCAAACATGATATGGATATACAAGTGCTACAACAAGTCCATAATTATGACCCATGTTAAAATTCATGAATGGATCCAATGGCATAAATGAAATCACCAATCCACTTCCTTACCGTCAAACATGATCCAAATATGGACCAAAGGCCACCTATCCGCACATTTGGACAATCATGTTCACATGACTTTTGGACTACAAAATGGTTTGTATTGATGTTTTAGGACTTCCACCTTCCAACTAGTTTCCATAGTTGACTCTAGAAGATCACACATGATTAGGAACCTTATTTTCTTCCCAACCAGCTCAAAGATGATTGCAAACCACCAGGGCTTGTGTAGTATGGTATATGCTTGTAGTGTGATTAGTAATTCAAGTGAACACCATTTGTTGGGAACAGATATGCCATCTGGGTCAATTGTATTTGGTTCTTCATTAAAGGAAATCACATATTGTCTAACATATGAATACCCTATTGTGGCATATCAAAAAACAATAGTTAGGAGTAGTCGTAACCCCCAGTCACATTTGAGATGCAGATGACAATGATCTTTGTGCACACAATCTCTCTAGAGAAGGAGATGTGTCTTCTTGGAATGGATATTGAGAAGACACAAAACTAACCTCTATTCACACAATTCACAAGTTCTTAGCATGTCATTTTGATCCCTATCTAAATGTTATTTAGAATTCTAAGCCTATTCCTTCTAGTTCATGGTTCCCTTTGGGTTGATGGGCATCTTCCTATCTCCAAATTGTACCTAAAGCACTTATTATGTCCTTTACTATCATACCACCAGATTCAGGGTCCCCAATTCCTTTAGTCTCCATTTTCCTTTTCGAAGAGTGATGCAAGATTCCACCCATTGCAACATCATGGATATCTAAGACTATCTACTGTAACTATCACCAATGGGAGTAAAATGACTTCTTTTCTTAAAAACAATTCATGACTCATATTTTTGTTATAGTCATATTCCATTTCCGCATCTGGTGGAGCAGAAAACCTATAATAACTTCTTAACAATCCTTCACTTTAAGGTGTTCTATAAAGATGCTTTCCAAAAATTATCATCTATAATGGTTTTGTTGTCCTCCCGTATTTCCCTTATGCTTGCCCTTCCATGGTGTTCACGGGCATGATTGCCAGCTCCACTCTATTCATGGTTCTTTTAACTATCATCACCAATTGAGTATTACCCCAAGTGTCTCTTGTTGTTACAACCCCAATTTTTGGGTTCATATGGTTGGAAATGCAATTTCCCTAATAAATGTATGATTTATGTGTATTGAATGGATTTTCTTTGCAATATTTCCTTGTAAATGTGATTTTGTGGATCATAATATGTTAACGAGTCCAATGGGATTAAAAAAAAGGAAAAAAAACAAATAATGCATTATTAAGAAGGAAATTTAAGATAATGAGGAAAAGATAAGAAATATGGGGAAATATGGATATTGGAATCATAATGGATAAAATGTTGAGTCCACATGGTTTCTAATGGTAAAAGGAATACAAATAAAGGATATAAAAATAATAGAGAGAAATATGCATAAAATATTCCTTATTAAGAGATATATTGCATATGAAAAAAAGTCCCTCATACTTTCTAGTTTGAGTCTGAAACTTGGCACACAAGTAGTTTAAGTCATCATGGACTTTTCCTTAAAAGTTGGGACCAATCAGAATTAAGAATAAAGAGATATGAATTAAATAAGGTTTTCCTAAAGTGAAGGGGTTTCATAGAAATACATTAAATGTCACATATTTAATCAAACAAGGAAGCTATAATTCAGCCTTCTAATGTGACACACTTGTTTTGGACCATGGATCGGGGATCTGATGATTCACATGTCATCTTCCACTTTCAGCTATGGATGGGAAGTAGGAACAATGTGGTTCTGTTATAACCCCAATTTTTGGGTTCAAATAGTGAGAAATGTAATTTCTCATATTAAAGCTAATTGAACAAATAATGATATGTTTTGTTTTGGTTAAATTGATTCCATTCACAATAGCCTTGATTGATTGTGTTTTGGGCTTTATTGACTATTGGGCCCAAATAACAAGGAAATTCAATTAATAAATGGATAATTGAATTTTTAAGAAAAGAAATATGTAGAAACCTCTAGAAGGCAAATCCAAAGAGGATTTCGTGCCTCTTGGGTTCCTTGGATACCAACGAGTCCAAGGTTCCAAAAAGAGAGCAATAAGAAAAGAAAAGTTTAATTAAGTATTTCTTCATTAAGAAATAAATTGAAAATGATGATAAAAAGTGGAAAATGAGTGGAAAGAGACATAAATGAGATTTCTTGGGGAAATTTCGTATCAATGAGATTTCTAATGATAAAAGGAATGCCAATGAGGAAAATAAAAGAGAAATGAAGAGAAATCCTCAAAAAGAAATATTTTAATAAGAAATACACATGATAATGGGAAATAATACATTTAGATGAATCTAGGAAGATAATGAGTATCCTATAGAAAGAATTTCTAAATAATGGAATGTCTTGGGATCCAAGGAGTCCCAATAAAGAGGAAAGAAAGAGAAAATGCTAAAAAGGCAAAATAAGAGGATAATGTATTGCATTATTAATGAATTATGTAATATTGATTTTAAGGAAGTATTTCTTACTCAAGGAGGTATATAACTTCGTGCCAACATAAGTACAAGAAAGATAATGGAAAGAATTTTCGAAAATCCTAGCATCAAAAGGAGAGAATATTGAAGAAGAAGGATTGCCGAAGGAAATTAAGAAAGAGAGAGAGAGTTGCTTCTCATAGAAGGAATAGGTTTCCTCAAAGGGGGAGGACTTTGTTTCCTCTTAGAAGGGACACCTTAGGGCGAGGATATCCTCCCCCATAAAAGGGTTAGACCCCTTAGCCTCGAGTCCAGAGAATCCCATATTTCTTCTTCTTATTCTTCTTCCTCATTTTGTCCATAAACCCTAACCGAGTAGTGTGGCACAACCAGGAAGCAATGATAAGCTAACAATGGTTTGTAGTGGTAGCCGACTGAACCACGGTGTCAACGATACTCACGACCATGGAAGCCATGCCCTGGGGTGCACACAACAGCAGCCGCCGGGCTGCAATGTCATCTGCAAATGCATGGCCAAAGAGCGGGGACATACCACCTTAGCCACAAGAAAAAGGGCGCCCTGGGTGCGCCAGAGCAGGGCGGAGTGAGAGCAACAAGTTCCGGCATCGATCGCGGCCTGCGGGAGGAAGAACCAACCCGCGCAGGTCTGCAGGTGGCGGCCGCTAGGGCTGGCCGAAGGTGGGAGACGACCCCTTGGTCGTTGGACAAAAACGCCCCTCCACGGGCTAAACAAACAGATCACTTACCCGGGGGCTTTTTGGTCAATTCGAAATATTCCCAAAACAGGCGCAGCGCATTGCATGGGCAAAGGGTGACGTGGCCTCTTCCAATTGGTCAAGTAAGTGAATTTTTGTGAAAATTATATCTAGCAAACCGTAACTCGGATTGAGACGAAACTTATATGAAAATTGATCCTCAGAACGAGAGGAATCCAAATAAATTATGTTTGAAGTCTGATTCTTTTTGCAATCCGAAAATTAATGGAAGTAATCATCTTTAATACTTTAAAGATTAAGGAACCCTGATCTGATTAATGTGTTTAATAGGGTTTAATGGATCATAAGAGTTTATATTAACCTGTTAAATGAAAAAAGGTGCATTAAGATCGAAAAGGGTGATCTTTGTACGTAATTAGTTTAATTTGAAGATTATGTACATAAATATGCTGAAATATGAAAAGTACATAAAGCTATCATCTTTAATGATTTAATTAATGAAAAACCCTTAGATTTGATGATAGATGGTTTTAATGTTGATAAATGGATAGTTTAAGTCTATTGTTCATAAAAGTGAAAATAAGATCTAAAAAGATAATCTCTTTATATAATTAGTTTAATTTAGGGTTTTGTGCATGATTATGCATTAACGAGCTTGAAAACCCTAATTTAGGTGAATATGACTTTTAAATGTTTTAATTGTTCAAATCTATAATTAAATAGGGATATGATGATCCTAAGACAATTTTGGGTATAAAAGACTATTAAATGAATAGTTTGAGCAATTAGGGTTTATATAAATGGAAAAGAGTACTATTAGGGTTTGTTAACCTAAAAGAGGTAAAATTCGAGAAATTGATCTAAGAAACCCTAATGAGTATTAATGAATACTTAATGCGGATTAGAAACCCTAGAAAGTGAATCCAAGTCAATAAAGTAGATTCTTGATAAAGTGTGTAATAAATAGAGTACATATTTATTTCAGGAACTATGTGATGATTGAATTACTTGCTTGGATCTGTTGATTGACTTGATTGTATACACATGAAGTATATGTTGAATAATCTGCATGACTCACCAAGTCAGGTATGTGGTTACGCTTATGACTACCTGAGTTAGTTTTCCGATGGATTCCCGGATGTTTAATCGCATGGAATGCAACTAAACTGTTGTATGTTTATTTATTTCATGCAACTATAAAGTGACTATGATTATCACTATAAATGAGTATATATAACTGGCTAGATCTGGGTCCACCTCTGTTACTTTGAAAAGGCTAAAAAGGGGGTAATCCTAGAGCAAGGTCTAGGTTACCGAGAGTTATAAATTGGGCTACCTACATGTAGTGCCATGCGACTCGTTAGCCTGCCATGAGTTAAGGAGTGGGCTACTTACGAGTAGTGCCATGTGACTCAACCCTAGAAACTGGTTCACCTATAGGGGGAACCATGAGGGGTTTAATGGGGATCTACCATAAGGAAGGTAGGATCCAGGTCCACTGCAGGGATAGCACAGAGGATAGGGTACTCGTGGATCGCGGATGTTATATTTAAAATGTAATCTTAATTGATTAATGATTAATTGAATGATTACATGGTTATCATAGTTGCAAGATTATTGTTTCCCCCACATACCAGCTTCGGCTGACCGACGTTTTTTTTGTCGGCGTTTTAGGTATAAGCCAAAAGGACAAATAGTAAATCGTCACATTGTGAAATACATGAAGAAAAAATACAAGGAGGATTAGTTAGCGTAGAATCATTATGTGGATAGAAGTTAGAAATCCAAAATTTCAAAAGGTATGCAAAGTTTATTTTCTTACAGCTTTTCAGTTTAGTATGTTAAAATTTGATAATTATTCTTGGTTAATTGCCGAACCTTTGATCCGGAAGTCATGGGTGCGGCTTCGACCTCTTGGTCTCCTTTAATTGGGGGTTATCGGGAGGTGGGGTCATAACAGGTTCCCTCTCCCCCTCAACATCCTACTCTACCTGATCGACGAGGATTCTTAGAAACCATCCCATTAGTTTCAGAGAGAGAATATGAACCCAAGGATCCTGAGAATTGCCCTCTTTGGGAAGCTCTTGAAGAATCCCCTAATCCCTAGGACTCTCTCTGACCATCCTCCATAGCCATGCTTATATATATGGGGTAGAATTCCCCTTTGAGATCTCCCTTATGTTTGTGAGACCTCGCGTGACCCCCAACATCCTTTCCATGCCTTCAATTTATTGTCCATCCCATAGATTTTCTCTATTCTCCCCCTGGTGCCGCTGGTGGAGATGGTCCTTCCCGTTCCATCCAACTAATGCACCACTATGGGAATTGATTGCACAGGCAAGTTCGTTCAAAGCTGGCGGAGATAAGCGCATCGTTTCTTCATGGGTTGAGTGACGAGATCACGAGGTCAACGCTAGTGTTGACCAAGCACCAGTGCTGCTATTCGTGCAGGACCCTCACAAGGTAGGAGACGAGAGGTCAATGGTTTTACCATCGAGCCCCTAGCGAGACCGCACGTTGAGGCCTATGAAGCAGGGCTACCACTATCTTTTCCCCGTAACCCGCATAGAGGTGAGGCACCTGCTCATGTCACTACTACAGAAAATACTTTTTACAATAGTTCATTTTTCCATTTTACAACAGGTGTTAACCATTGTATTAGATCGCGTGGTCTTATGGGGGGTGCTTTATACAACATGTGATTGCATGTTGTCATACATGTATTTTATACAACTGTTGAAACATTTTGTCTTTTAATGAAAGGCTTGTTGTAATATAGGTATTTTATACAACATGTGGTGCACCCGTTGTAATATATATTATACAACACTTGAACCACGTTGTCTTTCAATAAACAAACTCATTGTAATAGGGTTGTTTTTTACAACATGCGGTGCATCCATTGTAATATATATTATACAATAGTTGAAGCATGTTGTTTTTCACTAAACACCCCCGTTGTAATAGGGATGTTTATTACAACATGTAGTGCAGTTGTTATAATATACATGTTTATACAATAGTTGAAGCATGTTGTCTTTCCATACAATAGGGTTGCTTATACAACATGTTGTGTGTCTTTTGTAATATACACATTTTATACAACATGTTATGCATGTTGTAGTTCACTAGAAACACCTGTTGTATTAGGTGTGGATAACACAACATGTGTTGTTTGATGTAGTATTATACATTTTACAATATAGCATTAACTGTTGTCTTTTACTAGAGTTTGATAGGTCATATATATCGAACCAATTTTATTGATCAAATTAACCATATTATTAATAAATTATTATAAATATGCAATTATACTTTCTTCATTTCACAAACAAGCACATAATTGAACAAAATTTCCATCAAACCTTGAAAGAAACTCATATTGAATTTAATTAATATTCAATCATCTATACAAAGATTCAATAATATAAAGTACTGAGTATCCACTCTAGAATTAAACTGAAAACTAACTAAAAAAGTTCCACACATTGGTCTATTCTAAAGAACAATTGTCTCCCCCTCATGTCACGTAATCTTATGTGTGCTCAAGAACACATGTCACCCACTCGTTTTGGACCTCTTCGATTTCTTCTTGGTTGAAGCAACAACCAATATACTTCGAATAATACTGCAATCATATGACAAATATATCAACATATTATTATTATTTCAATTTATTTAGAAATTTGAAAAAACGAAAAGAATATAATGATAAGTAGCTTACACATTCAAGAATATTTCTAATTCTCGCATCAACAATGTCTCTCATGTACTTCAGAACATAATACCCACAATCTATATTGTTCGGCTGCTTTGGACATTGTATAAAATTAATATGAATTTGTTATCCAAATAATTGTGAGAACTTGTTAGCAAATAAGAGGATGGAAAAGTATAAACAACCAGAAAATCTAATAAAAGATGTGTATACAGAATCAAAATTGCAAACCATAGATCGGACCAAAATAATAATGGATCGGACCAGATCAGACCAGACTGTAAAATGTTGGGACCAGACCGCATACTGGACCGTTAGGACCAAACTGGAAAAAGCTGATGCTGTTTGAAATTTTAAAATCTGTTGTACATTGTATGTAAGTGATATTCTCCTCAATATTTTGAATCACAATGGCTATTCTAATTTTTATATCTGCAGCTTCACACTTTAATAGATTAGGCACGATGGAGCTAGTTTTACAGGGGAGTTGAGAGAGAGGTTGGTTGATCATCAGTAGAATGCACGTGATAGCCATCACCAAGTCAACACTCATGACTTAATATCTTTACCTACATCAACAAGTTATCAGGATCAATCATGCCACTCTCACCGTGTTCAGTTTTGTGGTCCGTTGATTCAAGAATCTTCTGAAATGAAACTTCATCATATGATTTTTGTAGATTTGGAAAGCCAAGATATAGTAAAGCGATAGCATATCTTGGCTTGAAACAATTGAATCCTTAGGTATTTGTCAATGAGATTTTTAACATGTCAGTTTGTCACAAACTCATAGTTTCACTTGTCTCTGTAGCTACTGCACAACAATCATTCTTAGTAACCTCACCAACCAGCTTGCCATGCTTATTGTACCACATATATTCACACATTTCTCCACCAATTAGTATATTTTAAATCATAATAATCCATATAACTGATTGTATATAATCAATACTCTAATGGTATATTGTGTCCTCATAAGCTACATACTGATAGAGACATCTATTTGACTTTGAAGTGAGATGTTTTGTTATTTACCATTCTTCCTCAAAGTGACTGAACTAAGTTGGATCACTTCTCATATTGGAAAACGTCAAGCTTCTTGATGATAGGAGAACAATGTTCAAGAGCTTGAACATACTCGCACATGAAACACTATACCAAAGGCCTTGAGCTGAAGATTATTACCACCTCGACTAGAAGAGTTATTAATTTAATTGAGGTACTCTTTTTTATGTGGAACTAAATCCTTAACACACCTGTGTTTTCTGAATTCACAGATTGATTTGTAAATAATCTATATTTCTGATTATTATATAACATCACACTTAATTCTGAACAACCCAACATCAGTATTAATTCATCTGACGTTGTACATTATCATATAGGTTGCTAGTTATGAGTTTACATGGGGTGATAATGTACAGTTCCCACAAATGGTATGAGTGGAATAAACTATGAGGATTCCTCATGTGCGTATGATTAAGCATGTACTCCACTTAAGTCAATCACCTACATATATTTGTCTTTCCAACCTCCACACTGACTGAATTTTTAAAGAATGTGTCCATCCTCCTAATTTTTTTATCAGAACTCCTTTGTGTCTCATCATTTCAGCAAGAAGCATGTATACAACTTCAGTCAACTGCCTGTTAGGCCACTCTGTTTAGTTACCTTTCTCCATGTTTTTAGAAACCATTCATTTCCACTAACAAGACAGAACAACTCAAGAATAATCATGGGACGAGAGAGTCAGTGGATGCACTTCTTTCTAAAGTTGTTACTTACAGGCCACATGTTGACGTGTAGTGGTTTATGGGTCCAAAATTTGGCTTGCTGGAGATGTTCTTACAACACAAGCTATTCTTTAGGAAGCATATGTTTAATTCCAAACTCAGAGGACATATTGTATCCTTTGTTTTGCTGGCTGATACTCACGACATCTGTCTTTGTTTTTAAGAATTTTTGAGTTTTGTTTACGTTAACACTTATGTTCCCTAGTTTTACTAGATGAGTATTCATACATTTCCGTTGAGAAATTTTTTTCCTCAGATTTTGGTATCATTCATAGTGTATGCTTCTATAGTTGTCTCACATTAATCTTTATTTTATAAAATAGAGGGCATTCCCTAAGATATGCATTTCCATGTCAGAGATGGGTAATAAAGAACTCACTGACTACCTAGAAAAATAATACAAACAAATAGGTTTGTAGGTAGGATTCATGTATGAAGTGTTGGGTTAATAGATCTTGAGAAAAAAAAAGATTTGGATTTCCTTCTATACATATTTTTTGTTGTAAATACAAATTTTTTCAACATCATAAGTGTGCATCTTGAAACTATTGCAAATTGCTAATGTTTTTTCCTACCCCAAACCGTGACAACATAAATTGGATGCACATGTTATCTCTAAATATATGGTAGCCTCCCACCCACAAAGTATATCCATTTCATTATACCCAAATGCATATTCAAGCTAAATGTGAGCATATTGGTGGGAGTTAATGTTCATAAAACAGAGACAATGCGGCAATAAACAAGTCAATGACTAGATTGAACCAATTGTAGCAATTTTCTTTTAATATTGTAACATCTTTTACATACATAAATAGTTTTTGTACATGGGTTCCAATAGTAGACATACAAGTTTGATCTTATAAAGAATAGTTCTTATAGATCTCTTATGGTTGAAAGCAATGATGTAGGGAACCTATGGTCCAGGTTGATCAGAAAACCTAGTGTTGGAAGCAGTGGCACAAAAAAGGATGCCAAACACGAGTCAAAATAAGTACACATTAAAGAAAAAATGACTCTGCTTCTAGCTATTCTATAAATTTGCAACAAAAAGAAATAAAAGGGTGTCTTACCTTGATAATTTCCCATTTCAAATTCTTCCTGTATTGCACATATCTCTTTTGATAAAATTTATGAGTCATATTCAAATTCATATAAAGACTTCTATGCATCAGTAACAATATATGGAACTTTTGAAACATGTATTATGTAATGAAATTGTTTTATGAAGTACTTACAAATCCATGAGTTTTTCCACGTTCTTGCATAATTTTCCTCTTAACGGATCAAGTTAGTAGCACCTACCCCATGTAAGGTCGAAGACACAAAGTATCCAATGTCCCCTACGTATACAAAGTATTACATTAAAGATAATGCGTTTTTAAGAAACATTTCAAATAAACAAACACCAGACAATCGACAAAATATATACGTACCCCATGTTATAAGGTAAAAAGAACACTTCCAATCTTTTCTTCTTCCCTCTAATGAACTGATATGCTATATATTGCGCCCGAGTCTCCACTTTTTTAGTGTATAACAGATCTATGAAATGTGGACATATAAATCCAAAGATATTAAATAGATTTCCTGAGGTCACTTTGTTGAACAAATGCCTAAAACAAAAAAAAAACACATATTTAGTCTTTGAAAATAATTTTCTTATAATCACTTGTATAGAAACTTACTTTATGTACACTGATATATGTGAGGCTTCTAATTGGACTTGATCATGGCATATCTTGACCAATTCTGGTGTGATAGTCAGCTCATGTGCGCAACCTACTACATCTTCAGACATCTGGAGAGAAATGATATGATTCTTATCATCTTCCACATACACCATCAATAGTTTCAGCTTCAATGGAGGCTTTTTGCATGATTGCTTGTAAAGAAGTGGTGTTGGCTTGACGGGACTTGAGACTTCATCACACTTTTTCCTAGTTTTTGAATTTCTTATTTGTGTGCTTATTGATTCTATCACTTTTCTTTGAGACATTGAGTCTTGGCATTCCTTGCATATGATTAGAAAAAATAGAAAAATTAATTTATTAATGCACATTATACATTTCAACAAATTATTGAAAAAATGTCCAAGTTGTAGCATGTACATTCATATTTATTTTGATCAATTCTGTAGGCCAAGGAATGTAGGTGCCTATGCCTTGAAAAACTTGATAAACACCTGCCACATTTAAAGGTATTGGCACACTTTCTTCAGGCATCAACAGGGTATCAATTATCACTTTTTTGTGTTTTGGATCCAATGTCACATTGTGAAGGATAATTGACTCATTTTCATGAGATATATACACCCTTCCATTAGCTACTGCACGTAATGGATTATCCAACATCAAAATACACTTGTGATATCCCTAGATAAATCAATTATGCATAGCATCAATAACAAGTACAACATGAGAAATCAATATCTCTAAAATTTACCAGATAATTTGACTTGTTGCTTACCTCATGAAGATATGAGAATTGTGCATGGGGGCAACTATATTTGGAAGTAGGGTCTTGGTATGTATCCCCTACATTGTCCAAATCCTTGCTCTTATTCTTTCCTTCAAGATACTTGATCTTCATGGCCAAAGCTTCAATAGTCTTTTGCATTTGTAATAGCATATGGGATGAATGATCATCTGTTGGAGCCACATGATTAGAATATTTTGTAATTATTATCCCTGGTCCGGTTTCTGTTGCATGTCCTAGGTGATCCTTTTTTCCCAATGCCATTGTTATCACATCATTACATCCCTTCTCACTAATGATTCCCTCAGAAACTTCCTGAGATAGAGCATCCTTGCAAAATACAAAACAAAAAACTATAAAAATAATTAAAACTATTGTGATGAAAAAACCAACGCGATAAAAATTAAACTTACAATCTTATACACCACTTCCTTGACCTTGTCACTAGTAATAGTACCAGTTTTATCCATTCTAGATCTTTTCGATAGTTGTACTCTAGATATCTTTGATATAACTGGATATAAATTATTCTCATTAATCTGTTTATATGATGATAAAAAATGATAATTTTATAGCTCTATTTGAAATTTTACAAATCACTTTAACATGAATTAAATCTTACAATTTCTTGTTCTAGGCCAACATATCCCTTATGAGAAAGTCTAGGTCGATACTCATTCTTTGACGATAATTCTCTTCCATCCTTACTCCTTCTCTGGTTTTTTTACAAATAATAAAATATCAAAATCTTTTTAAATGTATTGCAAGAAACACAACAAATGAGATTTCGTACACTAATTTATATCATCACGTTAAATTATTTAGTCTACCGGCTCATGAAAAAAATCCTCCCATTGATTTTCAGATATAAAATCATATTCTTTGGGTGGGTGTTTGCATATATTTCCATCTTTGTCTCTCATGAATTTTATTGATAATCGAGATTTGAATTCCCTCCATCTATCATTGGCTCTTTGTAATACCCACTGCTTTCTAACATATCCAATCAAAAATACACCCTACAAATAACTAAATTATATATACATAAAATTTAATATATCATTTTTATACAAAAAGAGACAAAAAATAATTAATTTCTACATACTCACCTCAATCTCTTCCCAAATAAGGTCCTTAAGACCTTCTCCCGCATCACTCCAAGTATCAATGTTGATTGCAACTCACTCTCGGGATGCAACTCGCTCTCGGGTTGCAACTCCAATATAGTTGTTGAAAACTTTTCCGGTTTCCCCAATTGGTTGTCCTTCTGAATTCCATTCCAATTGAATTTTGTGTCCTTTACGTCTCTTTCTCACAACCTTAGGCATTGTAGTGTGATCCCTACTAATTTTTGTGGTCATTGAGTCATCTTCATGGGAAGACATATCTACAAAAAAATTTAGAAGAAAAAAGTATTAGCAAACCGTATATAAAACAACAATTACAAAGAACAACACGAAATCTTACAAAATTTAAGACATATTTACATTACTTAAAAAAAGGTATTACTAAATATCAAGAAAATGCTAATACTTACTCTCACTTGGACATACACTGTTTTTTATTTTTATGCACACTGACATCATCAACAAATGTCCCGTCATTGTGATCTTCTCGAGCACATATTTCTTCTTCATTAGCAACAAGATCATCATTTGCAGGCATAGATGGAATGATTCTAGACAGAGGTTTCTTCTTTTAAAATGATGTCATTATCATCATCATCTCCTTCATGGGGCCTTCTTCTGTGAGATAAGACTACAGACCAGCCCTTATTAGCTGTGTCTATCACATAGAAAACTTGTTTTGCCTGTAATGCCATTATAAAGGGATTGTGTTTACATCCCTCCCTATCTAGGTTCACTAAGATAAATCCATCTTTTGTTTGTACACCCTTATCATTTTCAGCCCACTTGCAATGAAAAATAGGAATCTGAAATATGTTGTAGTCCAACTCATATATATCTTGGATCACACCATAATAGGATATGTCACACCAGACTGGATTTTTTGTCTTTAGCACTAGTAATGTGCAAAGCTTCAGAGACCAGAGACACCCCACTATTTCGCATAGTACTCTTGTCATCTTGAAATTTTGTATAGAAAGTGTATCCATTTATAAAATAACTAGCAAATGAAAACACGGTTGTTTTAGGCCCCACAGATAACCATTCAAGGTCTTTGAAACAGATTATGGCGAACGATCAATCTGTTCACTAATACAGTTCTTTAATCAGTCGGTGAAACAACATATGTGCAATTTGATTATATCCTTCTCATTCCTAGATTGATAATGAGTTCATAAATAATCAATGTGTTCTTTCACATATGGTTCTACCTCGGTTGTATTACAAAGGACATATAAATGCATTGTGTGTAATTGATCAGCTGAAAGTTGTACAAACTTGCATCCTGTACTGCCTTGTCCATCAATTTTTCTGACATGTCATGAGTTAGGAAGACCAATGGATTCAACATTGGATAAATATTGGGTACAAAATCCAATAGCCTCTTCTACTATGTAGCTTTCTACCATACAACCCTCGGGTCGATATCTATTCTTTACATACCCTTTTAATAGCTTCATATATTGCTCGAACGGATACATCCAACGTAAAAATACTGGACCACATAGTTTGACCTCTCTAACGAAGTGCACAGTCAAATGAACCATTATACCAAAGAATGAAGGAGGGAAGTACACCTCAAGTTGACACAAAGTGATGATGATATGATTTTGTAATGAGTCCAAGGTCTCAGGGTCGATGAATTTTGAGCATAAAGCATTGAAGAACATATAAATCTTAGTGATTGCATTTCTAACCCACTTAGGCAAAATGGAACAGATAGCCAACGGCAAAAATTGTTGCATTCAGATGTGTCAATCATGTGATTTCAAGCCCAATAGTTTAAAATCTTTCATATCCACAAATCTACTCATGTTTGAAGAATATCCCTCTGGAACCTTGACTCCTTTTAGGAACCCGCAAAAGATAGCTTTTTCACCCTTTGAAAGTGTATAACACGCTGGGGGCAAGTATGTCCGACTTCCCCTCATTTGTGGAGCCAAGCTATCTCGAATACCCATGTCAACCATGTCTAATCTTGCTTTGAGGCCATCTTTTGTCTTCTGTGGGATATTGAGTAATGTTCCAACCAGACCATCACATATGTTTTTCTCTATGTGCATCACATCTAAACAATGTCTCACATATAAAGACTTCCAATAAAGAAGATCAAAGAATATTGACCTCTTCTTGTAGATACCTTTAAGAATTGGAGACTTTTGTTTTCCAAATTTTACTTTCAACTGTTTCACCTTAGTAAAGATTTGCTGATCGGATAATGGTTGAGGAGCTCTTCGTAGTTCTACTTCCCCATTAAAAGCTTTCTCCAGTCTACAATATTGATGATCCTTAGGCAAGAACCTGTGATGGTTGAGATAAACAGTTTTCTTCCCATGTTTTAGTTGACAGAAAGAGGTCTCCTCCTCACAAATAGGGCAACCAAGATGTCCTTTGATATTGTACCTAGATAGATTTCCATATGTCGGGTAATCATTTATCATACAAAATAACATCACACTCATATTAAAATTCTCTTTGCGGTATGCATCATATAAGTCAACACCCTTGTCCCACAGAATCTTTAAATCTTCAACAAGTGGACCCAAGTAAACATCAATATCATTTCCAGGCTACTTTGGTCCTAAAATCAGCAAAGTCAAAAGCATATACTTGTGTTTCATGCATACATCTAGATCATGATTATATATAGCCAAAATCACAGGCCATGTACTATGACTTCCTGAATTATGGGGATTCATTCCATCTACAGAAAGTGCCAGTCTTAAGTTTCTAGGATCACCACCAAATTCTGGAAATTTATTATCGATGGTCATCCATTGTGGAGAATCTGCAGGGTGTCTAAGAAAACCATCTTTTTTCTATCCTCAGCATGCCAAACCAACTTCTTCGCATCATCAACATTATTAAACAAGTGTCTGAATCTTGGTATTATTGGTAAACACCACAAAACCTTACTAGGGCTTCCATCCTTCTTGTATCATGGTTCTCTACAAACTGGACAACTCTCCTTCAAAGCAAGATCATTTCGATACAAAATTCAATCATTAGAGCATGCATGTATCTTTTCATAATCAAGACCCATGGATGAAAGCACTTTCTTCACCTCGTATGTGCGACAAGAAAGTACATTACCCTCAGGAAGCATATCTTTCAAGAGATGTAGCAAGGTCGTAAAGCTTTTATCAGACCAACCATTGCTCGCCTTCAGGTGATATAACTTTAAAACAGTAGATAATTTGATGAACTTGACACAGCTGTTGTATAATGGTGTTTCAGAGTCAGTCATTAACCTTTCAAACATTTTGGGACAGTCTCATATCTTTTCTTCTACATTATAAGCCATGTCCTACAAAGTGTCTCTTTCATCTCCCCCAAATTGTTCACTCTGATCTACAGTATGAAAATCTTCCTTCTCACCATGATGTATCCATCGAGTGTAAGTCATATCAATACCGTCTCAAAATAAGTGATGATACAATGTGTCTTTGTTAAGCCACTTACTGAAATCACACTTCATGCAAGGACAAAGAAGTCTAGTATCATTTCTTGCATGTTCAATTGCACATCTTACAAATTCATCCGCTCCTTTTTCATATTCTTCAGATAACCGATTTGATGACATCTACCTTCGATCCATTGTTGTACACCAAATATGTGGAGAGTTCTTATATGTGATTTCAGTAAAAATATAAAAAAATAAGATGTTATGTGTACATGGAGAATAAGTGATAACTAAGATTTTATACCATATTTACATGTGTAGGGAATAATTATTTCTCTTATTTTGAAACACCCAACATGTCTCCATACATCACCCTGTACAATCATGTTTGTTGAAATTATAATTTTATTACAATAATGTCTAAAAAATTAACTTGTAATTGGTTTACGTAAAAATAAATCAATTTCAATGGAATCAGCAGGCAGATGACGCTCTAGTCACTGCATTAGGACGGCAATACTATATCAAAAGAACTGCACATAACGAAAGGATTTGCTAGCGGTGACTCTCTCCCTAGCTCCCGCGATCTAGGGTTTGCCCCATCACCGACTCTGCTCGGGGGGGGGGGGGGGAGGTTGTTTGCCGACGCGCAACGTTCCCTCTCCCCCTGGGCTTCTTCCTCGACTGTCTCAAGGTGCTTCAACGATCGAAGCCTTCGTCTGCTTTTCGTCTAGGACCTGTCCTTCTCAGCGGTGGTACTCGGCCTCAGATCTTGAGGCTGCGACGCTGGTGGTTTGAGCAGCGTGCCCTGGTGGTGCTTTGTCTCGCTGGGGTGGAGCGGAGAGTGGGCGACTTGCCCTAATCGTCAATCCCTACGACAATCGAGACCCCCCGCCCCGTGCTTCTTCGTGGGTCTCCCTATTTTTTTCTTGTTTTCTTTGCTACAGGTTATTCTACTCGTTTCTCGCCGCTCGTCGGCGTTGTTGTCGCTGCTTGTCGGCATTGTTGTTCTCTCTATTTGGGAGCTATGAGTCTTGGATCTTGTTGGCCTCGATTTCTTCTGTTCGGATTCACTATTGGGTCTATGGCTTTTCATGTGGCGGAAAACACTGGTCTGTATATTTTTCATTTGCAGGTTTATCATCTCCGATCTATGCTCAGGTTGAAGGAATCTCTTAAGAAAAGATGCTTATGTCAGCCTAGTGGAAAAGAGATCAATGCAGAAGCGTTCTATTATCATTCCAATATGAGTTTTGGGGATCAGATAGCCCTGCTCTTGGTTGTATGTACTTCCAGAATCATTTTTCCTATGTGTAGATGTCATATGGCTTTTCAGTAATGAAGATGTTCGGATTGCTAAAAAAAAGAACTGCACATGGCCATTTCAACCCTAGGCTTGGTGGAAGCCCCTTCGTGATATTCACATAGAAACATGGAGGACTGATACAGTCTAAACTAGGTACAAAATTTTGATAGTTATTACCACAATCCCACACACCTTCTGGATAGTTCATCGTACTTATGCAGTCGGGCTAGTGTATTGGCCATAGAAACTAGAAATCTATCAAATGAATTTTATAAACTTACAATCACCCTTCAGCTAGTTCACACATTGGCCAAACAACAATTCCTGATGATGGACTGCACTCAATTAAAGAAACCCTACAAAATCCCTTCCTATTGACTAATTGGTCAAGTATCCCTTTGGGAGGAGAGGGAAACAGATGCATCATAATATCCTCTTATACCCAATATCGTAATGGTTGTACTGTAGAAACTGGCCCCAAGCTCAGTAGGGCCTTTGCCGACACATCAAGGGGATCAGAACCCCAATGAACACACCTCTGCCCTGCGGGCCATCACCACCACAAACTAGAGCCACATTCACCTCACTTTATCTCAAATCAAATACAATAAGATCACTAGAGCCAATTTGTAGAGGAAGAGGTGTAGTTAGAATATAAATTTTGGCTTATCAAATTGGTTTGAAGGGAGATCAAGATAAGCCTAGAGAAGCAGTTCTGGCACCCTAATAAATTCAAAGGATCAATGCGGACTTGCTGTATTTGCATGTGGCTGTCTCACCAGGTCAGCAGAGCCACATCGTAGGAGGAGCAGGCGGGGACACCTTTGGCAGGAGGCGGCGGAGGAACGGAGGAGGAGACATTGCCTGGTGATGATGACTCTTCCTGAACGATGCTTGGCACAGCCGATGCAAGGTGCTTATGTGGTTGGTGGCTAGGGTTCTTAGGTGATGATGGAGGAAGGTATAATAGAAATTGGGAGGGAGGCAGAAAGGAAGCAGAATGGAAGAGGAAAGGAGGAGAAGGAGATGAAGGGGGAGTGGGGGAGAAACTATTGTGAGAAGAGGGGGAGAAGAACGGCCGCATGCTCTGTGTTTCATGAAAACAGAAGACGCACAACGTGAACCAAGGGGCATGGTTGTTAATTAGAAATGACAGTGGTAGTTAAATGTAATTAAGTCAAAGTTATAAGGAAAAATTAAGGAACTAAATGACCAGTCAAATGAAGTCGAAATGAGACCAAAATTTAGACAGTAGTAGACTAGACAAGGGGTATTAAAATATTAACTTTTTTTTGCTACAATGAACCATAATTATTTAGTGTCAAATGATAAGTATTTTATCACTACAAAAGAGTGTAACGACTTATCTATTGTTTAATGGGATATCAAAATTTGACATCTAATGTGTATTACTTCAAATTAATGTTAAATGGTAAAGTATCGTCTGTAACCAATCAATTTTTTTTATATGAAAGGTGATGTGTTGAAATATGATATTTTCTTAGCTCCAAGTATTTTTAATTAATCTATTTCAACCAAAAAGGATATAATTCTAATGAAATCAAAAAGGGTCCTAGGAAAGAGATAATTAGGTTGTAAACCTAGATTCTGGTATGTTGCAGTGACGGTTTGGGTCGGGTTTCAAAACTCTGATATCCAGACCAAATCTGGACCCAAGTCGGTCCCAAATTCAAAACTAGATTTTGTTCGACTAGTGTCTCAATTGAGAACAACCCAATTGAAAAAATTAGATTCAAAATAAAATCTGGACCTATATTTGATAATGAATTTATAAAAATTAATTCTCTGATTTCTAGATTATATTTCGTGTTATATAATATTGGAATTGGGTCGCATCTGGGTCAAATCATCTACCCATAGTGAAAAAGTGTCATTCCCATAAATCCTAAAAGGAATTCAGACCTATATTTGATAATAATATTATACGAAAAAATTATTATCAGATTACATGTTCCTGATCAAATTCTCTGATAAGAAATTGAGTTCGGCTCGGTTCTGACCATATAACAACAAGTCAGAGTCTGCTGTATAATCTTGGCATGTAATAACTTGTTATAGTGTGTTGTGTGACGATGGTCTATTACAACATGTAGCTATTACAACATGTCATCACATGTTGTGTGATAATGGTATATTACAATGGGTTAGTTAATTTGGTGTAATGGTGGTCTATTACAATGATTTGTTATGTGTGGATATTACAACAAGTCACAACATGTTGTGTAAATATAATATATAACAACAGGTTGGAGTCTGTTGTGTGATCTTGGTATATAACAATGAGTTTCAATATGTTGTATTATCGTGGTCTATTACAATATGTACCAAATACAACAAGTGAAGACCTTTTGTGTAATTAGTACATATTACAACGGGTCGGTCTATGTTGTGTAATGATGGTCTATTACAACATGTGACTATTACAACGGGTCACAATATGTTGTGTAATTAACATCTTTTACAATAGGTTTGATTATGTTGTGATACTATAGCCTATTACAACACTTTAGCACATGTTGTAGTATCCCCCTATACTACAACAAGTTTGACATGTTGTAAATGACTTGTATTGTATAAAATATACAATATACAACATGAAAATAGACTTGTTGTGTTAAAATTTGCTAACTACAACACAATCATCAGAATTGTTGTCTATCTCTCATTGTAAAAAGCATTTTCTGTAGTAGTGTGTGGAGCTAGCCACTACGTGGCTAGTGGTGATTTGTAGAAGCCAATCCGCATGGAAAAAAGAAAAGAAACTGAAAAGCTGACGTGGCGGCCAGTGAATGGCCCAAAAGGTAATTTATTTGAAAATTCATAATTAATTAGTGTTAGCTCCGATTAGGATGACCAATATATAAAAATTGATCAGGAGAACATGAGAAATTAAATACAAATGGTTTTAGAGCCTGAATGTGATCATATTTCTAAAAGTGCCGAAAGATACAATCTTTAATGCTTTCATGAGTAAGAAACCCTAATTTGATGTTATATGAAATTGACATGATTAATATGGATAATCAATGAGCATATTAACCTGTTGATAATAAAAATATGTTTTGAGTGTCTAAGTAGATAATCCATGGGTTAAATAGCTTAATTTAGGGTTTTGATACGGTAATATGTATTAATGGGCTTAGAAACCCTAATCTAAGCCTTAATGGTTTCTAATGTGGTATATTTCGATATTCATCATATGGAAGTGATACTAAGTGGATCCTAAGCCTATTAGGAAGATGTTAATGAGATAATTAGGGTTTGCACCTAGTTTTGATGTTTTAGGGTTTTAGTAGTTTAATGGTGAAAAGTTGTAGATAAACCCTAATGAAACTGTAATCTAGATTAGAAACCCTAAGAAGCAATTTCAAGACAATTAGATAGATTCTTAATAAGTATGTAGTAAATAGGTTACATATGCTTTTCAGAATTCTTTAATAGTGTGGTTGAATTGCTTGCTTGGATTGGATTGCTTGATTGGAATTGCTTATTTCTTGTGAAATCTACTGATCAGGTATGTGGTTAATTATGAGTACACACATTATGTTTCTTGATGTTTCTCGAGGATTTATTGATTGCATTGAAACTAAACTATTCGGATGTTTCATTACTTCAATCTTTAAAGTGACTATGTGTATAAAAATTTAAGTATATGTGTGCCTGTCTCAAACCTACATACCATCTCTGGTTGTATGATGCAAGACCAAGCCCCGGAGGGAAGGTCTGAAGTGGTCAAGCCCCAGAGGGAAGACAACTGGGCACCTAGAGAAGTGACCCCAGGAACCAAGATCATGATGGAGAAGGTGGCCTTAAGTCCCTTGCGAGGACTAAACCCTAAGAGAGGGTATCCCAGAGTTTGTGTAAAAGAGGTTGAGAAGTTGCATTGAAAATGTAAATTTGGCATTGTTAACAACTACTTGATATGAATAGATTGTTATAGCCTAATTGTAATGTTTTGTTTGTCACCACATACCAGTATATTCATTTATAATGACCGACATTTTGTTTGTCGGTGTTTTAGGAAGTATCTGAAATTGGACAAACAGTGAAGTGGAACTTGTTAAAGATTAAAGTTAAATATACTAAGGAGGATTAACTAGATAGATTTCTACTACGGGTAGAAGTCATGGTTACCTATTTTTGGAAGGTATGTAAAAGTAAATTTTATTCCATCTTTCTAGTTTAGTTTTTTGTAGAATTTGATAATTATTTCTGATTAATTGCTAAAACATTGATCCTATTTTTGGGATAACGCCTCCGACCTCTTGGTCTCCATTGATTTGGGGTTATCGGGAAGCGGGGCCATTAGAATTGGTATTAGGTCGATGATTTTCCATTTAATCTCTAATAATTATTAAATTTTACAAACTCTTTAGAACCCAAGGGAGTTATTAGAGCATTTTCCAATGATGTAGGTGTCTAGAAAAGGATCATAATCTGGGGCCTGGTAAGATTTTCCTCTACCCCGCTAGTCAGTCTATGAGGACTCCCGGATTTTGTGTGACTGCCTGGCCAAAATTGGAGGTTTTGACTCAAAGTAAGATACCTCTAGGACTCTCTCATTTGTCTTCTTCCCTACTCAACCCTAATTCATATAGGATTCTAAGTGCTTAGGGTTTCTCTCTCTCCACACCCTTCCTATGTTTGGGATAAGATTAATAAGAATTAAGGAATCCTCCAACAAATAATGAAAAGCATGTAAACAAGATGTCATGGACATAAGTTTTAATAGTTTAAGCGCAAACTAAAGATTTAGTTACATTCTTAGGTTGCATGGCGTGTGTTGTCATGCCCTCAAGAGAGCTTTGAGGATAGACCATCTTGTAGGGGGATGAGGAGAGAGTTAGCCTTGGAGGCAGAGGCCTCCAAGAAGAGGTACATACCAGATGCATCCTCTGAGGATGATGCTAACCCTAACCCTAAGTGGAAGTTAGAGAAAGAGATGACAGGATGAGTTGGATATCATAGTTGAGTATGCATGTATGTACTGTTGGCTAAATGGACATCTGTAAATCCCTTTGTTTTGATAATGACAAACATTTCATTCTTGTTGATCTAACATGCTACTTGAGTGTTGCAGGAATGACAAAGCACTAGGGAATCTATATGCTTGAATGATTGTAAATGTCATGAAATGTAATCAATTGTAAACTTGTACACATATATAATGTACAAGTACTTAGAATTCATGTAAATCAAGCGTTAGATATTTCCTAGCTAAACACCACATTTAGATAGGTCATCTCCTTCAATAGTGTCACATATGCACACTCATACACACACTTAATGTCTTTATTTGAAACATTGAAACATTGAAACATGGTCTATCTCGGTTGACAAAATCCTCGACTGAGACACTCTCGGTCGACAAACTTCTTGACCGAGAAAGATCCAAGTAGCCGTTATACACAGCTGACAAGGTAGTTGGCAGTTGGAGATAAACGTTGCAAACACTTGATCCAGAGAGCCTGTCGGTCGACAAAATGTCGACCGAGTAGGTGTCTCGGTCGACCATTTCTCGACTGAGATGGTCACTGACAGCAACTGCAGAATTAATTAACTAGCCGTTGTTAAAGCAATGAACTTATATCTAACAGCTAGTTAAGCACTTAGAAACCCCTTGAAAGTGTCTAGAACGTCCTTAAGCACTTTTAGGACATTCCTATAAATAGGACATACCTTAGGACACCTAAACTCACTTGATTCCACACTTGAGCAATCTTTGAGCATACATTTACATTGAGCAATCTGTTTGTGAGCAATTAAGCATATTGGCAACTAGCTACTTCCTCTCCTAGCTCAAATTTCGTGTACTATAGGCTATCATCTCCTAATCCACAACAATCACAATTCCATACACATTGGTTAGGAGATCTACACGCTTGATCTAGGCAAATCAAGCCTTGTGTTTCAAAGGATAAGTTGTAATTTCCATTTTCCTTTCTTGTTCACTATTATTGTTTGTACTCTCCTTGCTACTCCTAGGTTGGAGGCTGCGGATTGGAGAGGTTGGAAGATCTTCTTGGTGAAGAAGGGGACCTTGAAGTAGTTCAAGGTCCCCTTCTTCACCAAGAAGATCTTCAAGACCCTAACCAGGTCTTGATGAATGGAGGTTGATGGTAATTACAACCGCAATAAAAACACTAGAGGGGGGGTGAATAGAGTTTTTAAATTATTTTAACAATTATTTAACTCAAACAACCACAATTGAAAATGGAAGAAGGAGACAAGTGTTTAGAGTGGTTCCAATCTTAGCAAATACTAAGATTGTCAGTCCACTACCCGGTTGCTTACCCAACCGGGATTTTGAAAGTATTAATTTTATTACCTTCACAAGGATTTACACAAAATACAATACTTTCTTACAACCCTTGAACAACCTTCACTTGAAGTAGATGCGCCAACCCGAGGTAGCCTTCTTCAAGTAACTCCAAGCTCCCCCTTGAAGTAGCCTTCCTCTTTAGAAGTAACCTCCCGTTGCACCAGCCTTCTTGAAGTAGTTCAAGGTCCCCTTCTTCACCAAGAAGATCTTCCAACCTCTCCAATCCGCAGCCTCCAACCTAGGAGTAGCAAGGAGAGTACAAACAATAATAGTGAACAAGAAAGGAAAATGGAAATTACAACTTATCCTTTGAAGCACAAGGCTTGATTTGCCTAGATCAAGCGTGTAGATCTCCTAACCAATGTGTATGGAATTGTGATTGCTGTGGATTAGGATATGATAGCCTATAGTACACGAAATTTGAGCTAGGAGAGGAAGTAGCTAGTTGCCAATATGCTTAATTGCTCACAAACAGATTGCTCAATGTAAATGTATGCTCAAAGATTGCTCAAGTGTGGAATCAAGTGAGTTTCGGTGTCCTAAGGCATGTCCTATTTATAGGAATGTCCTACAAGTGCTTAAGGACGTTCTAGACACTTTCAAGGGGTTTCTAAGTGCTTAACTAGCCGTTAGATATAAGTTAGTTTCTTTAACAACAGCTAGTTAATTAATTCTGTAGTTGCTGTCAGAGACCATCTCGGTCGAGAAATGGTCGACCGAGACACCTACTCGGTCGACGTTTTGTCGACCGACAGGCTCTCTGGATCAAGTGTTTGCAACGTTTATCTCCAACTACCAACTACCTTGTCAGTTGTGTCTAACGGCTACTTGGATCTTTCTCGGTCGAGAAGTTTGTCGACCGAGAGTGTCTCGGTCGAGGATTTTGTCAACCGAGATAGACCCTGTTTCAATGTTTCAAATAAAGACATTAAGTGTGTGTATGAGTGTGCATATGTGACACTATTGAAGGAGATGACCTATCTAAATGTGGTGTTTAGCTAGGAAAGATCTAACGCTTGATTTACATGAAGTCTAAGTACTTGTACATTATATATTTGTACAAGTTTACAATTGATTACATTTCATGACATTTACAATCATTCAAGCATATAGATTCCCTAGTGCTTTGTCATTCCTGCAACACTCAAGTAGCACGTTAGATCAACAAGAATGAAATGTTTGTCATTATCAAAACAAAGGGATTTACAGATGTCCATTTAGCCAACAATCTCCCCCTTTTTGAAGATGACAAACATTTCCTAAATATAAAATAAGAAAATATAAAACATGTGAATTTCATACCTGAAGATTACCTTTGTAAATTTCTTCTCTTGTTTATAAAATGTGTGCTTATTATTCCCCATGAAGTATGGAACATGAAATCCAATTCTTTAGGGAATATATCAACTTTCAATGTAAAGCCAAGAGTTTGTTTATGAAACTCATTGATTAAGTTTTGCATTTATATTTATTTCTCCCCCTTTGTCATTTCAAAAAGATATCCGATTAAGAACAAATATTATATGAAAATTATTGCTCCCCCTTAAATAAATATCCTTCTTCAATAGATGGTCAATTTAGCCACAATTTTAAATTTCAGGTATTTGCAAAGATTTCATCCTTTTTGATTTATGACATATTTATTACTCCCCTTACTTTGTATGCTCTACTAGAATAGTCTTATAAGCCATGTTCAAATGATGCCATAGAGGAATATCCATTATAATCAATAAAGATAACCAATTCATTAGAATCATGGAATTATTACAATCATGCAAAGATAACCAAGTCATGTAAAGATAACCATTCATTACAATCATGCAAAGATAACCATTTTATTACAACTAATACAACAGACACTGAAAATCTCACTGGAAAGACTTAAGTATTACATCAATATCAGGGTCTTTTCCAAGAAATGGCTCAGCTCCATAATACTTGACTAAAGTTTGCCACTCCAAAGCACCTGTCTTGTTAAGGCATATGCTTCCAAGAAGGTAGGAACACGATCAAAGCGGAAATGAACAGCAATGTCTTGTAATTGTATTGAGGAAAACTGAGTATGTGTGAGATCTGTAGATGGTGGAGGTGGAGTTTGGTAGTAGTTGTAAGATGGATTATATGGGTTGAGCATGCCAGGATTTAAAGAATAAGGATATTCATCTGGTTGATTTGGAGAGAGGGTTTGCATCCTTTGATTTAGGTAGGTCATGGCATGATGGCTATAATCTAATTGTCTACTTAGATGATATTGTGACCCAGCAACAGAGGTTAGGGTGTTTTGGATGGGATCATAGGATGGGTTGGTAGGAGGAGGTGGTGGTGGTATATCTTGACTAGATGTCTCACCTTCCGTCCTAGCCCTCTTGTGACCGAAATCAATTCCCATCTTTTCTACTGTGTTTTTGCTTATTTTTTGTGGTCTTCTTTCCCATGTGTACCCCATGTCCTAAATTTTTGTCTTAAGAAAGTGTTGAGTGATTTGGCATACAAAATCAGCATATGGGGGATTGCCAGAAAACTCAAGCATGTTCTTAAGGATTATGCGGATAAAATTTATGGGAATACGTTTGATAATGGCATAAATTAGACACATGCGAAAAATAGGGACTTCAGACTTGTTTGCTCTAGGATGTATGTTTGTGGAAACAATAAGGTTGACAATCCTAGCTGCAGGTTTGAGATTAATGGCATAGTAGGTACCCCTATCTTCATGACAAGTTGTATTAGATTGAAAAATGGCTCGTTTAATGTCACTAAGACTGACGGTATTATCACCTTGGGAAAATGTATTGAGTGGATTTCCAGTGGTAAGGTCAAGAGTGTCTTGATATTCATCTAAGTCGATGTTGAGCATGTCAAGAATATCCTCCTCAGTAAATCGAAAGCTATGCCCATTGACCATAGAGTAGAAGAAGTTATTTTCATTTTTGGAATGGGAGATTAGGTTTGCATAGAACTCATTTACCACTTTGGAAGAGTAGGAAGGGAAGGAAGGATTAAGAAATTCTTTCAAATTTTGCACCTCAAAAAGATCCTCCAGGTCGACGATGCTGAGGAAGTCCATGACGTCAACCGGCTGTCGTGGAAGAGGAGTTTTGGAGGAGAGCCTGAGATAGCGATCACTAGCATCTACGTCGACGAAGGGGATGTCGTTGATGATCGTCAATGGTGGAGTAGCCGCCCTTTCTTTCCTGCTAGCAACTTTCTTCTTTCCACGTGTTGATGATGAAGCCATTTCTTATCTTTAAGGTGGAGAAGAAGTAAGAAAGTCTTAGAGATGGAAAGGCTAAAGAGTTGCACACAAATGCACTAGAAGGAAGCCAAGGAAGTAAGAATGTGAAGGTGTAATACAATGACCCATTTTTGGTCCTTTTTATAGCAATCCTGTAAACTGGTCGGTCAACAAATTGTCGACCGACGACCGACAACGGTCATATCCTAGGCGCGCCACTCGGTCGCCCAACGGTCGACCGGCAACAACTATTTTCAAACGGTCAGATTCCAACGGTCAATTCTCGGTCGAACAATTGTCGACCGACATCGGCTCGGTCGAATAATTGTCGACCGGAAGTGTGTCTGATGTAATTTTTATTTGAGATCTGTCAGTCGAAAGAGATAGGCTGACCGAGATGTTTTCGGTCGAAGAATTCGTCGACCGACAAACTTTCTGTGAATGATTTTTTAAGCTGATTTTTAATGTTAATGATAGACTGAATTTGTAGAGCATATATATTTTCTAAGGGAGTAATATTGTGATTATTATCAATATTTGGACAATTTTGTGATCATAAATTAATTTTTCTCACAATTTTTATATAGAAAATGATATTCAAATAAGTATTGTGCCAAACTTATTTTAGGTCGACTTTGACTACGACCATAGCGCCCCTTGGTCAAGCTTGATTTTAACCAAGAGGCAATTTTGGGTGATACTCAATATGAAGATTTCCGTTTGTAATTCTCCTAGAATATTTATATAAGCTTTGTTGTAGGTACATAAATATCAAATTCTATTTCTTCTTGTACCCTTGTTTTCATGTAAGATTCTCCAAGAAAATATATATCCTTGAAAGAAATATCTCACGTTCTTAAATTGAGAAATTTTTTTATCTTATGTGTTGCAATCCTTAAAGTTCTTTTTCATATCACAAATGAATTATTTTGCTTGCCAATGTGTCATCAAGGATCCATGCATACAATAATCATTTTCTATCATTTTTATGAGCTGAATAGTGAAAGCATGTCCACAATGAACAACATATAATAACGATTTCATAAAATACAGTGATCATTTATACTAGATGTCATAACACATGATGGTCTTCAACTTGTAAGATCAGTCATTAACAATAAATCGATAGCAATTTGATCAATTTGAAAACACATTCAGCAGATCTATCAGGGACTGGATCGGTCGACTATGTCTTCGACCGACTGTCTTTCTCGGTCGACAGATTCTCGACCGAGAAAGGTTCTGTACTATTTCAGAGCTGTTTTCAGTAAGTAAATCAGAATTGTTTTTGTAGTTTTAAAGGAATTATATATTAAATGTTTAAATACTTGAATTAATTTTTTATGCCACTATGTTGAGTTGAGATAGACATAGAAATATGCAACTAAGGTCCTTGGTCATATCTCAACTTAATTCTGTTCATTTAGTTTGGAGGTTTTGGAACCCAAACTAACTCGACATCCTTTTTCTTATAAGGACATGAAAAGGAATAGTGACCAAGGCGTAAATAATAATGACAACATATAGAATTAACCTCATATCTCTTTCTATGATTTTGGTCTAGGTTGTTCTTGGGTATATTTGTATTTGTGCCTTTAGGTATATATATAGATTGATGTGTTTGTGTCTTTCTCCAACTAGGTTTATGATAAGATTTTCCCTTATGCTTGTAACCTAGTCCTCTCCTTCCAAATTGATGGTAGGAATCATTTAAGATTTGATCAAGAATGCCATTATTATTTAGACTACTAACTTTTTGTTGTAACTTAGCAATCTCATCCATTCTCTTCTTGATATCTATCTTTGCTTGATCTAGATTAGATGATAATGAATTTCTTTCTTTCACAATAGTATCATAATCTAGATGTGAGCACAAAACAAGTTGTTTTTGACGATCGTTCACTTGGTTTTGCAAATTTATCTTTTCTAGGGAAAGAAGATTGCAATTTGCCTCTATAGATTTTATCATAATATTATGATCTTCAATAATCTTTTTAAGATCTTCATTTTCAGAGGTAATAGCAAGAAGCTTAGCATGTAATTCATCATTTGTTTTATTAGCTTTCTTTAACTTCTTCTTGTACTCAATATATTTATTATGTGTCTCTTCAAGACTAGCAACTAGCTCTTCTTTAGATAAATCAAAAAGACTTACCTCTTCTTCCTCTTCACTTGTTGTAGCAATAAGACAATCTTTATGCTCATCTTCCTTCTTTGATTTCCATGGGCAACTAGATGTTGTGTGGCTCGTTCCTAAACACCAATTGCAACATGTTGTAGATTGGTCCAAGCTGCTCTTTTTATTGCGGTTGTAATTACCATCACCCTCCATTCTTCAAGACCTGGTTAGGGTTCCTTGAAGCCTGCTCTGATACCAATTGAAAAACACTAGAGGGGGGGTGAATAGAGTTTTTAATGTACATGGGTTGACATGCATAGAGGTTTCGTGTACGCATGAGAGGCATGGTCTATGTGTAATGGCTTGACCTAGCGTCTTTTAGTGACCTGACCTTGGGTGGTCATGCCTGTTAGGGTGAGGGATAGCCCCCTCATTGAAGAGATTAGTGGTGACCATATAGGAACCCTAACAGATATATATGAGTAGAAAGGAGGCATGCACCTATGTAGAAGAGAACAATAGCAAGGATGACAACAAGTTTTAGACCTAGGCAAGAAGGGTCATGTCTGACATTCACAAGAGGAGCATGCAGAGCCTGGGATGATCTTGGCCGAACATAGGTCTTGATAGTACATTTCACCCAGGTAGGTGTAGACATGTATCCTTAAGAGATTGACCCATCTTCTAAGAGAGAACCTCAAGTTGTAGGACCAGTTTTAGGGTTAGATCTAGAGAGAAAGAGCGAGAACTGTGGAAAAAGGTTGGACACCTTGACTTTTGGACATGAAGAATCATGAGAAGTTGGGTATGATATGGCCTAGAATGGACAACCTAAGTAGATAGACGTGGTTTCCTCATGCATGATCCTTGGAGACTTGTTGTACCTTGGATGCCTTTAGAGGAACCAAACCCTAGAAAGAGGAAGAGGTGCCTACCTTTTAGGTGTAGGGAGGAGAGTTCCGTAGACCCTGATGAGGTATGGTAACAAGTTGTGAGGCCTCACACCTAGTTGGTTGTCCTTGTGTAGGGAATGAAGGGTTGTTCACGTGGAAGAGTGTTAGGATATATATGTGCCCTATCTGGTATAGGTTCAGTTCATGGTGGAACAGTTGAGCATGCTATTTGATAGCTGATGCATGTGAAGTGAACCTGGGGTCCCTAGACCTAAGAGTAAAAGTAGTAGTACCAGATGCACATGATGCTCACTAGGATGTATGAGTTCATGGAAATTGAGTATAGCACCCCCCATCATGTTTAGAGGAAAAGGAAACCCCTTGGACTAAGGTATATGTTTGATGAACCCTTCACACATGTTGGTGACATATGTATGAGATTGGCCAACTTTGAGGAATAAGGAACAAGTATGACATACCAAGGGACGTAGCATGGTTTAGTAGAATGTCTTCTTGCTAGCTATGTGTATAAGTTGCATGATAGGGCTAAGCATGTACATGATGATGTAAACCCTGGAAGTAAGGGCTTTTGTGACCTTTGCTACTATCAAGAGATAGTTTTCTCCCATCCTGGGAAGGGACCCTTCTGTAGGGTGAGTACCAGCTTCATTAAGGTTCGAGGTGCCTAAAGAGGTCTCTCATAGGAGCTTGATGAGCTAAGTGGAAAACATAGGGTATGAGCAAAAATCTATAGACCCATGTGTGTGACCATCTCTAAGGGCAGGAGGATATGTTGCCATAGAGGTAACCTATATGGGGCCAAACTGAGGTAGGTAGGTCACCATGATCCCTATGAAAGAATGTAAGTTTAACCACGAGTGACCAGTGAGATGATGGAGTTTTGGGTAAGGATTCAAGTTTGAGTTGTACCATGATGGAATCCGAATTCCATATTAAGGTTAGGTAGGGATAAGACAGATGGGAGTAGGAGTTGTCTGTTTCCTAGATGCACATGACCATAGGGTCGGGAGGTAACAACTATCTTTTTCCGAGGGCCATGGGTTAGGAGGTTGACCAGCTTCATGAGTTAATGGGGCCCAAGGGCAAATGGGGGAGGCACTCCTTGGATGCATAATGAAAGAGGGATGACCCCAAAAGTACTGGCACCCTGGAGACCTTGAGGAGATGACTAAAGATTAAGCATATATATGAGTAATATGAAAACCCAAGAGTGTTTGGGTACGACCTTCCATGGATGTAAACCTGAAATTGAGATGTTCATGATATGGAGACATGTGATGTACATTTCAACTTAGATTGGAAAGTGTACTGGAGATGTGTAATGCACCATCTCTACTCTTGGAATGGGATGAACTCTATATTTGGCTGCAGCCAAATGCTTATTTCCTCTCGTTGTGGGTGTGAGAGACATGACAAAATGCATGACATATACTAAGGATTAAGATGCTATGAGTTGAATCATTTCCATGATGTTTGAGTATAGAGGAAGTACCATATCCTTTTGAGAGTATATCAGATAGGTGATATAAAGGCTTAAGAAGAACAAGGGTGATATGAGGACATACCTATCCAAGGTATTTTAGAATCTATGAATTATAAGTTTGGGTTTGATAACTGAGATGATGAGCCTGAAGTTTTCTTGACTCAGTTAGACCTAAACCTGAGATGAGGATGATGAGTGGAGTATATGAAAGTTTATGTTTGGACCTTTACCTAGCACCTAAGGAAATTAATGTGGTAACATGTACTCTTAGTTGAGGCACGAATCGTGTATACATCTATCTTGTTTAGCCAGCAGAGAGGCTGGACGAGGTGGCTAAGTCAACCCTAAGTTCGTTAGAATATGAGACCAGTATGGCTAACATCCAGATACAACTAGACTTGTTGTTCGAGTTGGTGGTTGCTCAGTTAGCCAGCCTAGAGCTGGATGAGATAGTAGGATGGTTGAAAGAACCTTATATACACTTGTCATGAAGAAGAAGGTGGTGAAACCCTCTACTAGAGTGTTTTAGGAGTCAACCTTGAGGAAACATGACATGCAGGAGCTCATGATTTTAAGTGCACCATACACCGTGGTATTACCAAGATAGTTATAGTTTGCAATAGTACTTTGAATACCTAAGATGAAGAAGTATATAGAGTTACATGTGGCCAATTTTCATACATGCCAAAGGGTGAAGGTCGGACACCTATAACCCAGTGAGTTGTCACATAGAATGAAGAGTCATCGAGAGGGAATGGGAGTAGATCACCATAGACATTGTGGTGGGTCTCCCCTGGACCAAGAGATGTCATATGGGTTATGGTATATCGCCTTACCAAGTTGACCTAATCCCTTGCCTAAGAGAGAGCACTATTAGTGTGATAGATCCGGTTGAACTACATATACATATGAGGGAAAGATAGTCCAATTACATTATGATCCGAGTCTAATAACTTCCATGTGGTGGAAGTCGGTACAAGAAGAACTCGATGCTAGATTGAAGTTTAGTACAACTTATCACCACTGACTGATGGAAAATCAAGAAAGTATGATCCAGACTATAAGAGGGTTTGATGAGAGCATGTGTGCTCATTCAGGGTGATACATGGGAGCAGTTCCTACCCCTAGAGGAGTTTGCTCGTGACGATAGCCACCATAGCTAGTATCAGGATGTAAGAAGCTTTATAAGGGAGGTTGTGTCAGTCATCGCTTCATTAGATGATGTCGGTGAGAGGACCTTGTGAGGGTCAGAGATACCATAGTGTGTGCAGATGAAGTCGCTTTAATCATGAAATGGTTGAGAAAGTCCAAGGGCGATAGGAGTCGTGAGCTGATGCGAAGTAGACTGACATGTAGTTCACTGTGGGAGAACATGTGTTATGAAAACCTGACCCCTCTGAGCTATAGCTGAAAAAGATGAGTCCCCAACACATAGGTCCATTTGAGGTGGATTGGTGGAGTTGCTTATGTTTAGCCTTACCCCTCAGGATAATATGATGCATGATGTGTTCCATGAGTCCGATCTAGAGAACTATGTGATGTACCCAAGCCATGTGCTAAGCCATGAACCTATTGAGCTTCAAGGGAGGCTGAAATATCCTGAGTCACCTGTGAGCATTCTAGATACCAAGGTGAGAGAACTCAGATGTAAGAATTTATGATGATAAAGGTTATTTGGAAGCACCATGGAGAGGATGAAGCCACATGGGAGCCAATGGACATGGAAAAGTCTTATCTTGGTTGTTTGTATGTTTGGTGGAATTTTGGGGACAAAATTCCTATAATAGAGGAAGGATGTTACAACCCCAATTTTCAGGATCATATGTTTGGAAATGCAATTTCCCCAATAAATGTATGATTATGGGAATTGTATGATTTATGTGTATTGAATGGATTTCCTTGGCAATATTTCCTTGTAAATGTGATTTTGTGGATCATAATATGTTAACGAGTCCAATATGATTAAAAGAAAAAGAAAAAAAATCAAATAATGCATTATTAAGAAGGAAATTTAAGATAATGACAAAAATCATAGTTGGTTAGGTAATATACCCAGAAGATAGTTCCCTTCAGTCTATTCTACTCTCGGAGTGTCGAAGAGTAGAAGATGGTTATGTCATTGGTTACTTGCCCACACACCATTGAAGTGAATAAACTGAAGGATTCTGCATGCCCGGGAAAATCTCAAATACAAATGAAATCAAAGTCAGGTCAAGGGGACTTGCCCCCTAACTTTCTTTTTGTCTTCTTAAGCATCAAAGAGGGAGAGGTTAAGATAAGAAATATGGGAAATATGGATAATGGAATCATCATGGATGATATTTTGAGTCCACATGGTTTCTAATGGTAAAAGGAATCCAAATAAAGGATATGAAAGAATAAGAGAGAGAAAATATGTATAAAATATGCCTTATTAAGAGATAACTTGCATATGAAGAAAAGTCCCTCATACTTTAGAGTTTGAGTCCCAAACTTGGCACACAAGTAGTTTAAGTCATCATGGACTTTTTCTTAAAATTTGGGACCAATCAGAATTAAGAATAAATAAATATGAATTAAAAATGTTTTCCTAAAGTGAAGGTTTTTCATAGAAATACATAAAATGTCACAAATTTAATCAAACAAGGAAGCTATGATTTGGCCTTCTAATGTGACACACTTGTTTTGGACCGTGGATCAGGAATCTACAATTCACAAGTCATCTCCCACTTAAGGCCATGGATGGGAAGCAGGAACAATACAGTTCCCTCTCCCCCTCAACTTCCTACTCTCCCTGATTGATGAGGATTCTTAGAAACCATCCCATTGGTTTCGGAGACAGAATATGAACCCAATGATCTTGAGTTATGCCCTCTTCAGGAAGCTGATAACACCCATTTTATGGCTACTAGAACCTATATTTACTGTCAAAATAGCTCCCAAACTTAACTTCCTCTTCATTTTATTCTATTTTATTATGAAGAATCATACCCACTACGCCCCTGACAATATTTCCCATCTTTTACAGGGCTTTTCCTATTTTTACACAAGAAAAGAAGCACCAATGGGCCCATCAGGCCCATCAGCAACAAAGTCCACATTCCATCCCAGTAGCTCATCAGCATCCAAGGCCGACACGCCCCTCTTACTCATCATGGTCGCTACCCGCTATGATAGCAACCTGATGCGGGCATGTCGTGTAGGAGACTCAGCCCACCACGACCCTCTACCTGATACAGTGCCTAACTCGACACAGTTCACAAATCGACGAGGTTGTTACCTGACATGGCCACCCCTCAGTGTCGCTGCCTGACAAGGCTCCAACCCGCCATAGTTGTACATGATACGCCGCTGCCCGTTACTCTCCCAGCCCGACATGCATGATGGGCGACAGCCGTATTGGCTCCCTTGAAGCCTTGAGAATGGAGCCACAGATGGAAAACATGTGGGCCAACAAAATCTACAACTCCCATAAACTTGTTGCCTATAAATGACATCTACAAGCCTACGATGGGACTGGCCGGATCCTACTAGAGCTAGTCCCTAGAGTAAAGGAGCTAGTGTGTCGAGTCCCAAGGAGCCTTCCAAGTGATAACTAGGTGAGCACACCCCCATCCTGAGAGGGATGGGAGGAGTTCACTTAGAGACCGTTTCGGTAGTAGCAAGCAACATGATATGATTCCACTTCAAGAATGTCGAGTTCCTATCTGGGCTTCAACCCGAGCCCACCTATACCTGACTCGAAGAACTCGAGAGCCTTAAGATAATGTTAACCCGATATGTATCCTAACACGACACAGTATCCAACCCGATACAATTTGTACCCATCGTGGTTGCAACCCGACACAGCCAGCAACCCGACATGACCATATTGGGTGGAGGTCTTGTCCCAATACAACCCTTACACGTCACGGTCCACGGCCCGACAAGGTCAATGACCCAACATGGTTGTATCCCGATATGGCCTCTACCCGGTACCGGGTTAGCATTATCTTAGGTGTTAGTTGCTATGTACTTCGATCTCCTAAATCAAGGAGATTGATACTTATCTTCCCTTTACAACATTTACTTTCATTTAATTACAACATTGTAACTAAACCATTATGCTTCTTTATGATTATTGGAATCTGTGGAGTTTATCTCATATAATTCTATGTATGGCTTTATTTCATTGAATGATTTCTTTCTGGCATCGGAGTTCTAGTTTCTTCTTCCTGATTGATGCTTTTGACTGGATATCAAATTGTGTTTCCTATTTTGACTCCTTCGAGAGAAGGATGTCGTAAACTTCTAGATCTTGTCCTAATTTAGGTATACGAGAGTACCCAGAACTAGAGCTGCACCCAATTTATCTTTCTGTGCGAGCCCACGCCTGGTACCTTTAAGAGGAGGAACCTAGTGCATGATTCGTTGGTGCTTTCTTTGAGAGAAGAAGATGTTGGATGTAGGCTGCAACTGCTTGTTATTATTAAGTTTTCTTTCTTCATGCTATACTCTGATGATAGTTATGTCTCCTCGATTTCCTATATGCAAGAACTACCATAAAAACTTCTAAAATCCAAAATACCCAAAGCTTTAATCTTTCTAGTAACTCCCCTTGGAGATAGGTTTTAGTTTAATTCTTTATGATTCTTTTTTTTGCCACAAACCTTAATCCTCTGACTCTTCGACATGCTTAGACAAGTAAAACTTGGGTTTCAAAGCGCTATTTTCCTAGTCCCTGTGTTCGAACCCGAACTACTCTGACCCTGTTCTAGTTACAGGAGTCTTAAACATTCAGGTATTATAAATTATTAAAGTCTGATGACCTAGACATGTCTCCATTTTTGGACCCACATTTAAGGCTTATCAAAAGCTCTTAAAGAATCCCCTAATCCCCAGGACTCTCACTGACCATCCTCCATAGCCATGCTTATATATATGGGGTATAATTCCCCTTTGAGATCTCCCTTATGTTTGCAAGACCATGCGTGACCCCCATCATCCTTTACATGCCTTCAATTTGCTATCCATCCCATGGATTTTCTTTGTTCTCCCCCTGGTGCCATTGCCGGAGATGGTCCTTCTCGTTCCATCCAACCAGTGCACCGCCGAGGGAATTGATCGTGCATGAAAGTTAGTTTGGAGGTAGCAGAGATAATCACATCTTTATTCATGGGTTGAGCAACGAGATCACAAGGTCAACCATGGTGTTAACCAGGCATCAGTGTTGTTGTTCATGCAGGACCCTCATGAGGTAGGAGATGATAGGCTGATGATTTTACCATCGAGCCCCTGGCAAGACTGCGCATTGAGGCCTATTAAGTAGGGATACCACTATCTTTTCCCTGTTACCCGCATAGAGGTGAGGCACCCACTCACATGGAGCTGGCTGCGTATGTGGCTGGCAATGATTCACAGAAGCTAGTCCGCATGGAAAAAGGAAAAGAAAACAAAAAGCTGACGTGGCGGCCAGTGATTGCCCTAAAAGGTAATTTCTTTGCAAATTCGTAATTAATTAGTGGTAACTCTGATTAGGATGACCAATATATGAAAATTGATTAGGAGAACATGAAGAATTTAATAAAAAAGGTTGTAGAGCCTGAATCTAAACATAGTTCAAAAAGTATCTAAAGTTATGATCTTTAATGCTTTCATGAGTAAGAAACCCTAATTTGATGTTATATGGAATTGAGATGATTAATATGGATAATCTACGTGCATATTAACCTATTGATAATAAAAATATTTGATTGTCTAAGTAGATAATTCATGGTTTAAATAGATTAATTTAGGGTTTTGATATGGTAATATGCATTAATGGGCTTAGAAACCCTAATTTAAATGTTAATGGTTTCTAATGTGGTATATTTCGAAATTCATCATAGGGAAGTGATACTAAGTGGATCCTAAGCCTATTAGGAAGATGTTAATGAGATAATTAGGTTTTTCACCTAGTTTTGCTATTTTAGGGTTTTAGTAGTTTAATGGTGAAAAGTTGTAGATAAACGCTAATGAAACCCTAATCTAGATTAGAAACCCTAAGAAGCAATTTCAAGTCAATTAGATAGATTCTTGATAAGTATGCAGTAAATAGGTTACATATGCTTTTCAGGATTCTATAATAGTGTGGTTGAATTGCTTGCTTGGATTGGATTGCTTGATTGGAATTTTTTATTGCTTGTGAAATCTACTGATTAGGTAAGTGGTTAATTATGAGTACACACATTATGTTTCTTGGCGTTTCTCGAGGATTTATCGATTGCAATGAAATTAAACTATTTGGATGTTTCATTACTGCAATCTTTAAAGTGACTATGTGTATAAAAATTTAAGTATATGTGTGATTGTCTCGAACCTACATACCATCTTGGGATGTATGATGCAAGACCAAGCCCCAGAGGGAAGGTCTGAAATGGTCAAGCCCCAGAGGGAGGAGCACTGGGCACACAGAGAGGTGACCCCAGGCACCAAGATCAGCATGGAGAAGGTGACCTTAAGTCCCTTGTAAGGACTAAACCCTAAGAGAGGGTATCCCAAAGTATGTGTAAAAGTGGTCAAGAAGTTGCATTAAAAATGTAAAATTTGCATTGTTAACAACTACTTGATATGAATAGATTGTTAGAGCCTAATTGTAATGTTTCATTTGTCACCACATACCAGTATATTCATTTATACAGACTGAAGTTTTGTTTTTCGGTGTTTTAGGAAGTATATGAAATTGGACAAATAGTAAAGTGGAACCTATGAATGATTAAAGTTAAATATACCAAGGAGGATTAGCTAGATAGATTTCTACTACGGGTAGAAGTCATGGTTACCTATTTTTGGAAGGTATGTAAAAGTAAATTTTATTCCAGCTTTCAAGTTTAGTTTTTCATAGAATTTGATAATTATTTCTGATTAATTGTTAAACCATTGATCTTGTATTTGGGATAGAGCCTTCGACCTCTTGGTCTCCCTTTATTGGGGGTTACCGAGAAGCAGGGTTGTTACACTTGTTGTAAACATCTCCAAGGGAACTACATGTCAACTATAAAGTAAACATCTGAAGTGAATCTGGATATGTAGATACTTTGAGATAGCCATGAAAATGACCCAAATATATGCTACACTATCCATATTAGATTTTCTTAGTTAGTCGTTCTTGATTTAAGAATTTGGGATAAAAATAGAAATGAGAGAGAAGCAACCTTCCAATATTTAAGTTTCTATTGTTATGATACTTTGGCTTCATAGTTTGTAATATATTCATTGCAATGATCATTTTGTGTACTAATAGGAAAGAGAGAGTCATGGTGTAACACCCCACTTTTCATCACATGTATAAATCTCTGAGCGGAAGCTCTTTACTCAAGGGGGTGTCACAAACATAATATTCATTTGCAATTTGAATAAATGAAACACTTTGCATTATGTAAATCTGATTCATACATAGCTTTTTGGCAAAAGGAAACAACATCAAATACACTTAATCTACTTCGGTAGCAAGACTATATATGATGTAATGCTATCTAAACTTTGGATCATATTGGTAAATGGCACCCCATTAGGTCTTTTCTTGTTGAAGATTCCTTGAGCTATCCCCTGAACTTCTTGCTCCTAAGCTTTCTCCTTACCTGCGGGCATCACGCCCCCAAGCATGCATAAAACCAATGGTAAGTGGAATTGAACATATTATAATATAAAGAAAACTTGTAAACTAAAAATATACTTTGAACATTAAACATTAAACATTTAAAATACATACAATTACTTTTTAAATTCTCTTTTATCTTGACCTATATAAGGATCCTCAGGTTGCACATAAGTGCCTCTTCTCTTATGCACTGAAGTGCCTCTTCTCTTATGCACTGAAGTGCCTCTTTGGTTGCATCGAAGTGCCTCTTAAATTTTGCTCCAAGGAGCCTCTTAATGAGGACCTTATATAAGCTATCTTTTACATTATCGTTCTCTTGAAAAACTATTACTTTGCTATTAAAATTTAATTTTAACTTTACTCTTTATATTCATGAATATGATACAATAATAAGAACAGTAAAAACATTAAATTCATTTCATGGTACATTCATTGACTTTAAATAATTTAAATAGATAAAACATTTATATTATTCGTTGCACACATACATACATAAAATCAACCATTACCTATGTTCAATTAGCATGGACCACTTACCTTGCACACATACATACATAAAATCAACCATTACCTATGCGGCAAATGGTGAACAACCCATACATGCTACCAAAGACAAAAATTGAAGAATGGGATGAAGCTACCTTGATGAAAGCAACCTTGAATGCTAGAGCCATACAAATCCTATATGCCTCCATGACCCCCACCGAGTTCAACCAGATTTCTTCATGTGAAACAGCCTATGAGGTATGGAAAAAGCTTTGCATCACTTATGAAGGAACAGATCAAGTGAAGGAAAGCAAAGTCTATATGCACAAAAGGCTTCTTGAGAACTTCAAGATGGGAAAGGAGGAGAGTATATCCAACATGTACTCAAGGCTCAACACCATTTTGAATGGTCTTGCTGATCTAGAACATCCTATGTCTAGTGGAGAGATCAACTCAAAGATCCTTAGAACTCTCCCCAAGCAGTGGGAACCCAAGGTGACCTCCATTGAAGAAGCAAGGTCTCTTAGGGATATTCCTATTGAAGAGCTCATTGGAAATCTACAAGCACATGAAGCTACACTTGACAAGAGGGAGGAATTAGAAAGACAAGAAAAGAAAGAGCTAAAGAGAATGAAGAAGGCTGAAATGAAGGCTCAAATTGAAGCTATCATGGAACAAGTCTCTCCATCCTCTCAAGCTAAAGAAGATTCCATGTACTCTAAAGGTAAATTCTACAAAGTCAAGTCCTCCTCCATGCGGTGCTTCACATGTGGAAAGAAGGGTCGCTACAAGGAAGATTTCCCATAAGGCAAAAAGACCCATCTTCACAAGAAGGAGAAATAGCACTCAAGCTCAAGTGGCTCCTCCAACTCAAGCTCAAGTGAAGATTCAAGTGAAGGATCAAGCTCAAGCTCTAGTGATGAAGGAGAATGTCATTTTGCTCTTATAGCATCAAAAAGTAAAGACTCAAGTGAGGTAAATCTAAACTCTTTAGATAAAGAATCTTTGATTGCTATTATTCATTATATTTGTGCCTCTCTTAAGTATTCTAAAAAGAAAAAGAAAAAGCTTGCTAGAATTGTTGATAATTTGCATATAGAACTAGATGATCTTGAATATGCTATTTCTTGCTTGCTTAATCATAAAAATGACTGTCTTAGTCAAGTAGACTCTCTTAAACTTGAAAATGCTAGTTTGCTTGATAAGATTAAATTTCTAGAAGCTCAACCTCTCATGCCTAGTTCTAATGAAGAGCATACTTTAATTGTTGATTCTCTCATGCATGACATTGATGTTCTTAAATCTGAAAACAAGGACAAAATTTTTGTTTTGCATGAATTAGAAATAGAAAATGCCTCCTTGCTTGCTAAAATGAATGGGCATGAATCTTGTTCTAGTTCTACAAGTAGAGAGAATGATGTTGCTGCTCTTCATATTGATAGAGATTTTTATTTAACTAATGTTCTTTGTTTAGAAAATGATCTTTTACATGCTAGAGATAATATCAATCATTTATCTTCTACTATTACTTCTCTTATGCATGATAATGATAGTTTGAGATCTTCTTTGCAAAGATTCTTAGTTGGTACAAAGAGTCTTAATGACATCCTACACTATTCTACTAAACAAATTGGTAGACATGGTTTAGGATATGATAGTAGTCAAGTGAACAACAAAGATAAAGGACCTCCAATATTCCATGGAGAATCCTCTAGTTCTAAGACTATGGGAACATGCAACTATTGCAATGATTTTGGTCATTATTCTACTTGTTGTCCTTTTAGGAAAGCACCCAAGAGAAATAGGACTTGGTTTGCTAAACTAACCCCTCTGGACCCAAAAACATGATTGGGGACCATTTCATCTTTCTTCTTGTAGGTACTTGCAAATGGATTGACTTGAGCTATTGAATTGCAAATAGACTTCTCAATCCAAATGAAAGAAGAAAGGTGATATGTGTAGAGGGTGAAAACAAGTGGAAAAAGGAATGGTAAGCACAAAGGTAATGTTTTATTGCTTATAACCATTTCTAACTCATTTTTGTCAAGTTAGTGTGCACTATACATATAGTTTTTGAGTCAAAAGTGGTATTTTGAGTTTCTCTTCACACTCTTTCTCAAAAACTATTTCTAATGCTTCTATAGTGCATTACCAACTTGCTTAGACATGTTTGGATATGGTTTGTATTTCTAGCATGCCTTTAAATATGTTTTTATGAAATATGTGTGCTTTTTGACAGCTGCTCTGTCAGTAGAGTTTGCCCTATTGAAACTTGACCGATAGGCACCAATGGGTGTTGCCAACAGCTGTCATCGGTCGAGTTGTCAATGCACAGAACTCGATTGATAACACTGTGCACAGAATATACATTTGTCTTATTGAGTGAGAATTTCCCTCTCAACTAGATTTTCTCAACCGATATCCTTATTCTTTGGCACTCTCATTTGGTACCTTTATAAATGCATATTGCCATGTTCTAAATTTCCTATCTTGTTTACAACTCTATCTCTCTAATTGCTCTAAATTGGTATACCTATATCTTGCAATTACTTGCTTTGAGTTGTTTTGCAGGTTTTGATGATGATCTCTTTGGATCTCTTGGTTGTATCTTAAATTGCTTTCGTTGTGCTCTAACTTGCTACATCTATCTATGTGTATATCTTGTGTTGATACAACCTTGAGGTTCTTAGGGGTAATCATCTTTTGGTAAAGATGCATATTTATATGTGAGTTATATCCTTTCATGCTTCTAAAATTGCTTATCTCTTTGTTTGGATATATCTCTACATCTACTCATAGCTTGCTTTATCTTGTGTATCTTTTGGTATCTCTTGCTATGATCTAGATCCTACTAGTAGTCCTAACTTGTGATAACATCTACTAGTAGTTCATATACATGTAGTTCTAACCTTGTTTATATTTGGCATCCTTGCTCATCTATATGCTATGCTTGTATTTTATCTCATACATGCTCAAGATTGTTCCTTGAATCACATATCTACTATCTTGAGTTGCTTGCATAACATTGTGATGTAGGGTACATAGATCTACATTGTATGTAGAAATTGGAGTATTTTTGGATTTTATGCACATTTTTCTCCTGTTTCAGTTTTTGGTGCAAGACTAGTGTTTTTATGCAGAAACGGCCTTCTAAGAAAGACTCGTCGCTTTGCCATGAGCTCTGATGGTTTTTGGTCAAATTCCGTCACCTTGAGTGTCAAAATTGTGTTTTATTGTTTTCTGCAGCACCTTATCTTGCATTGTTGGGCTGTTCAAGTATACGCTTTAACTTGCTTTTCTTTCAATGCTTGGACAATCCCCTATCTGTGCTCTTCTACTCTCCTTATATATATTTGTGTTATCTCCTTTCTTTTTAACAAGTGATGTTTCTTACTTTATTCATATCCCCACATTTTGAAATGACAAAGGGGGAGAAAGGTATGTCTTCTTTTAAAAGCAGAAGAAGGCATGTCTTACATGAAGAGGAGAAGCATGTCCATGTAAAAGGGAGAAGGTAAAGGGGAGAAGACATATATGTGTAGAACATATATGAGTAGAAGACATAGTATTCTATAAATGTTATGAAAGCTGACCATGCATGAGAAATAACATCAATTGAGGGGGAGTATGAGAACTCCATGCACATCAATTGAGGGGGAGCATATGAGCTCAGTCCTATTGAAACCCCTAGGTTTCTCCAAAGGTATGATTTTACTTAAAAGGTTTCAATACATTTATGGAATGGTTTGTCATCTTCAAAAAGGGGGAGATTGTTGACTCAAGGTCAATTAGGTCAATCTTGACTCACGTCCAAGTTGACTAAACCTGTGTTTTGATGATGACTAACCATTCCACATATTAGTGTCTAATGCTTATGCTTGAGTGATTTCAAATTAGGTATAGACACACTCCAATTGCCCTAACTTGCGCATCTCAAATTGGAGAAAAGACAAGTCAAAGTCATACAAGTGCACATTTTTGTAATATGATGTATATCCATTAGAATCATGTTGTAAATCACTTGTAATGATTGTATGACTTGTAATTAAGCTTAAAAAATATCAGGAGCACTTAGATCGAATATTAGCACTTTAAATGCAACTTTGAAAATTGATTACAGGCACTTTGTCATTCGAGTTTGCCAGCCTAAAAACTCGACCGATCATCCTTGATCAATTTACTAAATATTGCATCGGTCGAGTTGTGTTTACACATAACTCGACCGATGGAGTAACTGGCCAAATCGATTTTCATTGGTCGGTCGAGTTTCCTCAGGACAAACTCGACTGATGGTCTGAATATCAGCTTTATCTTTTACTCTATCGATGGAGTTACCCTTATAGAAACTCGACCGATTGAACTGTACGGAAAAGTGCAGAAAAGTGTTTCTAGCCGTTTTGGAGTTGCAACAAGTGAAAATAGATCCATTGCAAGCCACAAAATGGCTAGTTTTCTTTCACAAGTGTTCCCAAAGGCTAAGAGGTATCCCATCTATAAATAGGACCCCTTGGGCTTCATTCTAAGGTTGAGCATTCATTGCAAACTCTATGTGAGGTTCCTATTCTATAGTTGAGTGCCTCCTACAGCCTCCTCTCTCTCTCTCTAAGCTTCATCACTTGCTACATCCATTAGAGTGAGTAGGAAATCTGTAAGAGAGCTAGTCCTATATGTATATCTTGTGAGGCTCTCACTTCCACCACCTCCCCATCTCTCATTTGCAATCATGAAGATGAAGGTTCTCTCTCTTGTCTAAGAGAGGTGAAGAAGAACAATGGAAGGAGTCCCTTGGTGAAGATCAAGGCTGAAGACTTGGAGTTAGAGTGGGTAAGCCCTTGGAGAAGGCAGAAGACTCAAGCTCAAGTGGGTAAGACCTTGGTGGAAGCTTCTCCGAGTGAAGGTGAAGTCAAAAGCTGAAGATCCAAGAAGAGTGGGTAATCCCTGCAAGGCTGAAGACTTGTACAAGAGTGGGTAAGTCCTTGGAGAAGGCCGAAGACTCTTACAAAGTGGGTAAGTCCTTGGTAAGGTTGAAGACTCTTTGTATTGGATAGGTAAGTCTTTTGTTTGGTCATGCATTGTATGTCTTATGAATGAATATAAGAGTGTAATAGTTTGGAAGTCCTAGAGGTTGACCTCTCTAGGCAAGTGGACTAACACACTTCTAGGTTGAAGTGTGGAACCACTCTAAATAGCTTGTCAAATTGGTGCATGTTCAATCTCTCTCTCCCTTGCTATGTATGTTTTAGTTGCACTCAAATTACCTATTTAGCAACCTTATTTTGTCATATACCTTGAAGGTTTAATGAGTTTTGTTAAGTGATTTCAGCTCTATTCACCCCCCTCTAGAGCATCTAATCACCCATCTAGGAACCAACAATTGGTATCAGAGCGGGTCTTCTCCAAGCATACTTAAACAAGTAGGAGAATATGGGTGACTACCTAGGAGGGAGATTCTTGACCAGCCTTCCAATCTTTGATGGGAGAAATTTCCTCTATTGGAGAAGAAGGCTTCAATTCTACATCCAAGGATCAAGTCTTGAGATGTGGCAAATGGTGAACAGCCCATACATGCTACCAAAGACAAAGATTGAAGATTGGGATGAAGCTACCTTGATGAAAGCAACCTTGAATGCTAGAGCCATGCACATCCTATATGCCTCCATGACCCCCACTGAGTTCAACCAGATTTCTTCATGTGAAACAACCTATGAAGTATGGAAAAAGCTTTGCATCACTTATGAAGGAACAGATCAAGTGAAGAAAAGCAAAGTCTACATGCTCAAAGTGCTGCTTGAGAACTTCAAGATGGGAAAGGAGGAGAGTATAGACAACATGTACTCAAGGCTCAACACCATTTTGAATGGTCTTGTTGTTGTAGTACATCCTACGTCTAGTGGAGAGATCAACTCAAAGATCCTTAGAACTCTCCCCAAGCAGTGGGGACCCAAGGTGACCTCCATTGAAGAAGCAAGGTCTCTTAGGGATATTCCTATTGAAGAGCTCATTGCAAATCTACAAGCACATTAAGCTACACTTGACAAGAGGGAGGAAGTAGAAAGATAAGAAAAGAAAGAGCTAAAGAGAATAAAGAAGGCTGAAATGAAGGATCAAATTGAGGCTATCATGGAACAAGTCTCTCCATCCTCTCAAGCTAAAGAAGATGGCATATAATCTAAAGGTAAATTCTACAAAGTCAAGTCCTCCTCAATGCGGTGCTTCACATGTGGAAAGAAGGGTCACTACAAGGAAGATTGCCCACAAGGCAAAAAGACCCATCTTCATAAGAAGGAGAAATGGCACTCAAGCTCAAGTGGCTCCACCAACTCAAGCTCAAGTGAAGGATCAAGCTCAAGCTCTAGTGATGAAGGAGAATGCCATTTTGCTCTTATACCATCAACAAGTGAAGACTCAACTGAGGTAAATCTAAACTCTTTAGATAAAGAATCTTTGATTTCTATTATTCATGATATTTCTACCTCTCTTAAGTCTTCTAAAAAGAAAAAGAAAAAGCTTGCTAGAATTGTTGATAATTTGCATATAGAACTAGATGATCTTGAATATGCTAATTATTGCTTGCTTAATGATAAAAATGATTGTCTTAGTCAAGTAGACTCTATTAAACTTGAAAATGCTAGTTTGCTTGATAAGATTAGATTTCTAGAAGCTCAACCTCTCATGCCTAGTTCTAATGAAGAGCATACTTTAATTGTTGATTCTCTCATGCATGACATTGATGTTCTTAAATCTAAAAACAAGGACAAAGATTTTGTTTTGCATGAATTAGAAATAGAAAATGCCTCCTTTCTTTCTAAAATCAATGGGCATGAATCTTGTTCTAGTTCTACAAGTAGAGAGAATGATGTTGCTGCTCTTTATATTGATAGAGATTCTCATTTAACTAAAGTTCTTTGCTTAGAAAATTATCTTTTACACGCTAGAGATAATATCAATCATTTATCTTCTACTATTACTTCTCTTATGCATGATAATGATAGTTTGAGATCTTCTTTGCAAAGATTCTTAGTTGGTAAAAAGAGTCTTAATGAAATCCTACACTATTCTACTAAACAAATTGGTAGACATGGTTTAGGATATGATAGTAGTCAAGGGAACAACAAAGATAAAGGACCTCCAATATTCAATGGAAAATCCTCTAGTTTCAAGACTATGGGCACATGCAACTATTGCAATGATTTTGGTCATTATTCTTCTTGTTGTCCTTTTAGGAAAGCACCCAAGAGCAATAGGACTTGGGTCGCTAAACTAACCCCTCTGGACCCAAAAACATGATTGGGGACCATTTCATCTTTCTTCTTGTAGGTACTTGCAAATGGATTGATTTGAGCTATTGAATTGCAAATTGACTTCTCAATCCACATGAAAGAAGAAATGTGAGATGTGTAGAGGGTGACAACAAGTGGAAAAAGGAATGGGAAGCGCAAAGGTAATGTTTTCTTGCTTATAACCATTTCTAACTCATTTTTGTCAAGTTAGTGTGCACTATACATATAGTTTTTGAGTCAAAAGTGGTATTTTGTGTTTCTCTTCACACTCTTGCTCAAAAACTGTTTCTAATGCTTCTATAATGCATTACCAACTTGCTTAGACATGTTTGGATATGGTTTGTATTTCTAGCACGCCTTTAAATATGTTTTTATGAAATACAAGTGCTTTTTGACAACTGTTCTATCAGTCGAGTTTTCCCTATTAAAACTCGACCGATATGCACCAATGGGTGTTGCCAACAGCTGTTATCAGCTGAGTTGTCAATGCACAGAACTCAACCGATAACACTGTGCACAGAATATTTATTTGGCTTATTGAGTGAGAATTTCCCTCTCATCTAGCATGCCTTTAAATATGTTTTTATGAAATATATGTGCTTTTGACAGTTGCTCTGTCGGTCGAGTTTGCCCTATTGAAAATCAACCGATAGGCACCAATGGGTGTTGCCAACAGTTGTCATCGGTCGAGTTGTCAATGCACAGAACTCGATTGATAACACTGTGCACAGAATATACATTTGGCTTATTGAGTGAGAATTTCCCTCTCAACTAGATTTTCTCAACCAATATCATTATTCTTTGGCACTCTCATTTGGTACCTTTATATATGCATATTGCCATGTTCTAAATTGCCTATCTTGTTTACAACTCTATCTCTCTAATTGCTCTAAATTGGTATACCTATATCTTGCAATTACTTGCTTTGAGTTGTTTTGCAAGTTTTGATGATGATCTCTTTGGATCTCTTGGTTGTGTCTTAAATTGCTTCCGTTGTGCTCTAACTTGCTACATCTATCTAGGTGTATATCTTATGTTGATACAACCTTGAGGTTCTTAGGGGTAATCATCTTTTGGTAAAGATGCATATTTATATGTGAGTTATATCCTTTCATGCTTCTAAAATTGCTTATCTCTTTGTTTGGATATATCTCTACATCTACTCATAGCTTGCTTTATCTTGTGTATCTTTTGGTATCTCTTGCTATGATCTAGATCCTACTAGTAGTCCTAACTTGTGATAACATCTACTAGTAGTTCATATACATGTAGTTCTAACCTTGTTTATAATTGGCATCCTTGCTCATCTATATGCTATGCTTGTATCTTATCTCATACATGCTCAAGATTGTTCCTTGAATCGCATATCTACTATCTTAAGTTGCTTGCATAACATTGTGATGTAGGGTACATAGATCTATATTGTATGTAGAAATTGGAGTATTTTTGGATTTTATGCACATTTTGCTCCAGTTTCAGTTTTTGGTGCAAGACTAGTGTTTTTCATGCAGAAATGGCATTCTAAGAAAGGCTCATCGCTTTGCCATGAGCTCTGATGGTTTTTGGTCAAATTCCGTCACCTTGAGGGTCAAAATTGTGTTTTATTGTTTTTTTGCAACATATTATCTTGCATTGTTGGGTTGTTCAAGTATATGCTTTAACTTGCTTTTATTTCTATGCTTGGACAAGCCCCAATCTGTGCTCTTCTACTCTCCTTATATATATATTTTTGTTATCTCCTTTCTCTTTAACAAGTGATGTTTCTTACTTTCTTCATAACCCCACTTTTTGAAATGACAAAGGGGGAGAAAGGTATGTCTTCTTTTAAAAGCGGAAGAAGGCATGTCTTACATGAAGAGGAGAAGCATGTCCATGTAAAAGGGAGAAGGTAAAGGGGAGAAGACATATATGTGTAGAACATATATGAGTAGAAGACATAGTATTCTATAAATGTTATGAAAGCTAACCATGCAGGAGAAATAACATCAATTGAGGGGGAGTATGAGAACTCCATGCACATCAATTGAGGGGGAGCATATGAGCTCAGTCCTATTGAAACCCCTAGGTTTCTCCAAAGGTATGATCTTACTTAAAAGGTTTCAATACATTTATGGAATGGTTTGTCATCTTCAAAAAGGGGGAGATTGTTGACTCAAGGTCAATTAGGTCAATGTTGACTCACGTCTAAATTGACTAAACTCGTGTTTTGATGATGACTAACCATTCCACATATTGGTGTCTAATGCTTCTACTTGAGTGATTTCAAATTAGGTATAGACACACTCCAATTGCCCTAACTTGCGCATCTCAAATTGGAGAAAAGACTAGTCAAAGTCATACAAGTGCACATTTTTGTAATATGATGTATATCCATTAGAATCATGTTGTAAATCACTTGTAATGATTGTATGACTTGTAATTAAGCTTATAAAATATCAGGAGCACTTAGATCGAATATTAGAGCACTTTATATGCAACTTTTAAAATTGATTACAGACACTTTGTCAGTCGAGTTTCCCAGCCTGAAAACTCGACCGATCATCCTTGATCAATTTTCTGGAGATTGCATCAGTCGAGTTGTGTTTACACAGAACTCGACCGATGGAGTAAATGGCCAAATCGATTTTCATTGGTCGGTTGAGTTTCCTCAGGAAAACATTGACCGATGGTCTGAATATCGGTTTTGTCTTTTACTCTATCGGTCGAGTTACCCTTATAGAAACTCGACCGATTGCACTATACGAAAAAGTGTAGAAAAGTGTTTCTAGCCGTTGTGGAGTTGCACCAAGTGAAAATAGATCTGTTGCAAGCCACAAAATGGCTAGTTTTCATTCACAAGTGTTCCCAAAGGCTAAGAGGCATCCCCAGCTATAAATAGGACCCCTTGTGCTTCATTCCAAGGTTGAGCATTCATTGCAAACTCTATGTGAGGTTCCTATTCTATAGTTGAGTCCCTCCTACAGCCTCCTCTCTCTCTCTAAGCATAATCACTTGCTATATCCATTAGAGTGAGTAGGAAATCTGTAAGAGAGCTAGTCCTATATGTATATCTTGTGAGGCTCTCACTTCCACCACCTTCCCATCTCTCATTTGGAAACATGAAGATGAAGGTTCTGTCTCTTGTCCAAGAGAGGTGAAGAAGAACAAGGGAAGGAGTCCCTTGGTGAAGATCAAGGCTGAAGACTTGGAGCTAGAGTGGGTAAGCCTTTGGAGAAGGCAGAAGACTCAAGCTCAAGTGGGTAAGACCTTGGTGGAAGCTTCTCCGAGTGAAGGTGAAGTCAAAAGCTGAAGATCCAAGAAGAGTGGTTAATCCCTGCAAGGCTGAAGACTTTTGCAACAGTGGGTAAGTCCTTGGAGAAGGCCGAAAACTCTTACAAAGTGGGTAAGTCCTAGGTAAGGTTGAAGACTCTTTGTATTGGATAGGTAAGTCTTTTGTTTGGTCATGCATTGTATGTCTTATGAATGAATATAAGAGTGTAATAGTTTGGGAGTCCTAGAGGTTGACCTCTCTAGGCAAGTGGAGTGACACACTTCTAGTTTGAAGTGTGGAACCACTCTAAATAGCTTGTCAAATTGGTGCATGTTCAATCTCTCTCTCCCTTTCTATATATGTTTTAGTTGCACTCAAATTACCTATTTAGCAACCTTATTTTGTCATATACCTTGAAGGTTTAATGAGTTTTGTTAAGTGATTTCAGCTATATTCACCCCCCTCTAGAGCATCTAATCACCCATCTAGGATCCAACAATTGGTATCAGAGCGGGTCTTCTCCAAGAATATTTCAACAAGTAGGAGAAGATGGGTGACTACCTAGGAGGGAGATTCTCGACCAGCCTTCCAATATTTGATGGGAGCAATTTCCTCTATTGGAGAAGAAGGCTTCAATTCTACATCCAAGGATCAAGTCTTGAGATGTGGAAAATGGTGAACAGCCCATACATGCTAACAAAGACAAAGATTAAAGAATGGGATGAAACTACCTTGATGAAAGCAACCTTGAATGCTAGAGCCATGCACATCCTATATGCCTCAATGACCCCCACCGAGTTCAACCGGATTTCTTAATGTGCACATCCTATGAGGTATGGAAAAAGCTTTGCATCACTTATGAAGGAACAAATCAAGTGAATGAAAGCAAATTCTACATACTCAAAGGGCTGCTTGAGAACTTCAAGATGGGAAAGGAGGAGAGTATAGCCAACATGTACTCAAGGCTCAACACCATTTTGAATGGTCTTGCTGTTGTAGGACATCCTATGTCTAGTGGAGAGATCAACTCAAAGATCCTTAGAACTCTCCCCAAGCAGTGGGAACCCAAGGTGACCTCCATTGAAGAAGCAAGGTCTCTTAGGGATATTCCTATTGAAGAGCTCATTGGAAATCTACAAGCACATGAAGCTACACTTGACAAGAGGGAGGAAGTAGAAAGACAAGAAAATAAAGAGCTAAAGAGAATGATGAAGGCTGAAATGAAGGCTCAAATTGAAGCTATCATGGAACAAGTCTCTCCATCCTCTCAAGCTAAAGAAGATGCCATGTACTCTAAAGGTAAATTCTACAAAGCCAAGTCCTCCTCCATGCGGTGCTTCACATGTGGAAAGAAGGTTCACTACAGGGAAGATTGCCCACAAGGCAAAAAGACCCATCTTCACAAGAAAGAGAAATGGCACTCAAGCTCAAGTGGCTCCTCCAACTCAAGCTCAAGTGAAGGATCAAGCTCAAGCTCTAGTGATGAAGGAGAATGCCATTTTGCTCTTATAGAATCAACAAGTGAAGACTCAAATGAGGTAAATATAAACTCTTTAGATAAAGAATCTTTGATTGCTATTATTCATGATATTTGTGCCTCTCTTAAGTCTTCTAAAAAGAAAAAGAAAAAGCTTGCTAGAATTGTTGATAATTTGCATATAGAACTAGATGATCTTGAATATGCTAATTCTTGCTTGCTTAATGATAAAAATGATTGTCTTAGTCAAGTAGACTCTCTTAAACTTGAAAATGCTAGTTTGATTGATAAGATTAGATTTCTTGAAGCTCAACCTCTCATGCCTAGTTCTAATGAAGAGCATACTTTAATTGTTGATTATCTCATGCATGACATTGATGTTCTTAAATCTGAAAACAAGGACAAAGATTTTTTTTTGCATGAATTAGAAATAGAAAATTCCTCCTTGCTTTCTAAAATCAATCGGCATGAATCTTGTTCTAGTTCTACAAGTAGAGAGAATGATGTTGCTGCTCTTCAAATTGATACAGATTCTCATTTAACTAAAGTTCTTTGCTTAGAAAATGATCTTTTACATGCTAGAGATAATATCAATCATTTATCTTCTACTATTACTTCTCTTATGCATGATAATGATAGTTTGAGATCTTCTTTGCAAAGATTCTTAGTTGGTAAAAAGAGTCTTAATGACATCCTACACTATTCTACTAAAGAAATTGGTAGACATGGTTTAGGATATGATAGTAGTCGAGGGAACAACAAAGAGAAAGGACCTCCAATATTCCATGGAGAATCCTCTAGTTCCAAGACTACGGGCACATGCAACTATTGCAATGATTTTGGTCATTATTCTACTTGTTGTCCTTTTTGGAAAGCACCCAAGAGAAATAGGACTTGGGTTGCTAAACTAACCCCTCTGGACCCAAAAACATGATTGGGGACCATTTCATCTTTCTTTATGTAGGTACTTACAAATGGATTGACTTGAGCTCTTGAATTGCAAATTGACTTGTCAATCCACATGAAAGAAGAAAGGTGAGATGTGTAGAGGGTGACAACAAGTGGAAAAAGGAATGGTAAGCACAAAGGTAATCTTTTCTTGCTTATAACCATTTCTAACTCGTTTTTGTCAAGTTAGTGTGCACTATACATATAGTTTTTGAGTCAAAAGTGGTATTTTGTGTTTCTCTTCACACTCTTGCTCAAAAACTGTTTCTAATGCTTCTATAGTGCATTACCAACTTTCATAGACATGTTTGGATATGGTTTGTATTTCTAGCATGCCTTTAAATATGTTTTTATGAAATATATGTGCTTTTTGACAACTGCTCTGTCGGTCAAGTTTGCCCTATTGAAACTCGACCGATAGGCACCAATGGGTGTTGCCAACAGCTGTCATCGGTCGAGTTGTCAATGCACAGAACTCGACCGATAACACTGTGCACAGAATATACATTTGGCTTATTGAGTGAGAATTTCCCTCTCAACTAGATTTTTTCAACCAATATCCTTATTGTTTGGCACTCTCATTTGGTACCTTTATATATTCATATTGCCATGTTCTAAATTTCCTATCTTGTTTACAACTCTATCTCTCTAATTGCTCTAAATTGGTATATGCATATTGCCATGTTCTAAATTGCCTATCTTGTTTACAACTCTATCTCTCTAATTTCCTATCTTGTTTACAACTCTACCTTTGATGATGACTAACCATTCCACATATTGGTGTCTAATGCTTCTACTTGAGTGATTTCATATTAGGTATAGACACACTCCAATTTCCCTAACTTGTGCATCTCAAATTGGAGAAAAGACAAGTCAAAGTCATACAAGTGCATGTTTTTGTAATATGATGTATATCCATTAGAATCATGTTGTAAATAACTTGTAATGATTGTATGACTTGTAATTAAGTTTAGAAAAATATCAAGAGCACTTAGATCGAATATTAGAGAACTTTAGATGCAACTTTGAAAATTGATTACAGGCACTTTGTCGGTCGAGTTTCCCAGCCTGAAAACTCGACCGATCATCCTTGATCAATTTTCTAGAGATTGCATCGATCGAGTTGTGTTTGTATAGAACTCAACCGATGGAGTAACTGGTCAAATCGATTTTCATTGGTCGGTCAAGTTTCCTCAGGACAAACTCGACCGATGGTCTGAATATCGGCTTTGTCTTTTACTCTATCGGTCGAGTTACCCTTATAGAAACTCGACCGATTGCACTGTACGGAAAAGTGCAGAAAAGTGTTTCTAGCCATTGTGGAGTTGCAACAAGTGAAAATAGATCTGTTGCAAGCCAAAAAAACGGCTAGTTTTCATTCAGAAGTGTTTCCAAAGGCTAAGAGCCATCCCCAGCTATAAATAGGACCCCTTGGGCTTCATTCCAAGGTTGAGCATTCATTGCAAACTCTATGTGAGGTTGCTATTCTATAGTTGAGTCCCTCCTACAGCCTCCTCTCTCTCTCTAAGCTTAATCACTTGCAACATCCATTAGAGTGAGTAGGAAATCTGTAAGAGAGCTAGTCCTATATGTATATCTTGTGAGGCTCTCACTTCCACCACCTCCCCATCTCTCATTTGCAATCATGAAGATGAAGGTTCTCTCTCTTGTCTAAGAGAGGTGAAGAAGAGCAAGGGAAGGAGTCCCTTAGTGAAGATCAAGGCTGAAGACTTGGAGCTAGAGTGGGTAAGCCCTTGGAGAAGGCAGAAGACTCAAGCTCAAGTGGGTAAGACCTTGGTGGAAGCTTCTCTGAGTGAAGGTGAAGTCAAAAGCTGAAGATCCAAGAAGAGTGGGTAATCCCTGCAAGGCTGAAGACTTGTGCAAGAGTGGGTAAGTCCTTGGAGAAGGCCGAAGACTCTTACAAAGTGGGTAAGTCCTTGGTAAGGTTGAAGACTCTTTGTATTGGATAGGTAAGTCTTTTGTTTGGTCATGCATTATATGTCTTATGAATGAATATAAGATTGCAATAGTTTGGAAGTCCTAGAGGTTGACCTCTCTAGCCAAGTGGAGTGACACACTTCTAGTTTGAAGTGTGGAACCACTCTAAATAGCTTGTCAAATTGGTTCATGTTCAATCTCTCTCTCCCTTTCTATGTATGTTTTAGTTGCACTCAAATTACCTATTTAGCAACCTTATTTTGTCATATACCTTGAAGGTTTAATGAGTTTTGTTTAAGTGCTTTAAGCTCTATTCACCCCCCTCTAGAGCATCTAATCACCCATCTAGGATCCAACAGTAAGTACATAATAATAATTTATTAAGTCTATTATGTTCCCATGAATGATAACTTCCAACTATAGTGGCAGTAACCCTTGCACTGTGCAGTTATAGCTTACTACATCTCAGGTCATGAAGTAGAGATCTCTGTCTCTTCTTCCTGAGATCCTCTATAAGGAGGATAGTTCTTTCTGATGTCCAAACAAGTGACAATGAGGCACTTTCTTTTCTTTATCCTTTAAGTGAAAAATACATTTTCCTTTTACACTCACCCTCCCCCATATACTATGTATAGAACACTTGGACTTAGGTTTAGCCTCAGAATACTTCATGGCCTTGCCTTTGCCCTATTACTCACTTTTGATGAGCATCATCACAAATTTGTCCTTCTTCTTCCTTGCTTTGGCATCAACATGCCAAGCATTTGATAAATTGACTATATGATTCTTTCAACACTTGCATAATCATATTCATGGTCAACTCTTGACCTAAGAAAAATCCCAATCATTCCACACATCTAATCATATTGAGCATATGGGGTTCTACTGGACCTCCCTTTATCAAATTTCACTTAAATCATGCCCTTAGGAGACATTATACCTTCTTTTCTTTACATGATTCTTAAGATGTGTTACCATCTCAAGAGTTCCATATTTTCATGTTTTTCCTACAACTAGTAGTTCATACAATAGAGCATTAGGTATTTAAATGTCTATGACATCATTGTCATGCTTCCAATAAGCATCCCTTTAACCTTAGAAGCATTTGGAGCGGGTTCCTTTGGCATTGGTCTATCAAGGATATAGAGATTTTTCTCATTGATGAGAACATTTCTCAAAGTCCTTTACCAAATGTGGAACTTTATCCCATTTTGTCTATCTAAAGGATTGATGACAATTTGAATGTGTTTTGTGTTTGACTGTTGATTCTACAAAGAAATATTGCAATCTTTTCAAACTATTTTTGATTTGGTTTGATTTGATAATTTTGGCAATACAAACTAGGTCTTTAATTAACTATCGCTCCTAAAATTTTATTCAAATTGATAGCCCTCCATATCAATTAAGAATATTGCATCTTACAATCTTCTAGTGGGCTAAGATCCTAATTTCATCAAATCATGAGCCAGCTAGGGCTGTCACCCACAACTTGATTTTATCAGGTAGGCAACTTTATCCAATTGCATCATATACAACTTTTGGATAGATGATATGTGCAACTCCTTGCCATTGATCATTTGTATGCTTCTAGGTGCTTAATCCAATTAAGGTCACCTAGTTAAGCCCGACCCATAAGGCAACACAATAAATATACACCCTTCTAGGGCAAACCCACATATCTACCATCACATTTCTATGAGATAGATGACGCACCATGCTAGGGCGTGCCCACACCTAGTCGATTAAGCTTTTCATGTATGCTTCTTATGGAAAGCATCTAAGACTTAATATTGTTTTTGAGGGAGCTTGTATAAATACATATGCTTTATACAATCACCACATATATAGTACATATCATATACATGCTATATCCCACAATAAAAACATGCAACAAACAAAAGTGATGGCCATGGCCAACCAAATGTAATTCCTTGGAGACACAAGGAATTACCACAACCTAGGTCCACATCATATGTAGAAACTTATTGTTGATGAAGATCTGTACTTGTCAATTTGGGTTAACCAATTCAACCCTTCGAATAGTCAGCTCACCTCTTGGCCGATTAGTTGGCCACCTCCAGCCGTCCGGCTCCTCCAAACATTCGGCTAGTCATTTAATTGCATATCGTTTGGCTCCTCCAAACCGTATGGTCCTTTAGACTCCATGTCAGCTTTCTAGTGGGTCATCTTGGCTCCATTGGGTGGTCTATTTCCTTCCTCCTTCTTCATCAAAATAGGAAAGAAAAGTACCCTACTATTACATGATTATGGAAAACCTAAAGTTACATTTGAGGGAAACAAAGGTAGGGGGAATTAACTTTACATTGGGAAGATGAGAGAGAGGCATTGTACACAGATCGAGATAAATAAGATTAACCAATCACACAACCATGCATATAAAATAGGGGTTATTGGCCATCACCATGCTACACATCCATCATCAAAACTTGCTTTTAGGGTGACACATGTGAGTTGCATATATATCATATCATATATGCATATATTCATTTAAGTTCTTATATGGTGATTTAGATGGACGTGCACATCAACCCGTTTTAATGTTTACATAGCATGCAATAAATAAACATGATAAAACCAAAATCTGATCATATTGATTATCCTAAAAAATAATTAATTGACATGACTCTGATAATACTGTTGGTAAATATAGCATGAAAATAAAAAAAATTACTGACATATTCCCCATTAACCAACAGATCATGTCAATAACTATGCAATGGGAAGGATGGTTTCATGAACATATACCTGGTCCTAGAGCAAGTCCAACGAAAATCATCATCGACATACATGTGCACTCTATTTTGGATGGTGTATGTGCAGCTCCTGGATGCACTCAGACTCATCTGACTATTCCTCCATGGACAACAGACTTGGACAACTGCTATAGCAGATCCTCATATCTTGCTAATGGTCTATAGTGTCAATTTTTTTAAGCCTATAGCGTCACATTCTAACTGACGCCTAAGTGTCCGTCGCTATAGAATTTTCTCTATAGAGTCGGTTTTTTAAACCAAAGAAAATCGACGTTAGAAGGTAGTGTTGGGTTGGCACAAACCAAAACCTGAGGAAATAGTTGCACTGCTGCGTCACTTATATCAAAATAAAACCGACCCAAGAGAGGTACAAAAACTGACATGTTGACCCCGATGTCTCTAAGGTCAGTTATATACACACAATCTGACCCTAGAAGCCTATAAGGTCGGTCATATATAAAAAACCGACCCTACAAGTCTATAAGAAACTCACCCTGAGGTTGTAAGGTCGGTTATGTTAAAAATATCTGACTCTATAGACCTCTAAGGTCAATTATAAGCAAAACACCGACCCAACAGATGAACAAAAATGAGTTGTTGATCCTGACATCTCTAAGGTCGGTAATTTCAAAAACACCGACCCTAGAGGTCTCTAAGGTCAGGTTTATCTAAAAACCGACCCAATAGACCCAATAGACAAATAGCTCATCCTATAGTCTTTAAGGTCAATTATTTCAAAAAAAAAGACCCTAGAGGTCTACAAGGTTAGTTTTATGAAGAAAACTGACCCAACGGTGGTACAAGTACCTGTAGTAATTTGCATTGAGGCTATTAGGTCGGTTATTTATAAAAAAACCGACCCAATAGGTCTTCTAGGTCGGGTATATGAAGAAAACTGACCAAATATGGTACAATGACCTGGATTTTTTATTTTGGGAAGCTTTTGGGTTGGTTATGTTTAAAATCCGACTCTATAGGTCTCTATGGTCGGTTATAAACAAAAAACTGACCCAACTAATGTACAAAAAATGAGTTGCTGATCCCGACATCTCTAAGGTTGATTATTTATAAAAAACCAACCCTAGAGGTCTCTAAGGTCGGGTTTATTTAAAAACCAACCCAATAGACCCAATAGACAAAATAAAGATGACCCTAGGGACCTCTAAGGTCAGTTATTTATAAAAAACTGACCCTAGTGACCTGTAAGGTAGGTTATATGAAGAAAATTGACCCAACAATGGTACAAGTACCTGTATAAATTTGCATTGAGACTAATAGGTCGGTTAGTTTAAAAACCCGACCCTAGAGACCTACAAGGTCAGTTGTTTAAAATAATCGACCGTGTAGGTAATAATTTAAAAAAAAAATCTATAGAAACAGAACAAAAATCTTCAGATTAAAGCAGATCAAAACCTACAATAGAAAAGACTTGCAAATGATGCAAGCCAGAAATTCCAAAGCAACATTTGCTAGATTTTATGTCCATTCGAATTATCAATTTCCAAACCACACATTCATAACAAAAATGATTCATATATTCAGTTGAGTTAAACATAATCACATCATAACATTTAAAAAATGATAGATTGCAAGTCTGAGATGATATTAATGTTAGATACAAAACTAAATATTAAAGAGTTCTAAAACCACATACATAAATGGAGCTGACATATTCAATCCAATGCTATATTGACTTCATTTAGAAAAGCATCTGACCACTCTTCTCAGAGTTCATTTAAGTCCTCAGGTGTGAAAGGATGAATTGTAAATATCTACAACAGAAAATGCACATGCTAATATTTTATAAAATGACTACAACTCACTTGCAAATTTATGATGTTATTCTTTATTACCTGGTCTATAGTCTGAATATCATGTGATGCTTGTTTGACAATAGATTGCATATATTTCATTACATAGTAGCCACAAGACCAGTCATTATTTTGTATAGGACACTACAAATAACAAATTATACTTAATGTTAGTAAACTACTATAAATAGAGTTGAGATAAGACTATAAGAATTGACATATAAGAGTTGAAAATTAATACATATAAGACTAAGCAGTTGTCAAAGTAGCTACCGTGATATTTTTCAAAGTCAATGTCTTTAATTTTATGGGTATTTGTCCTCCACCTTCACGAAAAGCCTTTATACCCCTATCATGTTGAATCATTGACTAAATTTATGCTTTCTCCATAGTTGGGAATTTCAATTTGTGGCCCCTTACTGTATTTTCCATTGGGTCAAGATAATAAAGAGTCATCAATTTTGGGACAACCACCAATAATTCCCAATGTCTAAATCTTAGTTAGAATAAAACAAACATTAAAATAAAGAAATTTATTCATTATTAAAATTATATTGAATAATAATACTTACTTGACATTAAAAGGAATTAGAATAATTTCCTTTCCCACACTAGAAAAATATTTGAATGTAGTAGAGAAGTACTCATTCACATCCTCAATATGTGTCTCCACCCGACTAGTGAGTGAAGGAACTAAGAATTCAACATTCTTTATATCAAAGTTATGTATAACATTTGTGATTATTTTCATATATAGAAATAAGTTAAAAATATGTATTGGAATTTTCTATATTGATAAATCCTTACCTTATCCATACTACTAATATCAAAGCATTTAGCCAATCATACCAGAACAACTCTATAATATCATCAAGAAAAATATAATTTTCAAAGTCCCTCCTAGTTGCATCTTCTATTAAATTGACCAACATTTATAATCCAGAGCTTTGGTTGGCTATGTATCGACACAAACATTTACATTTACTTCCCAACTCGTCGAATGTGGATTTTGGAATAAAAGATGGCATGGGCATAGGAGGATGACTAGTAGAATTTTTACTTTTTGGTTTGCAAACCTATTAATTAAATTACATACTTATATTACACGAGTTCATATATGCAGTCAAATATCAAAAACATGGTAGAATTCAGGTATACCTTGTCATTGATAACCAAGTGTCTAGGCCAACCCACCATAGCAACCTCTGCTTCTTAAATTGTACTATATTCAGGATTAGGTATGGGTAGTGGTTTGTCCCCCATTCCGTCATACACAAGATGGATGGACACACGACACATGTCATCAGTAATTTGTTGGCAATGCAATGTACCACCAAGGTTGTATACCTTGCACGCTGCCACAACATTATATTCTGGAACCTCCACTACAAGTTTACAGTTCATACCAACCTAGAATTGAAATACTATAAGTTATATACGAAGCAGTGAACTAGATACCTACTACAACTATATATATATATCATATACATATCATACTAATAACAAAACATATAGAACAAAAACTTACTATAGATTGGTGTGGTGGGTCATTGGGAGTGCTCCCACGACCTTCTACAACTGGAGCATGGGCTTGTACCTCATCATCGGAGAGACACCCAGTTTGAATAGGTTGAGAAGGTTGAGTAGGCTGAAATGAAGACATTATTTCTTTTACTTTCTATGCTACTAATGCTTCAACTTCCTCTTATGTAAGACATCATGCACGACCTCTTTTATATTATGAAGGGCCAAAATAAGACTTGAATCCTATGCCAGCTCGTAATCCCCTAACACGGCTAGGATGCTCCTTTGTACCAAGAGCAACTGATAGTTCATCCATGCGGCCAGTTAGGATGAACTTTCCTTCCTTCCTTTGCTCATGGAGATCAATCTATTCATAGTTAATAAAAATATTAAATCACAATATCAATTAGATATAAATAAATCTAAGTTTGTGGGAGTTACTCTTTACTTAGTTGGGATAAACCTACTATCTTTTGTACCACCTCCTTAGTTGTAGGGTTGATAATTTCACCTGCTCAATTATTTCTAGCATCAATCCACTGCAAGTGTCGGGGTGGATGCTCAGGTTGAGTAGTATTAGACTCTTCTCTAGAAGAGAGTTGCTTCTCTTGTAGTTGGCAGCAGAAGGCATAACCACCGGGCCTCAAGCGATGGTCATGCACATTTTGGTCCCATCTTTCCTTTTGGGCCTCGTGAATAGCCTGATCATTTAAAATGAGGTATTGCAATTTAGACTTGGCAAACATATATAAAAAGATTCACCTCCTTAATTGTATAAAAAGATTCATACAATACATCACAATCTTTATTACCTGAAACTCTTCTGATTTCCTAGATGCAACAAATCTTTCCCACACCTCAGGATCTATAAAAATATATATATTTTCTGCTTTCTTCTGTTGTTTAGGATTATCTATAAATTCCCTTTTGAGATATGTCTTAAAAGCCCTCCATCATACACCACAACATTGTAGTACTTTTTTCTTGTGATCTTTTTCATTTAGATGAAAAACACCCTATACATACAAAAGAAGCAATAATGTTGTCTTAAAAAGGATATGTCTTTCCAAGCAAACTAAATTAGAATAAATAAATAGAAAACATATTAAAACAATATCACTTCCACTCACAGATATATCTTTCCATAGGAGGTCTTTTAAGGCATTAGAAACATCATGCCAATTTTCTATATCTATTGCCACCTTACTGCACGCGGTCGCCCCTACATAATGCTTGAAAGCACTAGCATGTTCCCCAATAGGAGCTCCCATGACATCAAACTGGACTACCAATTTCTCCCCTTTGGCCCTGAGCTCCTGCAGCCTACGCATCAGTGTGGGACCCCTACTTTTCTTAGCATCACCACTACCATCCTCATGGTGCTCATGCTTAGAATGTTCATCTTCACTTGCCATTTTAGAACAACCTGCAAGTATACATGATAAAAGAAACATAAGTGATAATAAAATCACAATTGGTTGAATGATATATGATGTATATTTAAAAGATTACGTGCTCGAATGATAATAAAATAAATAATTCAAAGAATACATGCCTCTAGTATTGGTTGAGTTGTTAGTCAAGTAAAATTCCTTCAACATGGTCTTGACATTTATAGTATTCATCGGTGTTAACTTCAACATTTACACTTGGAAAACCAACTGAGAATGGGATGGAATCATCATACTTTTTATAGTATTCTTCTTCATTTATAGGATCTACAATAAACTGTTTTTTTTCCATGAAGAACGACAGACCAATTTTTATTTTCCGGGTCATCAATATAGAATACTTGTTTTGCTTGGTCTGCCATGATGAATGGCTCATCTTTCTCACCAAAGTTTTCAAAATTCACCAATGTGAAACCCAACTCATCCACTAAAACTCCTTTGTTGTTGTCAACCCAATTACACCTAAAGATAGGAACTCTGAAATTTGTATAGTCCAATTCCCATATGTCCTCAATGACGTCATAATATGACATCTCATCTTCGCGTGGTCTTTTATCTTTGGTAGTAGCAAAATACAACGAACAAGCTTGAACAGTGACCCCACTATTTTGGACTACACTACTTTCATCTTGACACTTTATGTAGTATGAAAATCTGTTTATGTCATAACCTTCATATGACATGACATCCATTTTGGCTTAAAGGTGAGCCATTTTATGTTCTTAGCAATGTTATTTGGTGATTCAGATAGTTGATTAAAGACTTTCTCTTCAAACCACCTAATAAATGTTCGATTATGCTCTCTTGCAAGCCACATTGAACTGGATCGTGGATGATTTCTCTTGATAAGATCATTGTGTTATGTGATGTAGCTACTAACTTCATCTATGTTGTGTAAAATATACAAATGTGCTTGTTCCCACAACTCATGACTGATTCCTTTCACTTATCCTCCCAGAGTTCCTTTGCCACAATAAGATTTAGTGTGATGGGAATTTTTTAGGTTGCTAGAAGTTTTCTTCTTGTATAGAGATTTGTCACATGTGAGAGTATGACTACTTGAACTCTTTCCAAATTCATTAATAATATGTTTCACCCTATCATATATAACATTTCTTGGTATAGGTCTAGGAGCACTTCATTCCTCAGTTGACCCATTAAAGGTTTTGTGTTGCCTTCGATAAGGATGCACTGGTGATAGAAATCTCCAATGACCAAGCAATACGATTTCACCACCATGTTTCAGTCAGATTGAATCAGTATTTTCCTCACAAATAAGACATGCTTTGTATCCTTTTATGCTTATCCAGACAAATTTCCATAAGTTGTAAAGTCATTAATCGTGCAAAACAATATAGCATGCAAACTAAAGATCTCTTCATGTGACACATCATATGTCATAACACCTTCTTCCCATAGTTTCATTAGGTCATCAATTAGAGGTTGAAGGTAAACATCAATATCATTTCCAGTTTGCTTGGGCCCTGATATCAATATTGACAACATGACATACTTATTTTTCATACACAACCAAGAAGGAAGATTGTATATAAAAATCATAACAGGCCACATGCTATGTTGGCTGCTTAATGTACCATAGGGATTCATTCCATTTGTACAAAGTCCAAGTCTTAAGTTCCTTTTTTTTACAAAATTCAGGGTATAATAAATCAATTTTCTTCCATTGTGGTGAATCAGATGCATGTCATAGGTTGCCATCATCATTGGCCTTTAACTCCCCATGCCAAGACAAATTTTGTGCATCTTCTGTATTAGCAAATAAGCATTGAAATCGTGGTATTATTGGTAGATACCACATCACCTTGGAAGGAGAGCCATTTTTAGCCTTAGTTGAATTTGTGGTCTTGTACCTTGATGCACCACATTTTGGATAATTTATCAAATTACTATAGTCCTTCTGAAATAACACATAATCATTTGGACATGCATGAATCTTCTTAGCCTCCATTCCCATTGGGAACATTATTTTCTTTTCTTGATATGTTGAAATTGGAAGCTCGTTGCCTTCAGGAAGAATTTCCTTTAAAAAAGACAACAGTGAAGTGAAAATCTTATCGCTACACCGGTTTTGAGCTTTAAGAGTATATAATCACATCACAACACTCAACCTCGTGAACTTAGTACAACCCTTATATAATGGTTTTTTAGCATCATGGACAATGTTTGCAAATAAAGAAGGTGAATCAATGACATTGTCCCGACAACTACGTAGCATCTCATCAACCATATCATCCTGAATCAGGTCATCCTAAATCGGTTCATCATTGACATTATCATCATTATCTATATCTTCTATGCCACAACTATTAGTATCGAAATTTTCTGATCCATAATTAAATTTCTCTCCATGCAAATACCATTCATTATAACCTTATATGACCCCATTGCATATGACATGATTCTTAATTTCTTCAACAATATCAACTTTCAAATTGTTACCACAATTTCTACATGGACAATAGAACCTATCTGTAGGTAGTTTCCTATGTTCCTTAGCAAATCTGATAAATTCATCAAGACCTTTAGAAAACTCTGGACTGCAATGGTTCTTGATAGACATCCAACTTCGATCCATTTTCTAAATCACATTGAAATTAATTATAAAACTAAGGATTTAATAATGATACTATAAGATGTAAGTTTTTATTGATAGGAAGTTAATTACTTTTATACTACAGTGTACCACCTATCCTATTTTTAAATATTTAATCTCACTAGTAACTGTATAATGTATGCTTAGTTTTCAAGAAAATTTCAACAACATTTCCCCTAAGTTCTCCAAGTACATCGATGTAAATGGCAAATAACCACTCACATATGTACCAAGAGAAAAAATGAGGAAATCCTACTAAAATTTTCTTCAAAACTAAACATACATTATACACTTACATCCTAAGTGAGATTAAATATCCAAAAACAGTCCTAGACTGGGGACTATCCAAAATTTACTCCTAATGAGTAAATTTTGAACGGATTTCTAAGTTAATATATAAATGTATTATTGTCATATTTATATATTAAGTTAAACATCATGCATTGATGATCTCATCTATAAACCCTAAAGTGTCAGTTTGGGACTACACAATGTCTACCCTCTTATTTCTATAATGTATACAATGATTACATATGTGACTGATAATAAAATATATGAAAGAATGCATATTTTTATATATATTGGGTTCCTAGTCAAATAAAATGAAAAAATAATGTAATTGACCTGAGCCACCGAGATGAAAATGAGAGAAGACTGTGGGTAGTGGAAGGCACACATGTGGTAAAGAGCAAGAGGATGACCACCGAGCACTGGAGCTTCTGCGAGCAAGAGGATGACTGGTTGTTGGATTTCCCTATTGATCAGTTAAAGACCTACAATTGAAGATGCGAGGGTTCAATATATGTGGGTATACGACTGCAATGATGCCATACAAAATGTGTTGAATAGACTTTAAAAAATACATCATTTATGGGTAAACGGATGCAATGACGCCGAAGCCAAAGCCATCAACTATAGCATATCTCCCATGTTGAATATGATAGTGATACCTTTACATAAGAATTCCTAGTTAATCCACTAATCATGTAAACTATTTTGAAGATCAATGATGAATGATGTACAATATATAATAAAACATGTTCAACAAGATTATGAAGCACCTGATGACATTTTGTGATTGTGAAATCATTGCACATAAATTGTTTTTAGGAAGAAGAAAGCAAGCACTTACGAATCAGATAATAGATGCAATAAGGATCAAAGCAACCACCTTCCTTTCATGATTGTGTCAATGTAATTTATGAGAATTAATACTTAAAGAAGAAAATATTGTTAGGAGTTCACAATTGGCTAAAAATCATTGTCGTTATCAATGGACAGAGTTGACAAAAAATGAAGATCAATAAACCAAATATATGGAACTTGTAATCGAGATGTGGATGATCTCGTCGACTTATGCGGCAGTAGTTGTCATACCTTGTCTATAGGACAACAAAGACAAAGATGTCGGCTCCAGCACCAATTGAAGGAAAGACGAAGACGTCGATGCCGTGCACGTCAGCACAAGTAAGGGTATCAGGAGAGGATGACGGTGGTGCGATGAGGGTTGACAGCAGTGGGGGAGCTCGCGGTAGAGGTCGACAACGGACTAAGGCAGTAGAGAGCTTGCACGGGAGAAGAATGAAGAGTTGGGCTCAAAGAGAAGAACGTCCACCAGTTACTATGGGTTCTAGGAGTTGGATCAATGGGCTCTAGAGGGGGGGGGTTGAATAGAGCTTCACAAATCTCACAAAACTGATTAGACCACCAAATTATATTAATTGCAAAAACTTAAACCAGCAACAATTTGATGTCCTAATCTAGCATTCATAGACAGGATGAGAGATAGTGAAAGACAAGCACTTGGACAGGTGGTTTGGAGTGGTTCCATGTCCTAAACTTAGGAGCAATGTCAGTCCACTACCTAGAGTGGGTTAGTCTCTAGGATTTGCAATCTTGGTACTCTTATATTCCATAATAAGATTACAAGATACAACAACCACACATCTAAGGGCTTAGTACCTCAACAAAAGATCTTCAACCTATATAAGGAGCTTACCCACTTGAAGCATGGAGTCTTCAGCCATCAACATGGACTTACCCACTCCTTTCTTCAAGTATTCCGCCTTCAAGGGATTACCTATCTTCCTTGAGCGTTGCCTTGCTACTGTCCTTCACTTGGAGATCTGGAGCACCTATCTCCTTCACTTGGAGACCTGGAGCAGCTTGCCTTCTTCAACCTTAAAGAACAACACCTCCTTGTCCTTCACTTGGAGAGGGATCTTCAACAATCTTCAAAGGAATGGAGGTTGGAAGATGGAGGAGGAGAGCTTTTACATCAACACATGGAGTAGCTCTCTTACACAGGGACCTATCTCACTCATACTCACGAATTTGACTTGAAGGTAGAGAGAGAAAGGGGCTCAAAGGGTTAGAACACTCTCAACTATGCTAGCACCAAGTTTGCAATGAATGAGCAGCCTTGGAATGAACTCCAAGAGGGTCTATTTATAGTTGAGGGTGCCCCTTTAAGTTGTGGGACACTTGGATACGAAAATAGCCATTTTTTGTTCAAAGGAATGACTCTATTTTCACTCAAAACACTCACCAACAGTCACATCACTTTTTTCTGCAATTTCCGTACAGTGCAATCGGTTGAGTTTCAATAAAGGTAACTCGACCGATCAAGTAAACGACAAAGTCGATATTCAAATGATCGGTCGAGTTTGTCCTGACAAAACTCGACCGAACATTTGAAGTCAAAATGGTCAATTACCTGATCAGTGGAGTTATGTGTAAACACAACTCGACCGATGCAATCTCCAGAAAATTGACTAAGGATTGATCGGTCGAGTTTTAAGGCCGGGAAACTCGACCAACAAAGTGCCTGAAATCAATTTTCTAAATTGCATCTAAAGTGATTAAAACTTGGTGATTTTTGTCCCAAACAATTTTTCTCACTTAAGTTACAAGTCAATTCATCATTACAAGTGATTACATAAAGTTTCTAAGGTCATTTACATAGAAATCCCAAAAAGCACACTTGTAGCTATTTTGACTTGAATTTGACCCATTCTAGGGCTTTGGATTTTGGATCCTTTTCATGTACCTAATGCCTACAAACAATCTTAAACACACATATTAGATACATATGAATGAAGTGGTTAAGTCATTATCAAAATATAGGCAATGTATAACCTCTAGGTCAACATTCTCCCCCTTTTTGACAATGACAAACCATTCCTCAAGCATATTGAAAAGGATATGAAAGTTATACCTTTGCCTTGTGAATTAGGGGGATTCATGATACAAAAAATATGAATTTCTCCCCCTCAATCTATGCTTCCTCTAACCTGCATGGTCATTTTATCTACACATAGCAATACCAATATACATGTAATGTGTAGTCCTTTGCAAGTTCACATAAAAGATAGTGAATTGAACAAGAAAAGGATCTCACAAGCAAAAGAAATATTATAGCAAAAAAAACAATATGATTGAGTTTGAAGACATGAGCTATCACTTGAAATATCGCTCCCCCTTTTGATATTATCAAAAAGGTAGGGGGGGGTAGAAGAGCAAAAGCCAGGTCTTCTCCAAAACTCAAACAACCATGTATGCAAAGGATTAAACAACAATTTAAAATCATATATCACACAAAGATAAAAGATTACATACAATCCAAGTCATGATCAAAATATAACTCAAGATGGCACCAATGCATAGGATAAACCAAATAAAATAGCCATAGTACACATGAAGGGTATTACAACTGAGATATACGTCCACATACGAGCAACTACAAACACAAAGGTGATAAAACAAAGATAAGAAATAGCATAGCTCAGAAGAATGTGCCAAGATGTTTCTGATACAAAAGAGTCTAGAAAGATGTATATAATAAGCATGCTAGACTAACAAATGAAGAAACCACCTAAACATCTAGGCTATCTATATCAACAAGGTCCTCATCGCCAGGAGTTTAGTACTCATCCCCATCAGAAGGCGGAGAAGCAGTGCCAGCATCAGAACCAGCACCATCACCATCACCGTCATCGAAAGTGTCCTCACCATCACCGTATTCATCATCAACATCCATGTCCTCGGCCTGGTCTGGCATCTCCTCATGAGCAGGAGACTCAAAGGAGAGACTGGGCCAGCAGGCATTCTTCTCTGCCCAAGACATACCAAGAGCATGAAGCTCATTGGCCTATGGGAAGGACAGAGCAGAGTCACCCAAAGAGGCGAGCAGAGTGGCCAGGGGGGCAGCTGGTAATGGCAGAATAGAAGGAACATAACTACCAACATCAAAAGGTGGCAGAACAGTAGCGGAAGCCCCGAGAGTAGGATAGTAATGCTCATATGCATATGAGGCATAGGCAGTACCGGGGTATGGCTGGTAGGTGGGGTAGGGTGATGCACAGGATATGTTCATGTGAGACATTATGGAACACAGATCCTGGTTTAGGTGGTCCTGAACTTGTTGATTGTACGCCTGTTGATGCATCAAATAACCCATAAGGGTTTCATTTGACACATGAAAAGATGCATGACTGGGTCTAGGAGGAGGCTGCGGTGGTGGAGCTCGGGTGGAGGAGGATGGGGTAGTTGAAGCAGCTGCAGAGGTAGAGGAAAACATAGGAACAACCTTTTGAAGAGTGGTTTCACTAATACAAACACCCTTCCTGGCGACCGGATAATGGAAGTTGGAAAAGAGACATTTGTCAGTGGCAAACTTAAAAAAACCACGTATCAAAGCCGGGTAGGGTGGGTGGGTGCCTTTGGTGTTATTACCACTGTCAAAGCAGGTCATGTGATGTAAGATATACCTGGCCCACTTGACACCGATATTGTTTAACAAACAATACATAATGATTGCAGTGTTTTCAGCAATTTCCGTTTGATTTTTCTTTGGATGGACATTACAGTTAATCACCAAAGACAGTATGCCCCTTTGTAGGTCAAGAGAGGAGGAGAGTAGGGTGGACTTCTTCTTATAGGCCATGTCAGGTTTCTTCAAAAACCGATGAACATCCGACAACGTCAATTCATGGTGTTTGTAAAAACCTTCCAGGTCAAGAAGATCAAAATACTCATCATAATCCTTACGCCATGTATCATTTTCCTGATCTCCAGAAAAAAAAAAAGCATTTAATGTATCCTCAGAGATTTGGAAACGACGACCGGCGATCATAGATGTAAGAATTACTTGAGTATTCAGCAGCGGGATAAGAGTGTCGTAGTTCCACCGCAAGTTCACATAGAACTCATGAACTACTTTAGTGCTTGATAGAGCGTTGTTAAAACATTCACGTTCGACCACTAGGGCGGACAAGTGGTGGGAGGCGAGAAGCAAAGAAACAGAGGTAATAATCACTTGATACCTAGGGGAAGGATCGATCAAAGCACGAAAAGGAAAAGGGCTTCGGGTAAGAAGCTCCTTTTTACCTATTTATAGCTTCAACCGACACAAAAGAGGTATTATCAAACGGAATCAAATGATTATTGGATGAGGAAGTTGGGGCATTGCTTGGAGCAGGATGTTTTCATCTATGAGAAGCCATGGAAACAAAAACAAGATGAAAAACGTGCAAACAAGCAATGGCAAACCTCAAACACCGAAGAAACACCACCACTGACGCCCTGGGAGGTCAAGAATAATGATTCTAGGTCGACCTAGGGCTAGGAGTGGGAGGTTTAGGGAAGGGTTTGAGAGCTTAGGGTTAAGAGGTGAGGAATCAGTCATTTATTTTCTAGTTGAGAGGGAAAAAAGACGGCCGATCCTAAATTTTAAGTTGGTTCTGCCCGCGGATCGATCGATTTCTGTGTATGGAGAACTCGACCGAATGGTCCACTAAGGACTTTCTCTCAACTCCTAATCGGTCGAGTTTCTTAGGGTGAAAACTCGATCGAAGGTCAACCTAACCTAAAAGTCACATTCTTAGTTTCTAGCCACGTACATGCCAATTAAATTCATTTTTCCATTCTATTATGTATCATTAACATACTTAGGCACATTTAGCTCATCATTGGGCACTATTTTACAGTAAAATATGAAATTCGATAAAAGCCCAAAAACAAGCAAAAACTAAGCATGTTAACAAGCAAGTTAGGCACATTTAATCATGTATAAGCAAAAACAAGGTAAAGAAAGACATGAGCAAGCATATAGGAAAGAGACAACTAGCTAGATCACATGGCAATATCATTCAAATCAACAATAAGCAGTTTATATCGAATAAAGTTAAATTGATCTCTAGCTAGAGGTTTTGTAAAGATATCTGCCAATTGATTTTCCGTGTCCACATGCGTGATATAAATATCCTTCTTAGCAATGTGATCACAGAGAAAGTGATGGCAAACCTCTATATGCTTGGCTCTACTATACAATATAGGATTGTAAGATAGATTAATTGCACTAGTATTGTCACAAAAGATAGGAGAAGCATCAAAAAATATGTTGAAGTCTTGGAGCATTTGCTTCATCCATAGGACATGTGCACAACAACTCTCGGCTATAATATATTCAGCCTAAGTAGTTGATAATGCCATTGTACTTTGTTTCTTGGAGAACCAAGACACTAAGCATGGTCCTAGAATGAAGCAAGTTCCACTTATGCATTTTCTATCAACCAAACACCCTGTGTGATCCACATCACTATATTCTCTAAGAGTAAAATCCCTTGATTTAGGATACCATAGTCCAAAATTTTGGGTTTTGTCTAAGTACCTCAAAATCCTCTTAACAACAATAATATGTGACTTCTTAGGGCTAGATTGAAAGTGAGCATACAAGCCAACACTAAACATAATATTAGGTCTAGAGGCAGTAAAATATAGTAAACTTCCAATCATACCTCTATATAGCTTCTCATCTACCTTCTCACCTTCTTCATCTTTGTCAAGTTTGGCGGTGTTGGACATGGGTGTATCCATTGGCTTCATGTTCTCCATTCCAAAGCGCTTGAGCAGTTCATTTGTTTACTTGCCTTGGTTGATGAAGTTTCCTGCTTTTGTTTGCTTGATTTGAAAGCTGAGGAAGAAAGTCAACTCACCCATCATGCTCATTTTGAATTCACTCTACATAAAATAACTAAACTCCTTGCAAAGATCAAGATCAATCCCGCCAAAAATGATATCATCAACATAAATTTGAATTATAAGAAAATGGTTAGAAGTGTGTTTTAGGAACAAGGTAGAATCAACTTTTCCCATAACATACCCATTATCTAACAAAAAGTTCTTTAATTTTTCATACCAAGATCGAGGTGCTTGTTTGAGTCCATACAGAGCTTGTTGCAACAAATAAACATGATTGGGTAACTTGTCATTTTCAAAGCCCGGAGGTTGAGCAACAAATACTTTCTCCTCGATTGTACCATTCAAAAATGCACTTTTAACGTCCATTTGATATAACAAGAAATTTTTGTAACTAACAAAGGCAAGAAACATACGAATAGATTCTAATCTAGCAACAGGAGCATAGGTTTCATCAAAAAGTCAATACCTTCCTGTTGGTTGTAACCTTGTGCTACTAACCTTGCTTTGTTTCTTACCACTTTTCCTTTTTCATCTAGCTTGTTGTGGTAGACCCATTTGGTGCCAATGATTTTTCTATCAATAGGTCTTGGCACTAGAGTCCACACACGATTCTTCTCGGATTGCTCTAACTCTTCTTGCATGGCTAGGATCCACTCATCATCACCAAGTACTTCTTTGATGTTCTTTGGCTCTAGTTGGGAGACGAAGGCACTATCTGCTTGTTCTTTGTTGTGAGCAACTCGGGTCCTTACTCTCTCGAATGGGTTGACAATGATCAACTCCTTGGGATGGTTCTTTGCTAAGCGGGGAGTGGGATCCTTCTTTTCTTCTTCTTCTTCTTTTATCACATGCTTACCTTTATTTTTGATGTTGAGGTCTTTTAAGATGGGAATCAAATCATCTGCAACATCATCATCAACAACATGCTTTCCAACAACATGGTTAGTTTCAAAAAACTTAACATTGATAGATTCTTCAATTTTAGGCAATTCAATGTTGAATACTCTACATGCCCTGCTAGTAGTGCTATAGCCTAGGAAGAAAGCCTTATAAGATTTTGGATCAAACTTGTCAAGGGAATCCTTCGTGTTTAAAAAAAAAGAAGGACATCCAAAAACATGAAATAAATCAATAGATGGCTTTCTACCACGCCATAGTTCATAGGGGGTTTTCTTTAAAGAAGGATGTGTAAAAACTCAGTTTTGCATAAAGCATGAGGTGCTAACGACTTTAGCCCAAAACTTCTTAGGGGTGTCATACTCAAGAAGCATGGTCCTAGCCATCTCTTGTAGCGACCTGTTCTTTCTCTCTACAACCCCATTTTGTTGAGGCGTACGAGGAGAAGAGAAATTGTGCGAATAACCAGATTTTTCACAAAAATGCTCAAAAAGATCATTTTCAAATTCTCCCCCATGATCACTATGGATAGAAACAATTCGGTAAGAAACTTCATTTTCAGCCCATTTACAAAAGCTCGAGAAAACATGAAGAGTATCGCTTTTAGAAATGAGAAAGAAGGTCCAAGTATATCTAGAGAAATCATCAACAATAACAAGACAATACTTAGAACCACGAAGCATTTGCGTTCTCATATGTCTGAATAGATCAATATGAAGAAGTTCAAGAACTCTCTTGGTACTGATGACTCCTTTGGATTTGAAGGAGGATTTGGTTTGTTTCCCTTTTGTACAAGGTTGGCATTCCTCATCCTTTTCAAAATCCAATTTGGGAAGTCCTTTAACCAAGTCCTTTTTGCTCAATTTCTTCATTTGATGCATATTCACATGACCCAAACGGCGATGCCAAGGAGAAATATCATTTTTATCCACTACCAAGGATCTATTTAGTATGGGCTTAAGAGCATCACGAACAATAACATAAAGATTACCATTTCTAGTTCCCTTATATATAACATCGTATGAGAGGGAATCTAGAAGTAAGGATTCTAAAGAAGTAAACAACACAAGATATCCATTGTCACAAAGTTGACTAACACTAATCAAATTGTGATGTAGGACATCAACAAGCAACACATTTTTAATACATAGCTCATTGCCCACATCACTCTCACCTATGACCTTACCCTTCTTGTTGTCCCCGAAGGTTACCGATCCTCCTTTCTTTTTCACAAACTTGTTGAAATGGCTGATTTCTCCAGTCATGTGCTTAGAGCAGCCACTATCAACAATCCATCTCTTTTTAACCTGCAAGAAAGAAGGATGTCGGAACCCAACTCAAACTTTGGGATCCGGGGTTAGCTTTGGAACCCATTTCATCTTTGGGTTGATCCCCTTGGGCTTGTAAGGACAATAAGTGGATTAATGGTCATCACATTTACAATGAACACAAACCATAGGGTTCTTAGAGCAGGATGTCTCTCTATGGAAAATAAGAGGTTCCACACTCTTCTTCTTAGCCTTGTTCTTGCTCTTTTTCTTACCTTTGGGAGCAGTCCCATCGTATCCCAAACCACTAGTACCAAATGTTTGGTAGAGTGTTCTAGGATATCATTGAGGGATTTCTTTCCCGAGAGAAACTTTTGCAAAGAAGATCTTAACTTGGCATTATCAACACTAAGGTTAATGACAGTAGTAGAAAGACTAGCAAGAACATCTCTAGCATGCAATTGGTCAGCCTCAAGACAGAGGGCTTTAGTATGAAAAGAATCTCTTTCTAAAGCTATGCTAGCAACTTCATTACTTTGCAAAATAGGTCTAGAAGATAAGTCATTAACTTGAGCAAGCAACTTGGCATTTTCATATTTAAGCAAGACAATCTCTCTTTGATAAGCATAAACTTCATTTCTCCTAGCATCATCCATGAGTTTGAGTTCCACATTTTCAATTTTAAGAACATCAAGCTCATCTAGGCACTTTTGGTTTTCTATCTTAAGATTTTCAATATTTTTAAGATATACACCATTCTCAAACTCTACTACATTGTATTGAAGTTCAAGGTTAAGAAATTGCCCTTGCAAGGAATCTATGCTCTTAAGATGCAATTTTTCATTTTGATCAAGAATATCAATTTTAGCATAAAGATCATCAATTATTTTTCCTAATCTTTTTCTTTTAGACTTGCATTTAGTAAAGGAGGATTTGCATTCATTCAACATATCAATGAGAGTTTCCTTAGAAATTTCATGCAAATTAACATTTCTTACCTCACTTACCTCACTTACCTCACCAACATCTGCACTAGTAGAGGCCATGAGGGCAAGATGGCATTCTTCATCTTCGGAGCTTGAGGAGCTTGAAGAAGACTCCTCCCAGGTTGCATGGGCAGCATCTCTGGATCTTCTTTCTTTCTTGTCCTTCCTCTTGTGCTTGCCTTCTCTCTTGTGCTCTTTATCTTTCTTGTGGCTGCTCTTGTGGTGGCTCTTCTTGGCCTTGGGGTAGTCATTCTTGTAGTGGACTTTTTAAACACACTCATAGCACCTTGGAGTTAAAGAGGAGGGATTTCTCTTGAAGTGTTTGCCCTTTGAGTAGTTTGCCTCATGCTCATTGGAACCTTCATCTTCACTTGAGGAAGGGATGGGGGACTTCAAGGTGAGTTGTTGTTGCCAGATCATTTCTTTAATTTGTAATTTGAAGGTTGTGTCCTTAATCTTCTTGGACTCTTTTTCTTGTCTCCTCTCTTCCTCTTCTCACTTGTAAAGCCTAGGTTCACGGGCTTGGAGGTTACCAACCAGCTCCTCGGTTGACGACTCACTTAGCTTATACACCTCTTCAATTGAAGTAACCTTAGGCTCCCATCTCTTAGGAAGAGATCTCAAGATCTTAGAGTTGATAGTACCTCTATCCATCACACTCCCAAGGGCCGCCAAACCATTTAAGATGACATTGAGTCTAGTGTACATATCAGCCACTCTCTCATTCTTACCCATCTTGAAGTTCTCTAGAAGACCACCAAGCATGTAGACCTTGGCTTCCTTCACTTGCTCGGTTCCTTCATAGGTGACACACAATTTGTGCCATATCTCATGTGCGGTGTCCCATGAGGAGATCCGGTTGAACTCGGATCGAGTAAGGGTGGTGTAGATGATGCTCACAGCTTTGGCGTTGAGTTGATCATGCTTCATTTCAACTTCAATCCATGTGGTGATGTCCCCCTTTGGATCTTCATATTTGAGGTGGACTATCTTCCACATTTCATAGCTCACACCTTGAAGGTAGAACTGCATCCTTCTCTTCCAATAGAGGAAGTTGGTGTCGTCGAAGACTGGAGGTCTCATGGAGAAGCTTCCTTCTAGGTTTAGTGAACCAAGTGATGAATCACCCATCTTCTCCTGCTTGTTGAAGTAGCTCAGAGAAGACTAGCTCTGATACCACATGTTGGATTAATGGGCTCTAGAAGGGGGGGTGAATAGAGCTTCACAATTCTCACAAAATTGATTAGACCACCAAATTATATTAATTGCAGAAACTTAAACCAACAGCAATTTGATGTCCTAATCTAGCATTCATAGAAAGGATGAGAGATAGTGAAAGACAAGCACTTGGACAGGTGGTTTAGAGTGGTTACATGTCCTAAACTTAGGAGCAATCTCAATCCACTACCTAGAGTGGGTTAGTCTATAGGATTTGCAATCTTGGTACTCTTATATTCCACAATAAGATTACAAGATACAACAACCACACATCTAAGGGCTTAGTACCTCAAGCAAAGATCTTCAAACTATAGAAGGATCTTACCCACTTGAAGCATGGAGTCTTCAGCCATCAACATGGACTTACCCACTCCTTTCTTCAAGTCTTCTACCTTCAAGGGATTACCTATCTTCCTTGAGTGTTGCCTTGCTTCTCTCCTTCACCTGGAGATCTGGAGAACCTATCTCCTTCACTTGGAGACCTGGAGCAGCTTGCCTTCTTCAACCTGGAAGAACAACACATCCTTCTCCTTCACTTGGAGAGGGATCTTCAACAATCTTCAAAGGAATGGAGGTTGGAAGATGGAGGAGGAGAGCTTTTACATCAACACATGGAGTAGCTCTCTTACACAGGGACCTATCTCACTCATACTCACGAATTTGACTTGAAGGTAGAGAGAGAAAGGGGCTCAAAGGGTTAGAACACTCTCAACTATGCTAGCACCAAGTTTGCAATGAATGAGCAGCCTTGGAATGAACTCCAAGAGGGTCTATTTATAGTCGAGGGTGCCCCTTTAAGTTGTGGGACACTTGGATACGAAAATAGCCATTTTTTGTTCAAAGAAACGACTCTATTTTTTCTCAAAACACTCACCAATGGTCACATTTTCTGCAATTGCTGTACAGTGCAATTAGTCGATTTTCAATAAAGGTAACTCGATCGATCAAGTAAGCGACAAAGCTGATATTCAAATGATCAGTCGAGTTTGTCCTGACAAAACTCGACCGACCATTTGAAATCGAAATGGTCAATTACCTAATCGGTCGAGTTCTGTGTAAACACAACTCGACTGATGCAATCTCCAAAAAATTGACTAAGGATTGATCGTTCGAATTTTAAGGCTGGGAAACTCGATAGACAATGTTCCTGAAATCAATTTTCTAAATTGCATCTAAAGTGACTAAAACTTGGTGATTTTTGTCCCAAACAATTTTTCTCACTTAAGTTACAAGTCAATTCATCATTACAATTGATTACATAAAGGTTCTAAGGTCATTTACATAGAAATCCCAAAAAGAACACTTGTAGCTATTTTGACTTCAATTTGATCCATTCTAGGGCTTTAGATTTTGGATCCTTTTCATGTACCTAATGCCTACAAACAATCTTAAACACACATATTAGATACATATGAATGGAATGGTTAAGTCATTATCAAAATATAGGCAATGTATAACCTCTAGGTCAACATTAGGAAGCCGTCGTGAATGCCAATACCCTTGCACGAATGACATGTACTGAGCAGATTCTACGTACAACAAACGACAGACTGAGGTCGCGGAATGGCCCTCGTGGGCACCTCAAGGCTAGACTCTGATCTATAGGCTCCAGTACGGAGAGTCCCGGTGCAGAGGTGTTCCATCTTCGGTCGAAGCAAGAAAGAGGTCGTTGTATCTGAAATTCTACTTGGAAGCAGAGAGTGAGAGTCTCGATCAGGTTGTTATATAGATCGAATTTAGGGACATTTATTTGATATAACTGACGCAAGAGATCAGCCCTATAGTGAGAGTTTTCAAAAAGATTGACCCAAGAGGGTCTACGATGGCTCGATCTGTAGTGACGGTTTCTCTAGGAAAACCAACCCAAGATGTCGGACCTCTAGCGACGGTTTGCTGAGAAAAACAACCCAAGAGGGTCTAGTGACAGTTTGTTGAAAAAAATCGACCCAAGAGGGTCTGCATGTAGTGATGGTTGGGTGAATAAACCCGACCCAATAGAGGTAAGCGGTACCCGAATTATTTTGTACACTCCTAGGTCATTTATTTGGAAAAAACTGACCCTATAGCTCGATGCGCGATGGCATTTATGTGTGTGAGTGAAATTTTGATTTTACGGGTCTTTTATAGCATCTTTTATTTTTAATATAACCGACCTTGTACCTCAACCGGTACCCAAATTTTTCCTGATGACTTATTGCTCAATTTTTGCTTATTAGGTCAGTTTTTCTAGTATAAGTGATGCTTTTAGAAGCGACGTTATTGGCCAAATATATAGTAGTTATAGACTACAAGTTGATGTTGCCTTCCTAGTAGCAGCCAAAGGACTCTTGTCTCTAGAGTAGTCAACACGCCCAACTAGAACTCCTATCCTCCTGTTAGAATAGACATGAAGGAGTTGTCCCTCCCGTTGGTGTACTAGTCACCAACCCACTTTCCCACAACAATGATCCTCAATTATTTCTCTCTCATGGCTATCCCTCCTTAGTCGGGTAGGACTTGTTTGGGATCTCGTGGTTACCACAACTATAGAGGGCAATGTTTGTCAGAGCAACTGATTCTCAATTGTCTGTGTTGTACTCTGGGAAGCCTTTGGTACCCCTCTATTTATAATAGAGATCAAGGTCAGGGTTTTTAGTCTGTGTGTAACACCCCTGACCTGGGTTATACCTTAACCCTAGGTGTTTTGATTAAGAAAGATGATTAAATGCTTAATCTCATCTTGTGAAAGGTAATTATGGTTCAAGAGGAACTTATATTACAATTCTTATCCTTTTTGAACATTGTTGAAATCAATGTTTTGCCTGTTTTGGACTAAAGTGCAAATTACCCAAGTTGAGGGGTTTAAGTGAAAATTGTGCATGATAATATGTTCCTCATGTATTGAAGCATCATGATAGTAAAGATGATGCTGAGGTATGGCTTATGGAAGCCTAAATACCAAGAAAGAGCTGATAAAGCAATGTATGTGCATGAAAACCTAGTTTTGGTGTAATGTGCAATTTACCCAAAACCCAGGGTGTAATATGTAAATTACCACTTCAATAAGGTCCCTAATGTTTCTTGGCATCAATTAGAGAAAATAAAATGAGAGGGGCGCCTCATTTGAATTAAGTTGGAGGAGAGAGAATCTTGATATTAAAATAATCAAGATTTAATCCTAATTGAAACCCTAATTCTATTTAGTGTAAAAACAAATATAATAATTGAAGGGCCTTCAACCAAAAACGAGATGGTTGAATTTGCTCAAGTGTGAACACATTTGTGACTTTGCTAGGCCACGAAAATATCTCAAGCAAGTGGATAACCCACTCACCATTATTATAAAGAAAAGCAATATCCACTCAAATTGGAATATTATTATAATATGATCTAAGGTGCTTAATTTGCTTTTCTTTAAATTGATGGATAATGAAGAGGAATAAGAGGCAATGAAGATAGCCTCGTCCTTAAGGATTTTGAGGGGAATTTGATGGGGAAGAGGCGGCCATATTTTTGGAATTTAATGCATTTTAATAATGCATTTTCTCTCTCATCAAGTTTCTTATAAAAGTACCTTTACCAAGCCAAAACAAAGGCTATTTCGGATTCTTTTCTTTACCCTTGCTTGGAAAACGACTAAGGAGCTTTGGAGGAGCAGGAGGAAGACCCCAACCTGTTGGTAAGGTCCTTGACCTTCGTTCTCCTTGATTCCATGGTGGAAATAAAAAATAAATCATTGATTTCTTCTTATTTGGATCTCCTCTTCAACCCTAGCCAACTTTTTCATCCAAAAGCTTGAGGACGAGCTTAGGGGGAGTTGCTAGAGCTTCATCCACCATTAATGGCGTGAGCTTGAAGCTTTGGAGCTCAATTGGAGGCGGGTTTTATAACTCAAACCCTTAATCATTGCTATTGCATCAATCAATTATGCTTTGTTGATTGTTTTCTTCAATTTGATACATACTTGTTTCCTTGCTGTAATTTCCATCAAGAACAGTTGCTGTTCTTGGTTTTTCGAAGGAAGGGGATGATGACATCATCCTATATGCTTATCCAAAGAAAAGTACCAAGCCAAATGGTCTTGATATCTATTCCAAATCGTTTTAAATTGATTGGCTATGCAGTTTCAGAAAACTGTTTTAGGGAAAACGGTTTCAAGACCGTTTGATATGGTTGAACAAGCGTTGACCGTTTGGGAATCTTGTTCCTAATTATGTAGGATAATGACCCTCCAAATTTTAGGGGTTAACTCCAAAGGAATCGTGAGTTGAAGGCCAATCAATTAGATAAATCGAATTGAATTAAATGCTGATTTTCAACCTGATCAACTTGACCTGTTTGGGAAAACGGTTTCAAGACCATTTGAGTGTGTTGACCAAGCATTGACCGTTTGGGATTCCTGTTTATAATGATGTTGGTTAATGACCCTCCAATTTTAGGGATTAACTCCCAAGGAATCGTGATTTGAAGCCTAATCAATTAGGGAAACCTAATTGAATTAAGTGCTGAGTTTCAATCTGATTTAATTGACCTTTTTGAGTAAACGGTCTCAAGACCGTTTGAATGCATTGACCAAGGGTTGAATGTTTGGGATTACTGTTCCTAATGATGTGGTCTAATGACTCACCAAATTTGAGGGATTAACTCCCAAGGAATCGTGAGTTGAAGGCTATTCAATTAAGCAAACCCTAATTGTTTATGGAAGTAATAACTCAGTATACTATGTCAAACATAGTTGTTTGTATTTGATCATATGGTTGATGTAACCAAATCAAGTGGAGAGAATGATAGAAATGAATTCATACATGAGTATGATTCATATGGTGATTTAGGGTAGGATCCTTAGTAAAGAGATCAAGAAACCCTAATTGAGAAGGTTAACGAACCCTAACCCTGATTTAGGGAAATTTTGAGTAAAACCCTAATCTAGGGTAATAGTGTAACCCTAATTAAGGGTAATAGTGTAACCCTAATTAAGGGTAATGACTTGGGTAACTCTAATTTAAGGTAATGAAATACCAAACCCTAATTAGAGGAATAATGAATCCCTAATTTATGGGTAATTGAATGAAACCCTAATTGGGATGATTAGTGAAACCCTAATTGAGGGTGATTCCCTGAGAAACTCTAATTGAGGATGATTCCATGTGAAACCCTAATTGAGGGCGATGTCATATGAAACCTTAAACCTAACACAGAGTAAAGCTATGTAAAACCCTAAATTTGGGCTATAGTGCATGGAATTCTAATCATGGGCAATATGATGATAAATCATAACCCTAATGTCTGGGTAATGATATGAGTAAACCTTAATGATGAAATAATGAGTAATACCCTATAATGATGAAATATCTTAAGTGGTTGACTATAGGCAACCTTATAACAAGCAATGCCTTAATTTGAGATGAGTCCATATCATTGAAGATAGTTGGACAATCCTTGTGTGTGATCTATGCACATCATGGTAAAGGTGATAGGTTGGTGGATGAAAGTATTAAGATGTGAAATTCCTTATTATAAGATAAGTTAATAAACTCATGTAAGATAGAAGTGATGAGGGAAGTGATACATTGAGACATGATAGATATCACATTTAGCATTTCAGGGTTGATATACCTTGATGCATCTCAAATCCAATATTTTTAGATAAGATACACAAGGAGAGTGTTATGTAAATTGTCACAATGAAATGTAATGAGTTTAACATACTTGATAAGTAAGCTAAAATGAGTATGATGTAATCATACCATGATAATGATGAGAGATAAACTCATACCTTGTGTTGATGATCATTTAATGATAAATGATAAGAATATTAAATACTTGGAATGTCGATGGATGCTCCTAGATGTATGGAACAATATATTAGGGTTGTATTGATAAGATAAACATGAAACCCTAATTGATGTGAATAGTAAACCCTAACCCTGTGGAGGAAATAGTGGTGTTACTATTATATTACATGAGTTAATATGTTATTGTTGCCTAGTGAGAGGTGACAAGATGTTTAATGGCCTTGTGAGCCATATGGTTAGATGTTACCTGGTAAGAAGTAACAAGATGTTTCATGGGCATGATTGAGCCCTGAATGAGGTGTATTCCTCTTATGTTGATAAGGGTTGATACCCTGTGCTATTGTGAAAAGGATTCATATCCTGTGATAATATGATAATTGGTGTAATCTAATGAATGGCAAGTGAATATTACCATGTGATGAAGAGATGAGAATTTATGTTTCATATGTTTTATATCTTTTCAGGTTTTGATATTTATATGCTTGCTAGAAATGAATTAGGGTTTGTATGTCCACTTGTTTGATGCAGCCTTAATTCACCTAATTGGCATAACTAATTAAGTGCAACTCTAATCATGTAGTGCCCTGTGCCGTAGAACCATATTCAGTGTCAGAACTTGCTGGATGGTGAAACGAGTATTCCTAAGGGAAACTCGGAGCGCATATTGTTGAATATGCGGGGGTGGCAGGTTGAGGATATATATATATACTTGTCATCCACAATTGCAGGTTACAGAGGATGGCTATGGTCATGCCTCAAATATTTGATGTGATTGAGGACAGCTGCGGTTGTACCTCAGATTAGAGGGTTTTGTATACCCTGTTTTCTAGTGTCGTAACTTGTACCAAGTACGGACTAGTTGTTATCAGTTGACTATATGTCATTGTTGGCAGTTTGACTGGTATGTCACTGCAGTTTACTCGTACTGACCGAGGGGAAGAGATCTTAGGATGCCGGTACTCCTAGATCTTGTACGGAACCGAATAGCCCTTCGCAGGGGTCGGTTGGACTTTGAATGGTACGATTCAAATTCCCCAGGGCATAATAAAAGATGTAATACAGCCGTATAGCATATCTGTTTAGGGTTATACATGACGCTTCACATTGAATGGAAACCCATGTTTGTTCTCTTTACATAAAGATGATGCTTAGTGCAACTAAGAGATAGTAATTATACTTATGTTGTGGATATGCATAAGACTGTAATTGTGTACATACAATGGTCATGCTTATGTTGATATCTTACTGCTACTGTTGATTATAATCATGATGCTAGATATCTCATGTTGATAGTTATGTTTCACATGCTATCCATGCCTCTATAATTAGAAATACCTGACAGAGGCTTAATTCCTGTAATTAGGTTTGGTTAAAGTCCAATGCCTGGATGTGTAATCAGGATTGGTATAGTCCAATGCCTGAAACATTTATACCTGATTGATATAGTTTAATGCTTGAATAATACATGATGATTTATATAATCACATGTCTGGCATAAGTGAATACTTGTTTAGCAGATTGGCTAAGGCCAACAAATATAAACAAGAATGAATCATGGGTGACACATCAGAATAATGAATGACATGAGCAAAGCTTGAGATGTTGAAAATGTATGGTAGATGAATGTTATACATGTTCTTTCTATTTCTTATAAAGAGAATAGATGAATTACTGTTCAATCATAGATATGTGTAATACTTTAAAAGATGAGAATGATCTAAACTGCTTATCCTCTGCTCAGTTTTATATTAATTAAACTACAATAATGATGTTTCTGGCGGAGAGTTATATCTCTCGCTGGGGCAATTTTCAATTGTCTCACCCCCGTGGGAACCAACATTTTTAGGTGGACGAGTGTGAAAGAGACTGATAATATCTTTCGGATGAAGAACATCAGCAGCTACAAGGACATCAGTGACAACTCAGGTTGAGTGTGTTGTCTATCGTGTTTGGTAGATAGAAGTCCTATGTGTCGTCTCTGTACTCTCAGGTCCTCGGAGTTAGTACTTAGTTCTTTTAATGTATCGTTTTGAGATTTTGGCTTGATGCCTCGAGGTTATTATGTTGTCTGTGTTTAGCTTTTAACAAGGCAGTTGATGTTGTAACCCTTGAAAAGAGATGGTATAAGATATATACTTATGAACCATGATGTAAATGTAATACATTGGTTCTTGTTGAAAGAGTTTTCCTATGATTGGGTCTCTTTGAAAAAGGTTTTAAATTTTTAGTGATTTTCTATAATCCGTTGCTTAGTGAACGCTTCCGCATTAGTTAATTATGTTCTTGTTAGTTGGATGCTACAATTAAGTGGTATCAGAGCTCTAGGTTCGCTGAGTCTACAGAGACATAGGACTAAGGTAGTAGAGTCTGTTCTGGTATCATCTAGTGTATCTGATAATGTCTTCTGCTCATATAAGAGAAGAAGAACTTAAAGATGACTGGGTCACATGAGGAGATTGCTGCTGAGAGCAGCAATATTGCACCAAGAAGAGGTGCATGGGAGCAGGCAAGACAGAGACAATTGCCTAAGAGTCTCCTAGTTGATCCATTTATGATAAGAAAATCTTTCTTTAAGTATTACTGTTGGGTAGATTAGAGCAACAGTAATGCATATAGTGGACTGGATACTAGCTTTACGATCTAGGTTATCAGTCCTTAATACAGAAGTTTGAGCTTTAAAAGAGTTCCTAAATGACTTAGTCATGTTGGAACATGGGAAAGTCATGTGTGTATAATGATATTAAAAGTGAGGAATATGATCGCAAATAAAGTGCATACTACCTAATCTCAGTATTTATATACCCTGGCCAGGTATACAACTATTGATGATAAAGTGAGTATGGAAACTCTTAGATTGTAATCTCTCTGATTGCCCTGATCAAGCAGTCATTCTGATACAATCTAATGAGTATCATGAAATCAGAAATATGGAATGAATAAATGTGTGATATACTAAGTATAAGAAAGAGAAGTCTGAGATAATCTCAAATGAGCATGTTGTATGAGGAACTAAAAGTGTACTCCTCATAAGATAAGGATAAGAATAAGGGAAATGAAACCTGTTCAATAATGATGTAAGTATAATAAATGTATTTTCCCTAACGAAGAAATGGGAAATATGATGAGATCATGAGATGATCATAAACATGCTAAATGGATAATGTCATGTAATCATCCTTATAATTCCTATGCTAAAGGCAAGGAACCTAGGAAGAGCTAAAGAGTAAATGATTCATGAATAGTTGAAAATACATAAATTAATAAGAGGAATATGAATCCTTGTTTTCTTTCCTTTCAGGGACATGACCATCAAGTGGGTCTTAGGACACTTGATGTGCATAAGATAAATGTGTTCATGTGATGGATACTTAGAAAAGTATCAGTTATCTTGGACTTTGGTCCCAAGATGAGGACATATGAAACACATAATGTTCCAAGATGAAAGGAAGAGATATATATGATGTGTTTCCAACACATGTGATAGATATCAAGGTGAAAGATTATGGTATCTGAGAGATATCAGATGGGTTAGGTTGGCTACCTGGATTGGTCAACTGTGAAATTAGTCTGATTATAATAATATGAACATCATATGTTAGGGGTTTATGCTCTGCATAAACATGATACTAATAAAGAATGTATGATGCTTCTCTGAATAAGAAAAGTGTTATTTGACACAAAGTTGACTCTATAGTCAATGATGAGGGACAGTGGGGCATGTGCCTTGTGTGTTGATTCTATGAGAATTTTGTATGGAAACACTTGGTGCTGATCAATGTTTTATGGTGTATCTATAATAAGGAGATGATATGTGAAGACTAGATAGTATGATGAATAATATACATTTGTCTTCCTTTATCTGGATTTCGAGGACGAAATCCTTGTTAGGGGTTTATAATTTGTAACACCCCTGACCTGGGTTATACCTTAACCCTAGGTGTTTTGATTAAGAAAGATGATTAAATGCTTAATCTCATCTTGTGAAAGGTAATTATGGTTCAAGAGGAACTTATATTACAATTCTTATCCTTTTTGAACATTGTTGAAATCAATGTTTTGCCTGTTTTGGACTAAAGTGCAAATTACCCAAGTTGAGGGGTTTAAGTGAAAATTGTGCATGATAATATGTTCCTCATGTATTTAAGCATCATGATAGTAAATATGATGCTGAGGTATGGCTTATGGAAGCCTAAATACCAAGAAAGAGCTGATAAAGCAATGTATGTGCATGAAAACCTAGTTTTGGTGTAATGTGCAATTTACCCAAAACCCAGGGTGTAATATGTAAATTACCACTTCAATAAGGTCCCTAATGTTTCTTGGCATCAATTAGAGAAAATAAAATGAGAGGGGCGCCTCATTTGAATTAAGTTGGAGGAGAGAGAATCTTGATATTAAAATAATCAAGATTTAATCCTAATTGAAACCCTAATTCTATTTAGTGTAAAAACAAATATAATAATTGAAGGGCCTTCAACCAAAAACGAGATGGTTGAATTTGCTCAAGTGTGAACACATTTGTGACTTTGCTAGGCCACGAAAATATCTCAAGCAAGTGGATAACCCACTCACCATTATTATAAAGAAAAGCAATATCCACTCAAATTGGAATATTATTATAATATGATCTAAGGTGCTTAATTTGCTTTTCTTTAAATTGATGGATAATGAAGAGGAATAAGAGGCAATGAAGATAGCCTCGTCCTTAAGGATTTTGAGGGGAATTTGATGGGGAAGAGGCGGCCATATTTTTGGAATTTAATGCATTTTAATAATGCATTTTCTCTCTCATCAAGTTTCTTATAAAAGTACCTTTACCAAGCCAAAACAAAGGCTATTTCGGATTCTTTTCTTTACCCTTTCTTGGAAAACGACTAAGGAGCTTTGGAGGAGCAGGAGGAAGACCCCAACCTGTTGGTAAGGTCCTTGACCTTCGTTCTCCTTGATTCCATGGTGGAAATAAAAAATAAATCATTGATTTCTTCTTATTTGGATCTCCTCTTCAACCCTAGCCAACTTTTTCATCCAAAAGCTTGAGGACGAGCTTAGGGGGAGTTGCTAGAGCTTCATCCACCATTAATGGCGTGAGCTTGAAGCTTTGGAGCTCAATTGGAGGCGGGTTTTATAACTCAAACCCTTAATCATTGCTATTGCATCAATCAATTATGCTTTGTTGATTGTTTTCTTCAATTTGATACATACTTGTTTCCTTGCTGTAATTTCCATCAAGAACAGTTGCTGTTCTTGGTTTTTCGAAGGAAGGGGATGATGACATCATCCTATATGCTTATCCAAAGAAAAGTACCAAGCCAAATGGTCTTGATATCTATTCCAAATCGTTTTAAATTGATTGGCTATGCAGTTTCAGAAAACTGTTTTAGGGAAAACGGTTTCAAGACCGTTTGATATGGTTGAACAAGCGTTGACCGTTTGGGAATCTTGTTCCTAATTATGTAGGATAATGACCCTCCAAATTTTAGGGGTTAACTCCAAAGGAATCGTGAGTTGAAGGCCAATCAATTAGATAAATCGAATTGAATTAAATGCTGATTTTCAACCTGATCAACTTGACCTGTTTGGGAAAACGGTTTCAAGACCATTTGAGTGTGTTGACCAAGCATTGACCGTTTGGGATTCCTGTTTATAATGATGTTGGTTAATGACCCTCCAATTTTAGGGATTAACTCCCAAGGAATCGTGATTTGAAGCCTAATCAATTAGGGAAACCTAATTGAATTAAGTGCTGAGTTTCAATCTGATTTAATTGACCTTTTTGAGTAAACGGTCTCAAGACCGTTTGAATGCATTGACCAAGGGTTGAATGTTTGGGATTACTGTTCCTAATGATGTGGTCTAATGACTCACCAAATTTGAGGGATTAACTCCCAAGGAATCGTGAGTTGAAGGCTATTCAATTAAGCAAACCCTAATTGTTTATGGAAGTAATAACTCAGTATACTATGTCAAACATAGTTGTTTGTATTTGATCATATGGTTGATGTAACCAAATCAAGTGGAGAGAATGATAGAAATGAATTCATACATGAGTATGATTCATATGGTGATTTAGGGTAGGATCCTTAGTAAAGAGATCAAGAAACCCTAATTGAGAAGGTTAACGAACCCTAACCCTGATTTAGGGAAATTTTGAGTAAAACCCTAATCTAGGGTAATAGTGTAACCCTAATTAAGGGTAATAGTGTAACCCTAATTAAGGGTAATGACTTGGGTAACTCTAATTTAAGGTAATGAAATACCAAACCCTAATTAGAGGAATAATGAATCCCTAATTTATGGGTAATTGAATGAAACCCTAATTGGGATGATTAGTGAAACCCTAATTGAGGGTGATTCCCTGAGAAACTCTAATTGAGGATGATTCCATGTGAAACCCTAATTGAGGGCGATGTCATATGAAACCTTAAACCTAACACAGAGTAAAGCTATGTAAAACCCTAAATTTGGGCTATAGTGCATGGAATTCTAATCATGGGCAATATGATGATAAATCATAACCCTAATGTCTGGGTAATGATATGAGTAAACCTTAATGATGAAATAATGAGTAATACCCTATAATGATGAAATATCTTAAGTGGTTGACTATAGGCAACCTTATAACAAGCAATGCCTTAATTTGAGATGAGTCCATATCATTGAAGATAGTTGGACAATCCTTGTGTGTGATCTATGCACATCATGGTAAAGGTGATAGGTTGGTGGATGAAAGTATTAAGATGTGAAATTCCTTATTATAAGATAAGTTAATAAACTCATGTAAGATAGAAGTGATGAGGGAAGTGATACATTGAGACATGATAGATATCACATTTAGCATTTCAGGGTTGATATACCTTGATGCATCTCAAATCCAATATTTTTAGATAAGATACACAAGGAGAGTGTTATGTAAATTGTCACAATGAAATGTAATGAGTTTAACATACTTGATAAGTAAGCTAAAATGAGTATGATGTAATCATACCATGATAATGATGAGAGATAAACTCATACCTTGTGTTGATGATCATTTAATGATAAATGATAAGAATATTAAATACTTGGAATGTCGATGGATGCTCCTAGATGTATGGAACAATATATTAGGGTTGTATTGATAAGATAAACATGAAACCCTAATTGATGTGAATAGTAAACCCTAACCCTGTGGAGGAAATAGTGGTGTTACTATTATATTACATGAGTTAATATGTTATTGTTGCCTAGTGAGAGGTGACAAGATGTTTAATGGCCTTGTGAGCCATATGGTTAGATGTTACCTGGTAAGAAGTAACAAGATGTTTCATGGGCATGATTGAGCCCTGAATGAGGTGTATTCCTCTTATGTTGATAAGGGTTGATACCCTGTGCTATTGTGAAAAGGATTCATATCCTGTGATAATATGATAATTGGTGTAATCTAATGAATGGCAAGTGAATATTACCATGTGATGAAGAGATGAGAATTTATGTTTCATATGTTTTATATCTTTTCAGGTTTTGATATTTATATGCTTGCTAGAAATGAATTAGGGTTTGTATGTCCACTTGTTTGATGCAGCCTTAATTCACCTAATTGGCATAACTAATTAAGTGCAACTCTAATCATGTAGTGCCCTGTGCCGTAGAACCATATTCAGTGTCAGAACTTGCTGGATGGTGAAACGAGTATTCCTAAGGGAAACTCGGAGCGCATATTGTTGAATATGCGGGGGTGGCAGGTTGAGGATATATATATATACTTGTCATCCACAATTGCAGGTTACAGAGGATGGCTATGGTCATGCCTCAAATATTTGATGTGATTGAGGACAGCTGCGGTTGTACCTCAGATTAGAGGGTTTTGTATACCCTGTTTTCTAGTGTCGTAACTTGTACCAAGTACGGACTAGTTGTTATCAGTTGACTATATGTCATTGTTGGCAGTTTGACTGGTATGTCACTGCAGTTTACTCGTACTGACCGAGGGGAAGAGATCTTAGGATGCCGGTACTCCTAGATCTTGTACGGAACCGAATAGCCCTTCGCAGGGGTCGGTTGGACTTTGAATGGTACGATTCAAATTCCCCAGGGCATAATAAAAGATGTAATACAGCCGTATAGCATATCTGTTTAGGGTTATACATGACGCTTCACATTGAATGGAAACCCATGTTTGTTCTCTTTACATAAAGATGATGCTTAGTGCAACTAAGAGATAGTAATTATACTTATGTTGTGGATATGCATAAGACTGTAATTGTGTACATACAATGGTCATGCTTATGTTGATATCTTACTGCTACTGTTGATTATAATCATGATGCTAGATATCTCATGTTGATAGTTATGTTTCACATGCTATCCATGCCTCTATAATTAGAAATACCTGACAGAGGCTTAATTCCTGTAATTAGGTTTGGTTAAAGTCCAATGCCTGGATGTGTAATCAGGATTGGTATAGTCCAATGCCTGAAACATTTATACCTGATTGATATAGTTTAATGCTTGAATAATACATGATGATTTATATAATCACATGTCTGGCATAAGTGAATACTTGTTTAGCAGATTGGCTAAGGCCAACAAATATAAACAAGAATGAATCATGGGTGACACATCAGAATAATGAATGACATGAGCAAAGCTTGAGATGTTGAAAATGTATGGTAGATGAATGTTATACATGTTCTTTCTATTTCTTATAAAGAGAATAGATGAATTACTGTTCAATCATAGATATGTGTAATACTTTAAAAGATGAGAATGATCTAAACTGCTTATCCTCTGCTCAGTTTTATATTAATTAAACTACAATAATGATGTTTCTGGCGGAGAGTTATATCTCTCGCTGGGGCAATTTTCAATTGTCTCACCCCCGTGGGAACCAACATTTTTAGGTGGACGAGTGTGAAAGAGACTGATAATATCTTTCGGATGAAGAACATCAGCAGCTACAAGGACATCAGTGACAACTCAGGTTGAGTGTGTTGTCTATCGTGTTTGGTAGATAGAAGTCCTATGTGTCGTCTCTGTACTCTCAGGTCCTCGGAGTTAGTACTTAGTTCTTTTAATGTATCGTTTTGAGATTTTGGCTTGATGCCTCGAGGTTATTATGTTGTCTGTGTTTAGCTTTTAACAAGGCAGTTGATGTTGTAACCCTTGAAAAGAGATGGTATAAGATATATACTTATGAACCATGATGTAAATGTAATACATTGGTTCTTGTTGAAAGAGTTTTCCTATGATTGGGTCTCTTTGAAAAAGGTTTTAAATTTTTAGTGATTTTCTATAATCCGTTGCTTAGTGAACGCTTCCGCATTAGTTAATTATGTTCTTGTTAGTTGGATGCTACACTGTGTATGAGTGGCAAGGATGGAAAGATCTCAAATTTTTGCAAAAATTCTAAAAGATTAACATGCATGCACTGAAACAGTCATCTTTCCTAATGAGAAGGTCGTCTGGGATGCGAGACGGTCATTTCACACTTCTCTGGTAAGATATGAATTGTCAAATTCATTTCTAAATTAATGTCATACATTAATTTACTTGCACCCCAAGTAAGTGCAATTAAAACATTTTTGGGAAAACTCTAGAACCTTCTTTCATTCCAACCAGGCCATCTCACTCAAGTGAGATGCTTGTCTCACTCACCCAGATGGTCATCTAGTGAGTATGAGTCAAACCGATCGGTTCAATAGCTTGAACCGGTTGGTTCATAGGGCAAAACTAAGCCAATTCGATTTTTGATCTGCATGTCAACCCATATAGCCATCTCAACACTTGAGATTCCCTTCTAGCTGCCCAAACGACTATCTCACCAAGTGAGATGGTCGTTTGGAAATTCAGTAAGCCAATCCATTGATCAGTTGTGTGAATTGAGTAATTAAACACTTTAGCAATCAATTCAATCATCATTTAAGATCAAACTCCTCTTTTACATCAGTTCCTATGTGTGTGACCCTATAAGTCCCATATCACATTGGCAGTAAATGTCCATAACAACTTATGATGTCATAAGCAAAGAATGGTACCTATTCACACACCAATGCTACCCAAGTGAATGGAAAGTTGGGGGAAAACTTCAACCTCCAATCTATGTATGGTGTTACAATGTTTGTATAGTTCTTTTGTCACTAATATCCAAATTGAACTAGAGGCATGGAGAAATCATCCTCATTATATTCAATCTTATTCCTTGAACTAGAGAAGATTGCATGAGATATATGCAAGCTCAATATCACATATTGACTCAAATGCATCTGGCCATACTTTTCTCAGTCTCGTTAATCAAGAGGCCTTGGATATCATACTCGTGTAGGAGGGAAAAATCCCATCTCTATCACTCATAGTCAAATTCATGTGTCAAAGTCACCCAACGATATGTGATGAGTGCAGTGATTTCAGGTCTAAGAATCAAAACCACTACCATCATTGTGGGATCTAACTATGTATTCCATGATGATGGATTCCATGTGTTAGTCTCACGGTGGGTCTGTCTGATACACTATTCCCTAACATGTATCTGTGTGCTTGGTTTAATATAGCCATATCATGACCAATGAGACACAGTCATCAACCAACTCACACTCTGATCTTATGTGTTATTGTTGTCTATCAACCTTCCACACTAACAACTGATCACAAACATGATGAGAATATGTATATGTACTCATAACATCTGTATGATATCATTTCCCAAGTCTAATACTTGAAGACATATGTCATTGACTAATATTGTTACAACCCCAATTTTTGGGTTTATTTGGTGAGAAATGTAATTTCTCATATTAAAGATATTTGAACAAATAATGATATAATTTGGTTTGAATAAATGGATTTTGTTTACAATAGCCTTGATGGTTGTTTTGTGGGCTTTATTGGCTATTGGGCCCAATAACAAGGAAATGAAAAAGGAAATTCAATTATTAAATAAGTAAATGAGAAAATGGAGAAAAGAATGAGGTAGAAACCTCTAGAAGGCAAAAGAATGTAATCCAATGATGGATTTCGTGCCTCTTGGGTTCCTTGGGTTCCAACGAGTCCAAAGTTGCAAAGAAAAGATTAATTAAGTATTTCTTTATTAAGAAAGAAATTGAAAATAATGGTAAAATGTGGAATACAAGTGGAAAGAGGTGTAATTAAGTTATCCTTGATGGATTTTCGTATCCAAAGGATTTCTAATGTTAAAAAGAATGCCAATGAGGAAAATAAAAAGAGAAAATAAGAAAAAATCAAGATAATGGAACATATTTGGAAATCTCTAGAAACTGGCAATGATGGCCACTTTTGATTAGACTTCGTTTATATGTGTTTACTAATGGAGAGAGAGTAGTCAAAATAAAGGGAAATAGAAAAGAAAAGAATAGAGAAATAAATGAATAATCTAGAATTCACTACTCAATATGTTGCCACCCTTACACGGTTTTGTATACATAAAAGATGATTAATTAATTAGATATACCGAGTGATGTGTTGGTTACATGTGCCTATAACAAAGGAGTAACAGGAGAACATCTCTTTCCTTAATTGGTATTAGGATAAAGGATCATCTTTTACTGCCTAAGGAAAGATGGGAACGTGGAGAAATATGTTGGAAATGTAACGATGCTTTTCCTTGTTGGATCATGATACACTGTGATAAAAGAGGAAAACTAGTTGGCTGGGAGAAATCCGCATATGTATGTATATATATAGGATGACCCCCTGGTGCGAGACTCACATCTCTTGTCTCCCTCCATCTTCTTCCTCTGTCATTTCCTCCATAACCCTAAGGTTACCCAAGGACCCTTGTTTCTAGCACGAAGAACACACCAAGTTTGCTTTTCCTATTGGGCACTTGCCTGCAGATTGCTTTGTGGCGACCTCTCTCCGTCTGGGTGCGACGCTCGGCAGCAACGTGTAGCCGACGAGGGAGGACTGGGATGAGCCGGGGTTGACGTAGCTTGCCTCCCGAGAGTACATGACTCTCTTTTCTTACCCTAATGACTCGTGCGAGTTTGTTCGTGCCTCAGAGCACTGATGGATGGACCATGGAAGCATCCTCCCCGCCCGTAGCACTTCCGTGGAAGTTGGGCGCTCTACGGCACCAGTAGGCGGCTAAGGTAGGTCAAGGAGAGACCTTGGGCAGGGCCTCTGGGTGGCTGGAAGGACATCGCCATGGTGTCTGGTGGGTGGAGGTGCAAGTAGCAAAGCTTGCCGAGGCATGCATGGTGCACGACCGTTGGGCGGCGCTGCGATGCCGCAACAAGGAGTGTAGGCTAGCGTTCGCGAGGTAGGAGATGAACCAGGGCGTATTGGACATTTTTACCCTCCGCGTGCTAAAGAGCCAGCCACTCAAGTGGGAGGGGGAAATCGTCTTTCAATTCTAATCTCGTCGAGCACTTTGCATGGTAAAGGCGGCGACGTGGCATCATCTAATTGGTCAAGTAAGTGGATTAATACAAAAATCATATCTTTTTATCCGTAACTCTGATGGTAGCAAATAATATATGCTTTTTGCTCAGAAAAGTGAGAGGAATCCAATAAAAATATAGTTAGAATATATTTCCTCTTGCTATTCGAAAAGTAGTGTAAATTATCATCTTTAATGAATTAAATATTAATAAACCCTATTTTGAAATGAATAAAGTGTTTAATTGGGTTTAATGGATCATTAAAGTTGATAATAACCTGTTAATTGTAAAAAGGTACTTTAAGATGAAAAGGATGATATTTGCATGTAATTAGTTTAATTCAGAGATTATGTGCATAAATATGCTTGAAATTTGAAAAGTACATAAAGTTATCATCTTTAATGATTTAATTAACGAAAAACCCTTAGATTTGATGATAGATGGATTTAATGTTGTTCAATGGATAATTCAAGCCAATATTAACCTGTTGTTGATAAATGTGAAGATAGAATCTAAAAAGATGATCTTTTTATATAATTGGCTTAATTTAGGGTTTCGTGCATGAATATTCAATAATGAGCTTGAAAACCCTAATTTAGGTGAATATGTCTTTTAATTGTTTTAATTGTTCAAATCCATAAATAAATAGGGATATGATGATCCTAAGTCAATTTGGGTATAAAAGACTATTAAAATGGATAGTTGAGCAATTAAGGTTCATATAAGTAGAAAAGAGTATTTTAGGGTTTGTTGACCTAAAAGGGATAAAGTTTGAGACATTGATCTAAGAAACCCTAATGAATATTAATGAAACCTTAATGCAGATTAGAAACCCTAGAAAGTGAATCCAAGTCAATAAAGTAGATTCTTGATAAAGTGTGTAATAAATAAAGTACATATTCTTTTCAGGAATTATGTGATTATTGAATTGCTTGCTTGGATTGCATTCTGGGTTGGATTTTCTTAATGCTTATGAAATCATCAAATTAGGTATGTGGTTACGCTTATGATTATCCCGACTAGTTTTATGAGGATTTTATCGACATTTCCCTCATGTCTTAAAATAACTGTTGGATGCTTTTATTTCATGCAACTATAGAGTGACTATGACTATCACTATGAATATGCATGTATAACTGGCTAGATCCGGGTCCACCTCTGTGGCTTGTAAAGGCTAAAAAGGGGTAACCTAGAGTAAGTTCTAGGTTATCGTGGGTTAGAAATTGGGCTACCAAGTGTAGTGCCATGAGACCCATTAGCCTGCCATGAGTTAAGGAGTAGTCTACTTATGAGTAGTGCCATGTGATTCAACCCTAGAAACTGGTTCACCTATAGGTGGGACCATGAGGGGCTTAATGGGGATCTACCATAAGGAAGGTAGTATCCGGGTCCACTGCAGGGATAGCACAGAGGATAGGGTACTCATGGATCACGGAGTTATATTTAAAATGTAATTATGGTTGTTAAATGATTAATTGAATGATTACATTGTTATCATAGTTGCACGTTTATTGTTTCCCCCACATACCAGCTTCGGCTGATCGGTATTTTGTTTATCGGCATTTTAGGTACAAGACAAAAGGACAAATAGTAAATCGTCATATTGTGAAATACATGAAGTAAAATACAAGGAGGATTAGTTAGAATAGAATCCATAAGTGGATAGAAGTTTAGAGATCCAAGTTTTCAAAAAGGTATGCACAATTTTATTTTCTTACAGTTTTCCCATTTAGTCTGTTAAAATTTGATAATTGTTCTTGGTTAATTGTCGAACCTTTGATCCGGAAGTTATGGGTGCGGCTTCGACCTCTCGGTCTCCCTTAATTGGGGGTTACTGGGAGGTGGGGTCGTAACATTTGGTATCAGAGCATATGTTTCTCACTTAAACATTAATAATTATTAAATTTTACAAACTCCATAGAACCCAAGGGAGTTATTAGAGGATTATCCAAAAGACGGAGGTGTCTAGAAAAGGATCACGACCAGGGGCTGGCAATATTTTCCTCCACACCGCTTTTCGGAATACGAGGACTCCCAGATCCGTGTGACTGCCTGGCCAAAGTCTTAGGGTATGATTCAAAATAAGATACCTTTAGGACTTTCTCATCTTATTCATCCCTTCTCATCACAAATTCTGTTAAGAACCTTAAGGATTAGGGTTTTCTCTCTTCTCCTCACCCTCTTCAGGTATGGGTAAGGTTAATAAGGTCTAAGGAATCCTCCACCAAATTAATGAAAAAGTATGTAAATGAGATGTCATGGAAATAAGCTTAATAGATTAAGTGCAAACTAAAGGATAGATACATGCTTAGGTCGTATGACATAATTTGTTATGCCCTCAGTAGAGACTTGAGGCTAGACCTTCTTGTCAGGAGGATAAGGAAAGAAAGTTACTCTTGGAGATAGAGATCACCATTTCAAGTAGAGACATGGCACATCCTCTGAGGATGATGATAACCCTAACCCTAAGTGTTGGTTAGATAGAGATGAGGTGGTGGATAGATATCATGATAAACTAGGTGTTTGAAAGGACATGCCCTCGGGATGCCATATGATCCATGGGTGTCCTAGCACCTGTGGCAAACCAACCCTGGGAAGGGTCGTGCATGTTAGAGTAAAGGATAGCTCCTTCAATGATGATGTTAGTGAAGGACCTGTAGAAACTCTATGGGCTTATGCGAGTAGGGCATAGCATGCACCCAGAGTACGTTAGTTGGGTTAGAAATAGGTTGAAACCCTGACCAGGAGAGAGTGAAGGATGGCTTATGAAATAAGCATAAAGAACTATGGATAACCTTGAGCGAACATAAGTTGAACATAGGCTTCATCCAGGTAGGGGCATGCTTTCGAGGTTGATCCTTCATGAAGAGAGGACCTCTAATGGTGAGGTTAGTTGTAGGGTTAGCTCTAGAGAGAGCGCAGGAAATCCAGCAAGAAGGTTGGAATCCTAGACTCCGAGATACCAGGAGAAGTCGGGAGTTGAGGGTGATGCGACCTAAGCGGATGATAGTGGTCACCACATGCTTGATCCCTAGAGGTTGCTGATGTCTTGGTTTCCATGAGAGGAATGAAACCCTAGAGGGAGGATGAATCTACTGATACCTATGTGCCTATGGTATAAGTGTTTACCTTCTAAGAAAGGAAGAAGATGTTCTGTATACCCTGAAGAGGATTTGTAACAGGTTATGAGGCCTTGTACCTTATTGTTTGTCCTTAAGGAGGATCCAACTCTAAGTGTTGCTCGAGTTGAAGGATGATAGGAAGTGCATGTCATGCCTTTTGCAAGCTTGATTCATGGTTAAGAGATAGAGCATGCAGCTGGACACCTAAAGGTGAACCTAGGGTTCCTAGGCCTAAGAGGGGAAGTGGTATGCCTAATGCTCATGATAAGAATTAAGTTGCTATAGTTTCGAGCATGTCACTCCTCATGTATAGAGGAAAAGGGAAAGCCCTTAAGTTTAAGGTATGTTTGATGAACCCCTCACGGCTAAATGGATGACATGGGAAGGTATAATCTTGCCCCAATGTTGAGGACGAGAATAAGTGTAACCTAGCATGGTTTAGTAGGTGATCATCTTGTTCTCTAGTAGCTTGCTAGGGTTAAGCATGCTCATGTGGATGTAAACCCAAGGCATAAGGACGTTTGTAACCTTTATTATCGAGGTGAAGTTTTCCTCCCATCTTGGGAGAGGGACCCTTTGGTGGGGTGTTTACCAGTTTTGTTGGTTTAAGTAACCTAAAGAGGTCTCATAGGATCTTGAGAAGCTAAGTGAAAAGTACGTGGTATGAGAATGAACCTGTAGACCCATAGATATCCATCTATAAGTGCATGTGGATGTGTTACCATGGAGGTAACTGGTAAGGGGCCTGACCAAGGTAGGAAGGTCACCATGGCCCCTATGAAGGGATGTATTTTAGCCCATGTATACAAAGAGAGGTGATGAAGGCTTGGGCAAGGTTCTAAGTTGGACATGTACTATAAATGGAGAATCCTAAGTCTATCCTAGGGTCAGGTGGGGATAAGACCTATGGAAGTAGGAGTTACCTAATTCCCTAGTTGCACATGACCATAGGGTCGGGAGGTAACAACTATCATTGTCTGAAGGCCATGGGTTAAGAGATTGATCACCTTCATGAACTCATGGGACCCAAAGGGCAGATGAGTAGGGAACTCTCTAGATGCATGAGGGAAGAGGGATGACCCCAAAAGTGTCAGCACCCTATAGACCTTGAGGAGGTGACCAAAGATTGTGTTTGGACCAAGTAGTTTTAAGACTAGTTTTCCATGGAAGCAACTTTGATATCAAGATGAATGTGATGTTGAGACATATGTGGCACATTTCAACTTAGATTTAAAGGTGTACTGGCATGGTGGGATGTACCATCTCTACTCTTGGAACAGGAAGAACTCTGTATTTAGACTGCAGCCGAATGCTTATTTCCTCTTGTTATGGGAGTGAGAGATAGGACAGTACGTATGCCATACACCAAGGATAAAAGATGATGTGAGTTGGAACATTTCTTTGAAGTATGAGGACAGAGAAGATAACATACCCTGGTAAAGTGAATGATACATGGATGGTTTGCAAACACTAAGAGGAATGAGGTAGTCACCTTATGAGGATGTTTTTATCATGAACTATGTGGAACTTACAAGTTATACCAGGTTGAGTTTGATCACCATGATGATGAAATCAGAGAGTGTTCTTAATGAAGATAGATAGAGAGTTTGAGGTGAGATAATAAGTGAAATACATGGAAGCATATGTCTTCAATGTTACCTAATACCTAAGGATGTGAAGTGGTAATGGATGCTCTGGTTGATATATAGCTGCCTAGTTTGGCTAGAAGAGGTTGTTTGGCTAACCCTAAGTTTGGAAAGGAGATGTGTTTGGATAACACTCAGATGTAACGAGATATGTTGAAAAGTTGTTTGGTTAGCCAGTCTAGTCCTAGATGTAATGAAGGGATGGTGAGAGAATCTCAGATACACTGCTTTGGATAGGAAGGTGATGAAACCCTGATGAGAGTGGTTTAGGGTTTCTAAAGAATCGATCTTGATGAATCATGACATATAGGAAATCGTGATTTTAAGGTCACCATCCACCATGGTACTACTGAGATAATGAGTGGTAGTAGTACTATGGATGTCAAAGATGAGGCTGCATGTGGTATGTGGCCATGCAAGCCGAGGGAGAAGAATGGACACCAAATACCCAGTGCATTGATATAAATGATAAAAGAGAAAGGGAGTTCATCACTATGGATGTTGTAAGTCACCCCTAGACCTAGGAAGGTTGAGATGCAATATGGGGTATGGTGGATCGTCTTACCCAGATGACATGAGAAAGAAAGAGTTCTATCAAGGAACAGATCTGGTTGAACTACATATGAAAAGAGATGGTTCAACTGCACCATGATGCGAGTTCGAATGTCTTTGAGTTTGACCTAAAGGTTCCCTTCCAAAAGGTGGTAGTGGGTACATGGAGAACTCGATGTTAGTACAGTTTATCACCCCTAACTAATGGTTAGTTGGATCCAGACTAAAGGGTCTGATGAGAGCATATGTGCTCATTCAGGGTGATAGCTAGAGGCAGTTCTTGTCCTATGCAAGATGTGAAGTTAACCACCATAGCCAGTAATGGGATTTAAAGAAGCTCTGTAAGATAGGTTGTGTCGGTCACCACTTCAGTAAGGTGATGTTGGTGAAAGGACCACGTGATGGTTAGAAAAAGGACCACAGTGTGTATAGATGAAGTTGCTTTGATCGTGCAATGGCTGAAAGGAGCCTAGAGATGACAAGAGTCGTGAGCAGATGCAAAGTAGACTGACATGCAGTTCACTGTGGGAGAATATGTGACATGAAAATCCGACCCTTCTAAGTTATAGCTAAGGGAGCTGAGTCCCCGATGCATGGGTTCTTTTGACATGGTTTGGTGGAGAAGGTTAAGTTTGACCTTAACCCTCAGGATAAAGTGATGTGTGATGAGTTCCATGTGTCCAATTTAGAGCACTATGTGAGGTACCCCGACCATGTGCTGAGCAATGAACCTAGTGAACCCCAAGGGAGGCTGAAATGGCCTGAGTCACCTGTGTAGTTTATAGACGCCAGGATGAAGGAACTCAGAGAAAAGAATATGTAATGATAAAGGTTCTTTGAGAGCGCCATGACTACGGTAAAGCCACATAGGGGCCAATGCTGGACATGGAAAAGTCTTATCTTGAATTGTTTGTTTGCTTGATAGAATTTTGAGGACAAAATTCCTATAAGAGGGGAAGGATGTTACAACCCCAATTTTTGGGTTCATTTAGTGAGAAATGTAATTTCTCATATTAAAGATATTTGAACAAATAATGATATAATTTGGTTCGAATAAATGGATTTTGTTTACAATATCCTTGATGGTTGTTTTGTGGGCTTTATTGGCTATTGGGACCAATAACAAGGAAATGAAAAAGGAAATTCAATTATTAAATAAGTAAATGAGAAAATGGAGAAAAGAATGAGGTAGAAACCTCTAGAAGGAAAAAGAATGTAATCCAAGGATGGATTTCATGCCTCTTGGGTTCCTTGGGTTCCAAGGAGTCCAAAGTTGCAAAGAAAAGATTAATTAAGTATTTTTTATTAAGAAAGAAATTGAAAATAATGGTAAAATGTGGAATACAAGTGGAAAGAGGTGTAATTAAGTTATCCTTGATGGATTTTCGTATCCAAAGGATTCCTAATGTTAAAAGGAATGCCAATGAGGAAAATAAAAAGAGAAAAGAAGCAAAATCCAAGATAATGGAAAATATTTAGAAATCTCTAGAAATTGGCAATGATGGCCACTTTTGATTAGACTTCATTTATATGTGTTAACTAATGGAGAGAGAGTAGTCAAAATAAAGGGAAATAGAAAAGAAAAGAATAGAGAAATAAACGAATAATATAGAATTCACTACTCAATATGTTGCCACCCTTACACGGTTTTGTATACATAAAAGATGATTAATTAATTAGATATACCGAGTGATGTGTTGGTTACATGTGCCTATAACAAAGGAGGAAGAGGGGAATATCTCTTTCCTTAATTGGTATTAGGATAAAGGATCGTCTTTTACTGCCTAAGGAAAGATGGGAACGTGGAGAAATATGTTGGAAATGTAACGATGATTTTCCTTGTTGGATCATGATACACTGCGATAAAATAGGAAAACTAGTTGGCTGGCAGAAATCCGTATATGTATGTATATATATAGGATGACCCCCCTGGTGCGAGACTCACATCTCTCGTCTCCCTCCATCTTATTCCTCTGTCATTTCATCCATAACCCTAAGGTTACCCAAGGACCCTTGTTTCTAGCATGAACAACACACCAAGTTTGCTTTGCCTGTTGGGCACTTGCCTACATATTGCTTTGTGGCGACCTCTCTCCGTCTGGGTGCGACGCTCGGCAGCAATGTGTAGCCGAAGAGGGCGGACTGGGATGATCCGGGGTTGACATAGCTTGCCTCCTGAGAGTACATGACTCTCTTTTCTTACTGTAATGACTCGTGCGAGTTTGTTCATGCCTCAGAGCGCTAATGGATGGAACATGGAAGCATCCTCCCCGCTCGTAGCACTTCCGTGGAAGTTGGGCGCTCTAATGCACCAACAGGCGACTAAGGTAGGTCGAGGAGCGACCTTCGGCAGGGCCTCTGGGCGGCTGGAAGGATGTCGCCATGGTGTCTGGTGGCTAGAGGTGCGAGTAGCAAAGCTTTCCGAGGCATGCATGGTGAACGGCCGTCGGGCGGTGTTGCGATGCCGCAGCAAGGAGTGTAGGCTCGCATTCACGAGGTAGGAGATGAACCAGGGCGTATTGGACCTTTTTACCCTCCGCGTGATAAAGAGTCAGCCACTCAAGTGGGGGGCAAAACTGTCTTTCAATTACAATCTCGTCGAGCACTTTGCATGGTAAAGGAGGCGACGTGGCATCATCTAATTGGTCAAGTAAGTGGATTAATACAAAAATCATATCTTTTTATCCATAACTCCGATGGAAGCAAATAATATATGCTTTTTGCTCAGAAATGTGAGAGGAATCCAATAAAAATAAAGATAGAAGCTAATTCCTCTTGCTATTGGAAAAGTAGTGTAAATTATCATCTTTAATGAATTAAAGATGAAGAAACCCTATTTTGAAATGAATAAAGTATTTAATAGGGTTTAATGGATCATTAAAGTTGATAATAACATGTTAATTGTAAAAAGGTATTTTATGATAAAAAAGGATGATCTTTGCATGTAATTAGTTTAATTTAGAGATTATGTGCATAAATATGCTTGATATTTGAAAAGTACATAAAGTTATCATCTTTAATGATTTAATTAATGAAAAACCCTTAGATTTGATGATAGATGGATTAAATGTTGTTCAATGGATAATTCAAGCCAATATTAACCTATTGTTGATAAATGTGAAGATAGAATCTAAAAAGATGATCTTTTTATATAATTGGCTTAATTTAGGGTTTTGTGCATGAATATGCATTAATGAGCTTGAAAACCCTAATTTAGGTGAATATGTCTTTTAATTGTTTTAATTGTTCAAATCCATAAATAAATAGGGATATGATGATCCTAAGTCAATTTGGGTATAAAAGACTATTAAAATGGATAGTTGAGCAATTAAGGTTCATATAAGTAGAAAAGAGTATTTTAGGGTTTGTTGACCTAAAAGGGATAAAGTTTGAGAAATTGATCTAAGAAACCCTAATGAATATTAGTGAAACCTTAATGTGGATTAGAAACTGTAGAAAGTGAATCCAAGTCAATAAAGTAGATTCTTGATGAAGTGTGTAATAAATAGAGTACATATTCTTTTCAGGAATTATGTGATTATTGAATTGCTTGCTTGGATTGCATTTTGGGTTGGATTTGCTTAATGCATGTGAAATCATCAAATCAGGTATGTGGTTACGCTTATGATTATCCCGACTAGTTTTCTGAGGATTTTATCGACGTTTCCGTCATGGCTTGAAATAACTGTTGGATGCTTTTATTTCATGCAACTATAGAGTGACTATGACTATCACTATGAATATGCATGTATAACTGGCTAGATCTGGGTCCACCTCTGTGGCTTGTAAAGGCTAAAAAGGGGTAACCTAGAGTAAGGTCTAGGTTATCGTGGGTTAGAAATTGGGCTACCAAGTGTAGTGCCATGAGACCCATTAGCCTGCCATAGTTAAGGAGCGGGCTACTTACGAGTAGTGCCATGTGATTCAACCTTAGAAACTGGTTCACCTATAGGTGGGACCATGAGGGGTTTAATGGGGATCTACTATAAGGAAGGTAGTATATGGGTCCACTGTAGGGATAACACAGAGGATAGGGTACTCATGGATCGTGGAGTTATATTTAAAACGTAATCTTGGTTGTTGAATGATTAATTGAATGATTACGTTGTTATCATAGTTGCACGTTTATTGTTTCCCCCACATACCAGCTTCGGCTGACCGATGTTTTGTTTGTCGGCATTTTAGGTACAAGCCAAAAGGGCAAACAGTAAATCATCATATTGTGAAATACATGAAGTAAAATACAAGGAGGATTAGTTAGAATAGAATTCATAAGTGGATAGAAGTTTAGAGATCCAAGTTTTCAAAAAGGTATGTAAAAGTTTATTTTCTTACAGTTTTCCCGTTTAGTCTGTTAAAATTTGATAATTGTTCTTAGTTAATTACCGAACCTTTGCCACCAAAATATATTAGTGGTGATCCATTGTTGTCAACAGGTGTCATTGTCACCTTCTTCGATCAGAGTAGTAGGCGACATGTCGTCAGGTGGCTCTCAAATAGTGAGGACCCCAAAGGAGAAGATCAGTGAGGTGGGTGATTCCAGGAAGCTGATAGGCATTGGACCTTCCCCACGTACATTGAGGAACAATGACAATGATGATTGCAGCTGCTAGTTCCTTAGCCAGACTTTGTGTGCTTGCAGCTTCAAGCGGTAGAGACGACTGCTTATGCACGACCTGAGAAGAAGGAAGGAGAATTAGAAGTGGGTGGAGTAAGAGACAGATCCTGGGTGGATTTGGGTCAGGATCAAAGGTCACGGATGATCAGGCATGCTTGGTGTGGTGCAACATCTAACACTGGAGTATATTTCAACGGTCAAGATTAGTTAATAAGGTATCATATTTGAAACAATCTTAACTTGAGATGTGTTTGTCCATTCTCAATGAATAAGGTACCAATAGAAAGGGTTTTGAAAGTACTACATAATAAAATGTCTTAAATAGATGAATTCAATGTTTGAGCATATGTCTATGTTGTGTACTAGAAACTATATGATTTTAGTGTTTTGAATATTAGAAATAGTAAACGACATTAGAAATTTGTGAAAATTTCATAGTGAGTGTATTTTGATATGTTTAACATGATATCAAAGCTCGATCTTTCTGATTTAAATTTTAATAAAGTTTTTGGTATAAACCCTCATAACGATATTTTAGATATTTAACCTATTGTTTGACCATGAAATTATATGATTTTTTTATATATACCCTAATATTTTATGTTCCTACTATTTTCAAAGTTTTGATAGAGTTTATTACATTACAATATTAGTATTTGATTTTGTTTTACCTAACATGGTATTGTATGATATGTTTTATAGATACTGATGAAATATCACCTTATTTATATGATTAACTACTATGAAATAGAGTTTTTGGACATCTATCTCAGATTTCAACTGAACCACGGTAACTAGAGATATATAATTATATTTAAAAGTTTTCCCATGGTCATGGTTCAATATGTTCACATATTAGTACAATTTATTATGATTTTTTTGAGTAATAATGTTATAGTTATATTTAATATGATTTTGAATATATGTTTAACGCCAAGATTTCATTGTGGTTTTAGATTGGACTTAATCTAAACAATAACCCGAATTCAGTTTGGGGGGTTAGAGTGATGACAATTTGAGATTTAGAAACAGAAAGAGAGAACATACACCTAGACTTATTGAATTTTATTGATGTTTGGGTATTTATGTTGTGAATTAAAGAATCCAAACTACATTAAGGATATCTCAAACAAGGTAAGTGGGCCATGTCCATTGAATTTTATTATTATTATAATTCAATGTACACGTTCTTAAAAATTAACTTAGAGATTAAGTTACTTTCGTACATATAGTTATTAATCTTCATCTCATATCCAATAATGTTTTTATTAGTTAGACATTGTTCAAATGAAGTTATGTTGTGAGGATATCATATTATAGATTTTAGATATTTGAGCTGCATTTATATGTCTATTATTTATTATTTTGTTCAGTTTATTTTTCAAGCCTTTAGACACATATGTCATATATTTGATATCAAAATTTAATCAAATGATCTATTTAAGAGTTTTAGATTAAGATTTACTCAGACAAACTGAATCTAGATTTTAGATTTTAGATTTAGATTACTAATTGTGATTAATCATAAATTATATCCAGATACCTAATAAGAGTCTCGGATTCAATCTCAATTATTTAGTAATCAAGACACATATTCATATTTAGATTTAATTTAAGATTTAGGAGCAGAGATTCAGATCAAGAATTCAATTTAATAAGATTTTGGTTTCCAATAGAATAATTTTAATACACCGATTAAGTAAAATAAACCTTCTGAGATATTCAGACTAGATTTGTATTTAGATTTCAATCAGAATTCAGTACATGCTCAGTTATCACTATTTAATTTCAATATAATACAAGTTCAGATTCAGAATTCAATAAGTTCATATTTAAGATAATTAAGTTGAAACCTTCATGTGAGACATTGTATGATAAGTCCTCATTCAGTTAGTCTGTGGATGATTCAAAGGAATATGCTGCCTATTTAGAGGAATGTTTATTCCAATTTAGAAGTACTTTAGTACCAATTCAGGCGTATCCACGCCAATTCATAGACACCTTGGTGTCATTCATAGGCATGTAGTGCCAATTCAGATGTACATCCTTACCATTTCAGGGTGTAGATATGCCAATGCAGGAAGATTTATCATATAATGGTACTTTCCTTGAAAACTATTAGTATCTGGAAACCATTCATCATCTACAAATACTATATAAATTAAAATCCATGGTGGATCACTACTAAAAGCTTTGCATCCCCACTATGGAAATACATAAACAAACATATGAACACCATCACCCTAACGATCGACACACCACTACATGTATCTAACACATTGACTGTTGAACGAACCCATGTTACCACAACATGATGATCATAAATATGGGATTAAACATCCAATTTCCACAAAAATTGATACACTTAAGCAGTTCACCAATAACATGAGACATATTCTTATCATATGTGCTTTAGAATACAACACCACTAAGCACATTTCATGGTCGTGGGGACACATTTACACACCACATAATGCTTACCACTTCCTCACATATAGGGGTATCACCACAAACTTGTCAGACAGTTGGCGAATCACTTGCCTATTAAAAACAAAGATCCTAACCTGGCTTATAATACATAATAAATTCCAAACGAAAAATAATCTAATGAAATGAGGCATCTTCGGACCATCCAGATGCTACATGTGTTGCAATGACATAGAAACTGCAGATCACCTCTTCATATACTGCCCAACCATCTCCTATAGTAGAAATAATTTCTTCCACATATATACTAACTTAACAAATACCATTATAACATATTTAATCCATCATCTAAAACCTATAAATCCTGCACATGAAACAATTACACTGATGGGGGATTATCCTTTGGAACATTTTGATAGAGAGGAATGCCGCAGAATACAATAACACTTACAACACACACCATTATTTGACAACTGAGATTGATCAAATGTACTCCACTTTTCTCCATTGCGGGAAAGCTCACGACGACGATGGAGAGAAGAGAAGATGACTCACGGATAACGATCTTCGGAAATAGCAGTAGTGCAGACATGTGCTTCACATTGGAGAAATCATGACTGATGACAATGACTTTTGATATTTTTCCAACTACCAACATTTCCAAGTGACTTGATTACCTCCTTTCAGTTTATTGCCGAGGCCTACTGTTAATGGCTGCTACCCCATGACAATTTCAACATTTTCATACCATTTTGCATTTCAGACTTTTTGTTAGTTCATCTATGTACTGTGACTCATGAACACACACCTAGTGTTGTTTATGAGTGAACACCTTATACTATCTTATATTTACATTCGGTTATGTTTGCGAACCTATTTATCCATATGTAACCTATGTAACCTTCTGTCATAAAAAATACAGTATATTCTCTCTTTTCTCTCTTCGTTTGACCGCTTGTCTTGACTGAAAATATCCGGCTTGATTCCGGAGTCCGGATCAGCTTTGTTTGGCGCGTGGCGACCACTTCAAAGGCTGCTTCATCTCTTTTGACTTGTGTTGCCTCCCATTTTGCTTGCGGCTTGCCGTCCTTGCTTTTGACTGGCAAGTGGCAAACCCGAATTACATTTTACAGCTGTCGAGTCAAACCCAACCGAACCAGCGTGGACTTTGATCCCCCACTTGATGAAATGGAATTCCGACTCTCCGAGCACGTCACACGTGCATTCAAGAGTCAAACGTGTATGTATAAATACCCTCCTCAGGTGCGCTTCCGAAGTCCTCCAGGAGAGCGAATCCAGTTCAAGTTGACGAGACATAGCGCTCGACTTCCTCCAGTCAAACGCAGAGACATATCTATCGAGGCAGAGCTATCGACTTCCATGGACGGTGGCCGCAGCGGCGAGAGTAGGCGGTTCAAGGGCGTGAGGCAGCGCAGGTGGGGCAAGTGGGTGTCGGAGATCCGGGTTCCAGGGACGAGGGAGAGGCTGTGGCTAGGATCCTACTCCGCTCCGGAGGCTGCTGCAGTGGCGCACGACACCGCGGCGTTCCTCCTCCGTGGCCCGTCTGCAGCCCTCAACTTCCCTGGGAGCGTCCCGGCACGGTGTTGCTGGGCTGAAGGCGCCGTCTCGCCCAACTCTGTCCAGCGCGCGGCGTCCGACCACGGCATGGCAGTCGACGCCCAGCTTCTGCAGTCGCGGCATGCCGCGGAGTCGAGGGCGGCGTTAGGTAGCATGGTACCAGCAACATCAGTGGCGCCATTTGTGCCTACGATACCATCAGGGACGAATCCAGGGCACCGTGGGCGCCAGCTAGGCAACGGCGGTGTGGAGCATCCAGACATAACGGTGGATGATATTGAGACATACCTGTAGTACCGCTGGCTGCTGGCTTCCCGGACAGCAGCAGTAGCTACCAATGATGCAGCCTCGGTAGAGGGGATGATTGCTTCAGAGCATTGCGTATGGATATGGGCCGAGAGTGGCAATCGATTATAGACCACCTGTGTGTTCAGTTGCAGACGCTGAATCTCATTTTTATTCCCGACTGGGCAAATAAATCATAGGAAATGAACCAAGATGGTGATTGCTCAACAGCTTCCTCGGCCACTTAATACTTGGCTAAGATCATTATGGTAATGATCCGTATGGACATTTTTGGCGAGTATAGCCTGGAGCATGATTCGTGTTTGTATACCGAGGGTATTTACTTTGGGATTGTCAGGCTAACACGCATTATGTTGCAATCGAACGAAATTACTTTACACCAATATAACGACCCAAAATCGTGAGATAATAAGCTTCTATTTTAGGTCAACGTTAAAATAATGGTTAAATCATAGATGACGAATTTCGTACAATTAGAATTCTAGGAATAGCGTATAAACAGGTCCTACTTTAGAAATAGAATGGTGTAGTGGCCAGTTGTTGCTCGCATAGATTCTCACAACGCAAATCCACTAGGGGGGTCCAAATCATAAGACCATACGATTCACCAACACTACGCTACTGGTATGTAGCCAGACTTCTCATTGCTAATACTTCTATTACTAGCACTTTTGTGTGTGCTCGCGTACTCCTTGTCACTATAAAGTTTGCTTGGCAGTTTATAACACATAATTATATAACCACATAATAAACAACTCCTACTATGTATCGGAATAATGTGTCTCTTTTGACCCGACCAGTGTAGCGCAGGTGTTCGGTCTGACTTGTTACGACCCCACCTTCCGGTAACCCCCAATTAAGGAAGACCGAGAGGTCGAAGCCGCACCTATAACTTCCGGATCAAAGGTTCGACAATTAACCAAGAACAATTATTAAATTTTAACAAACTAAACTGAAAAGTTATAAGAAAATAAACTTTTGCATACCTTTTGAAATTTTGGATCTCTAAACTTCTATCCACATATGAATTTCTACTCTAACTAATCCTCCTTATATTTCAATTCATGTATTTCTCAATATGACGATTTACTGTTTGTCCTTTTGACTTTGTACATAAAATGCCGACAAACTAAACGTCGGTCAGCCGAAGCTGGTATATGGGGGAAACAATAATCGTGCAACTATGATAACAATGTATTGCAACCAATTACCATCTAACAAACAATTTTATGTTTTAAATATAACTGTGCGATCTATGCATTCTCTATCCTCTACGTTGTCCCTACAGTGGACCTGGATGCTACTTTCCTTATAGTAGATCCCCATTAAACCCCTCATGGTCCCACCTATAGGTGAACCAGTTTCTAGGGTTGAGTCACATGACACTACCCGTAAGTAGCCCACTCCTTAACTCATGGCATGCTAAAGGGTCTCATGGAACTACACTCGGTAGCCCAGTTTCTAACCCATGATAACCTAGACCTTACTCTAGGTTACCCCTTTTTAGCCTTTACAAGCCACAGAGGTGGATTCAGATCTAAGCCAGTTATATATATACATTTATGGCGATAATCATATTCACTTTATAGTTGCATGAAATAAAAGACATCTAACAGTTATTTTCAAGCATTCGATAAAACATTCGGAAATCACCGTGAAACTAAAGCGATTATTCATAAGCGTAACCACATACCTGTTCAGTAGATTTCTCAAGCTAATACCAATTCCAACCAAGAAAGCAATCCAAGCAAGTAGCTCAACCACACAATCAAGAAGCCTGAAAAACACATGTACTCTATTTCCTACACTCTTTATCAAGATTCTTTCTATTCAACTTGAAATTGCTTCCTAAGGTTTCCGTATCCATTTTAGGGTTTTGTTTTGCAATTAGGATTTCACTTCATCTTTTACCATATTGAACCCTAATTTTATGCCATTACTACTAAACCCTAATTATCTCATCTATTCTTCAATATTAAGGTTATCTTAACAAAATATAACCCTATTTTCATATTAAAGGCACCATTAACCATCAATTAATTTCATTAAGTTTCTTTTACATTAAAGCTACTATTTTTATCCTTTTAATCCATTACAAGATCATTATACGCCTCTATCATCAATTCAAAGTTCATTAGGGTCTAATTAACATATGAACTCGTTTTACCGTCACTTCTACCTTTTATTTGTGAGAAAACCCTCATTACTATATTAGGGGTATTTACCCATAATTAGGAACTTTAATGCTCAGAATAAATTAGAACTATCATATAACAACATATTTTTACAATTTTCAAATTAAATATGATCTTATCCTCTTTGACCCTATATTAGGGTTTTTAAATACTTAATGATTCTCATATGGGGTAAAAACCCTAAATCATGCAATTTCACATCTAGATCGGGTTCGAATCGAACATTATCATTCAACATGTTATTATTACTTAAATTAACCCATTAAGTATACTAGATTCAACCTTTAATCACAAATAGGGTTTTTAACTTAACTTAAATGCACTTTTCATCAACTTATTGTAATTTTACAATTAGGAAAGGAATCAATCTTTAATATCATTTTTATTGGATTCCTCTCGTTCTCTTAATCAAAATACATATATTATTCATATTTATCCGAGCTACAATTGATTAGATATGAAATTGGCAAGGTTACTTACTTTGGGCCAATGATAAGTTGCCACATCACCCTTGCCATGCAACTCGCAAGTTAGGAAAACATAACAAAAAGTCCACTTTGCCCTTGACTTAACAATCCATTCTTTATCACACAGAGGGGTAGAATTGTCCAATCTGCCTCCCCCCTTCTTCAACCTTGCGTCGGCGGGTTAGAGATGCCCTAGTCGCGGTTGGGCGTGATCCCTCCTCCCTTCCTGACCTCGATGACCACCAAGGAGGGAGACGTTGCCTCCGTCGCACCCTGGAGCACCTATAGGGCCGACAAATAGCTGTTGTGGTGGCGCGAGTCGGGCTGGGAGGACATGCGATCCAGCCACCTTATGCAGCCGTGTTGCTGCTATGGTGAGTCGCTCGGGGCATGTCGGCTCTGGCTAGACCTTGCTTTGGCTTCTCCTTGTGACCATCTACCATCGCAACCCCACCTGGGTTCCTCGTTGCTGCAAGATCATGTAGCTACTCGAGGTTAGGGTTTACAGATGAAAACAAGGAAGAAGAAGATAGGGAAGAGAGAGGAAGACGTGTGTTTTCTTCTTTGAACTCGAACCAGGGGGTCTACCCCTTTCATAGGGGAGGATATCCTCGCCCTAAGATGCCCATCTAAGAGGAAACAAGTCCTCTCCTATTAGGAAAGTACCTTCCTTCTTTGTGATGAAAATCTTCTCTCTCTTCTTTGTTCTTTTTAATATCCTTTATTATTTGGATATTTAGGAATTCGAAAATCCTTTCCATCATTCTCCTTATTCTTGACTTTTAATCCATTAGCTACGAAATTAAGTTTTCCTTTTAATAGAAAATACTCCCTTTTTATCAATATCACAAAATTCATTAATAATGCATCATATTATCCTCTTATTTTGCAATTTTGGTATTTTCTCTGTCTTTCCTCTTTATTAGGACTCCTTGGATCCCAAGAAACTCTATTATTTCGAAATCCTTTTTATTGGATACTCATTATCCTTCTAGATGCATCTAAATGCATTATTCTCATTATATTGTTTATTTCTTATTAAAATATCTCTTTTTGAGGATTTCTCTTTATTTTTCTTTTATTTTCCTCATTGGTATTCCTTTTAACATTAGGAATCCTTGGGATACAAAATTCCACCAAGGATCACTCAATTATACCTCTTTTCACTTGTTTCCACATTTTATCATTATTTTCAATTTCTTTCTTAACAAAGAAATATTTAATTGATCTTTTCTTTTATTATTGCATTCTATATGCAACTTTGGACTCCTTGGAACTCAAGGAACCCAAGAGGCATGGAATCCCTCTTTGGATCTGCCTTCTAGAGGTTTCCACATTTTTATTTTCTAAAATATTCAATTATTCATTTCACTACTACAGAACCTACCTTTAGTGTCGGTTATTTAAGGCCTTTTGTGTCGGTTTCTAAGCGACACCTATGTGGGTGACACTAAAAGCTCACCCATTACACGTCGGTTCCAAAACTGACGCCCAAACTCTTTGCGTGCCACCGAAAATGCGCCATCATGGGACTATAGGCGTCAGTTATTAGATAAGAAACCGACGCCCAAACTCTTCACGCACCACCAAAAACGCGCCATCATGGGACTATAGGCGTCGGTTATTAGATAAGAAACCGACACCCAAACCCTTCGCGCCACAGAAAGGGTGCCATCTTGGGCACTATCAGTGTCGGTTATAAGTAAGAAACTGACGCCATATATCTGGCCAGCACGGCCGTGGTGTTAAGGAAATAGACGTCGGTTAAGAGTAGGAAAACCAACACTATAACTTTGTGTGTCGGTTTTTTACAAATAACCGATGCCTATTGTTTTTTTTGTCAGTCTGCAGACCTGCTGTGGCTGGTCGCAGGATGAGAATCCTGCAGTTCAGTTATGAACTGTAGGTTTTACGACATCCATTGATATCAGCCAACAACAGGCCACAAACCTACAAAATTAACAACAAAAATATATATTCACACATGCATTTAGCAATGCAACCTGTAGTTCTATTTTATTTTCACACATCTAGAAACATTCATGTATCTAGCAATCTGTAGTTCCATTCATTCACATTCACACATGTAGAAACATTCATATAGCAACCAACACTTTCATTCATTTTCACTCAGACACATGTAGAAACATCCAAACATGTAGAAACATTCACACTTATATTATAATTTAGAAATTCATTTACAAAATATCATTGTTTAGTCATTATTCGCTATCAACATCTCAATTATATCTTAAACCCCCCACTACTTGTATGGCTGTTGCCCATTCTTCTCTTACTTTATTTAATTCTCCCGTCGTATAGGGAGCATGTACATCTGGTAAGGCATTTCCTGTAGTGTGGTCAGTTGTAAACACCTGTAAAGAGAATGATGTATATATATAATTAATGAGCTATAAATAAGATTGATATATTTCATATTATCTAATGAGACTATATAATACCTCAGCAATACAATCGATGTCCATTGCGGCATATTTGATAATCATGTGCATAAATCACATCACGTAGTATCCACATGCCCATCTGTTGTCTTGTGTGGCACACTATAAAATCAAACATACAAAATATTAAAAAATACAACTAATTAAACATTGTTCACATAAATAATATATACATATATTGCAGTCGGAAACTTACTTTCACATTCTTCCAAATTATTGGCTGGTTCTTTTTCGTGGGGACCTTTCCTCCAGCCTTTTTGAACTCATCAAAACCCCTACATGTTAATGTAACACAGTACATTGCATAATTAAATAGTAATGTAATAACGTATGTTAACGGATATGAAAATAAAATATTTCTCACCGGAATAATGCCATTTTCATTATGTGTCCATATTTTGTATTCAATTTACTCTCCTTAGGATCTAGATAATAGACAGTGAACGTCTCGGGGACAATAACCAGTAACGCCCAATGCATACCACTAGAGGTAAAAAATTTAAAAGTTAATAACTCAAAATCCACAATAAAAATGTAATTTTCTTAATAAGAAAAATAAACTTACACTACATTGAATGGAGCCATTATCATCGTCTTCTTTTTTTGAGAAAAATTTGAAAAAGCCTCACAGCAGTATTGTTGAACTGACGGAGGGTCTTTAGCTACTAGACTAATCAAAGATGGAATCAAAAATCCTACATGTTCGAATGCAAAATATGTACATATCTTGTCTAAGTAGCTGCAAAATATGTATTAATTACGCATGCATATATTAATAAATAAGAAAACAGATCACCAGATCCTACACAGGGTATATGGATGTATAAAGAAGATATCACCTTATCCATAGCTCTATCACAGATGTATTTAGCCAATCATATCGAAACAACTCCAAAATATCTTGTATAAATAGTTTGCTTTCGTATGATTAACCTGCAACATATGAATCTATAGAAATAGTTATAGGGCAGTTTATATCATGTTCGCCTAACCATATTGCCATACCCCTACAGTTAGGACCTAACGGGACAGTTAGGTCCTGTGGAACCCAACTGGGTAATGTAGGAGGTGGAAGTGGAGGCCTAGATGTTGTGGGTGTCTTCTTTTTAACCTGTATATAAATATAATAATTTTAGATCAACTGACATCATATACACACACTAACAATTTAACGTAATGTAAATTTACCATACAAGTTCAGTAAAGATGACATCCGCTTTTAGCCACAATATCACTCTGCATAGTGCCTCACCAAGTGTTTCACAATCTGGATGGGCATATGGCAATGGAAGATCCATCCACTTGGGGAATATATGTACCGGGTTCACACGAATCCAACTAGCTGGTAATGGAGACCCGTGAAACATTTCCCCTGGTAGGGATGGGTAAGCCGACGCCTCTGCAACGACGTATTCATTAACTTTTAGACGGCATGGCTTCAACCCCTACAAATTTTTGTGTAAAGAATGTTATATACATATATATATATCATCTTGAAAACATATCATCTTGAATTAAAAAACTAGTTACTATGTCATAAAAATACTTACAGTGGATGTGCTAGGTGGTGGGTCTATAGGATTACTCCCAACCTATGCAGTAGGATTAGAGCGGGATGCTATGATAGGTACTGTCTGCTGAGTGGCAGTCTGAGATGCCTGCCACTTTTTCAGTGCTTCTTCCAGTTTCCTATCAACTAGCTTATCTACCTATACATGGATAAAAGAAATGTTAGCTTCTAATTATTGAATTCTCTTTTTACAGTAACATTATAAAGAAAGAAAATGTTACCTCTTCTTATGAAAGTCCCACTTTTGGGACATGTTTGCGCTGGGATGGCCCAAAAAAAGATTTTATGCCCACACCAGCGCCTGCAGCCCTAACACGTCTAGGATGATCTGGGTTACCCAGAGCAACTGTCAATTCATCCCTTGTGCCCTCAGGGATGAACTTGCCTTGTTTCCTCAGCTCGTGCAGCTCCCGCTAATCACCAAAACAAAAATTTGTAATTAAGTAAACACCACAAATAATCAATATTTGAACGATTGTTGTAAGAGTTGTATTTTACCATTTTTGCAGCCGCCTCAGCAGTTGTGGGCTTCCTTATTTCTCCCTTCTTATTTTGCCTCCCAGCTATCCAGATATCATGGCGAGGAAGAGGTGTGCTACCTACAGTGGAGGACTCCTGAGTAGCAGCAGACTGAGCAGTAGCCTCAGACTGTAGTCTTTGGCAAATGCTTGCATACCCCTTTGGACCCATTGTGTGGTCATGCACATTCAGTGCGCGCCTTGATCTTTGTGCCTCACTGAGGGCCTAGTTAGTATGCACATTAATGATTTGGTTAGTAATAGTAAATGTTAATCTTGAATAGGTGAATACAACATATATTAATGAGATTGGGACTGACACCTAATACTAGAATTCATATGTTTGTCTTGAAGCAACAAACGCGTCCCATTCTTCTTTGTCCAGGAAGTTCCACTGTTCAGTGGCTGTCTTCTTCCTCTTGTCAGCTTCTTTTATGTATTCTCGGGTAAGATTTGTCCTATAGTTCCTTAGGACTCTCCCACAGCGTTGCATCACGCATTTACGATGCAGCTTTTCATCCAATTCAAATATACTCTGCAAATTAGAATTGCTATTAACTAGTATCCAAAAAATTAATAATCTACAAAATATAATTGCAAATTAATAATAACTCACGCATAAATCCTTCCATATTACATCTTTCTTCTCCTTAGAAACTTTATGCCAAGAATCTATCTTACAACCGCAATGGATACGAGTAACATACCCAAGATATGAAACAAATGAATTGCGATTCACACCAGATGCATTTCCTGCATCATCAAAATCCACAACAATTTTGGGTCCATTGCCCTTTTGCGCTATTAACTTCTTCATCATAGTGATGCCCCTTCTCCTGTCAACTTTTTGGTGTTGTTGATCAAGTGCCTCAAGTGCTTCAGATGGTACATGTGCATCATCAACCTAAAATTTGACAAAATAAACACATTTACAAGATATAACTATAAATGGACATATAGATATAAATATATGATATATTTTTAAAACTTACATTGTGAGGCGGCGCATTGATATCCTCACCCTCACAGTAATCATCAGCACGGTCATTAGGAGAATGCTCATCCATATGAAAATTCACATTCACATTGTAAAATTCACATTGTAAAGTTCACATTCACATTGTAAAGTTCACATTCACATTGTAAAGTTCACATTTAGACAAATAAAACATATAAAAAACATTGTATAAACATGCCTCTAATATTGCGATTTTTTATCAATTAACTGTTGGTATGTATGCCCTGAGAGCCAATCATGGGATGATTGGTGGGATACATTAAGATTGATTTGATAAACATCAAAGGCAAGCTTCCAATTCTTTCTGGTTTAGTCATATGAGATAGTGACAGAACAGATTGAATGTCTAAAGAATGACAGTACTCAATGACGTATGCTTTCAGGTTGAGGACCTGAACGGTGAGATCATACGGATGCTAAGAGTTTGTACATTCTTGTTATGTCCCTAGTCGGATGTCATTGTGGAAGGTAGATAGACAGCAATGACACACAAGACTAGATTGTGGTGTTGGTTGATGACAGAATCTCATTAGTCATGATATAGAGATATCAAACCAAACACATAGGTACTTGTTAGAGAACAAGGTACCGGACAGACCCACCGTGAGTTTGACACATGGAACCATGAGATGGTAGTCACAGTCAGTACTCACAGTGATGGTGGTGAGTGTGATTCTTAGACCTGAAATCACTACACTCAACACATGTCGTTGGGCACACTTTGACATCATCAAACGCAGTCCTGAAACATAGGTTGTTATAAAGGTGATGATTGGGTGGCTTTGACACATGGGGCTTTTGAGGGGTGAGTGATAGATATGGGATTTGTCCCTCCTGAGGGAGTTTGATATCCAAGGCCACTTGATGAGTAGGATTGAGATAGGCGTGCGCACGCATGTGTGAATCAGTATGTGATATTGATGTCATACATATCTCCTTCAATCTACTCTGAGATCAAGAAAGTGAATGAACGTTGACAGGATGACTGTTCCATGCCTTGAGTTCATTCGGGATATCAGTGACAAAAGAATTATACATTCACCGTAACACCATTCACGGATTGTAGGATGAAAGTTGTTCTCCAACTTTATACTTTCACTTGGGTAGCAATGATGTGTGACTAGGCACCGCTCTTTGCTTGTGAAGTCATAAGTGTTATGGACTTTCACTGCCAACGTGAAATGGACCTGCAGGGTCACACACATAGGATTTAACCTGGAAGAGGAGTTTTGTCCACAAAGCAATGTTTAGATTGATTACTAAAGGAGTTTAGTAGTTCAATTAAACACTCAATCAGTCGATAGCTCAATATCATATGGTTCAAGGTGTTGGACGCATTGATAGGAGTATCAGATTGATTGAAATCGCAATTGACTGATTTTGCCCAACCTGTGCTCCCAACCGATCGGCTCATGTGATGAACCGGTCGGCTGAGGTGCTGAACCGGTCGGCTGGAGTGTCCAGGCCGATCAGCTCATGCCCAGGTTGAAATGACCGGTTCAAGAGTTGAACCGATCGGCTCAACTGGTGCAACCGACCAGTTGGGAAAGTCATGTCGGCAAGAATTTTCCTTTGGTTTCAAATTGCCCAATTCGATTGGGAATAACATTGGTATACGATACCAATTGAGAACGAAACAAGGAAAGTCTTTTTGAGCCGGATTAGGACCATGAACCGATCGGTTCAAGGCACCGACCGATCGGTTGGAGTGCCCCAAACGATCGGCTTAGGTCCAACCGATCAGCTCAATGGCCAAACCGATCGGTTCAGTTGTGAACCGATCATTTCAAGTTGCGAACCGGTTGCTTTTTGTAGAAAATTCTCAAATCCTTCTACTCCTACTTTAGTCCCATATTGCCGGGCACAGAGAACCCTGTCCCATGACCCGCCTATATATATAGGGGTATTGGGGGCTTCTCAAAGTACAACTCAATGCAAGCCGGTTGCTTTGCGAAGTTGTCGTTCTCTCTGGTTTTGGTAACTGTGAGAGATCCCGAGCAAGTGCTTCCCGCAAAAGGGAGGTGCAGCAAGGGAAGGACAACTGCAGTTGCAACTGGTAGCAGGAGAGTGTGTTGGCGACTAGTATGTCAACAGGAGGGTGCGACTCCTTCCACTTCCTTGTGGGACAAGGAGAGTGGAGTTCCAGGTGGTCCGTGTGGACTACTACAGAGGCGGGAGGACACTGCCGCTTAGGAGGACAACTGTCATCTGACAGTCCGGTAGGAGGAGGAGTCGTCAGTCCCGGTGCGACCATGAGCTGAACAGACACCGTCCAAGACCGGAGTTGAAGACCGCGCATTGCGCGAGGTATTGTCGCCGAGCAAGCCTCGAGACAAGGTATGATTCCACAAACCAACCTTTCCTATTATATATATGTTGACGCGTTTCCTCAGTATGGGTTGGGGGAGAAAATTTTTTTGTTTCCGCTGCCTTCTCTGTCTCCCCTAAAACCCAACATTAACAATCCTTCATTGTGATCTCCGCGCACATACAAGTCATCATTAGCTTCAATATTTGCTTGTATTAGCAACCCAACTGAGAATGGACTGGAGTCATCATACTTATCATAGTACTGTTCTTCATCTATAGGATCTTCAATAAACTGTCTTTTACCATGAAGAACAACCGACCATTTATCATTTGCAGGATCATCGATATAAAATACTTGTTTCGCATGTGATGCCAATATGAATGGTTCATCCTTCTCGCCAATCTTTTCAAAGTTCACTAAAGTGAAACCCAATTCATCCCCTATAACTCCTTTGGTGTTATCAACCCAATTACATTTGAAGAGTAGAATTCTGAAATCTATGTAGTCAAACTCCCATATGTCTTCAATGACACTGTAATATGACATTTTAGCTTCACGTGGACTCTTATCCTTTGCACTTGCAAAAAACATAGTCGATGCTTGAAGGGTGACCCCACTATTTTGGACAACACTCTTATCATCTTGGCGCTTTGTGTAATATGTGAATCCATTAATGTCATACCCTTCATAAGACATAACAGTCAATTTTGGTTTAAAGGCGAGGCATTTGATAGTTTCAGTAATATCATCTGGTGTTTGAGATAGTTGATGTAAGACTTTATTTTCAAACCACTTAATAAATGTCTTGTTATGTTCTCTAGCAAGCCACATTGTATTGGCTCGAGGATATTGTCTCTTGATGAAATTGGTATGTTCCTCGATATAAATGTTCACTTCGTCCATGTTGTGTAAAATATACAATTGACCTTGTTCTAACTGCTCACGGCTGATTACTTTCACACGTGATCCCAAAATTCCTTTGCCAAATTGCTCGTCAATATTCTTGTCATTATCAGGAGTGTCATTACCACTGAGAAAGTCATTGCAAAAATCCATAACCTCTCTCGCCACATAACCCTCGATAATACTCCCTTCAGGCCGATAATGGTTTCGAACATCACTTTTAAAAACGCTCATGTATCGTTCAAAGGGATACATCCAATGCAAGAAAACTGGTCCAAACATTTTCACTTCCCTAGTCAAGTGGACAACAAGATGTACCATGATATCAAAGAACGATGGAGGAAAATACATCTCAAGCTGACATAGGGTAACAACCACTTCTCTTTGCAATTTATTGAGAGTATCAGGGTCAATAACTTTGCTGCACAGACTGTTGAAAAAGAAACAAAGTCTGGTGATTGCAAACCTTACATGCTTATATTTGTTGCATTACAATGTGACAATCATGAGATTTAAGACCTATCAACTTCAGATCTTTCAATGATACCAATCTACGGATGTTGGATGAGTAACCCTGTGGCACCTTAACATTTACCAAACATTCACAAAAAGCTTTCTTCTCCTTTCTAGACAATGTGTAACAAGCGGGAGGTAAGTATGTTCTCCGATTTCCCATTTCACGAAATTCTATTAATTGTGACCTTATTCCCATTTCACGTAGAGTCTGGATTTTATCCCATCTTTAGTCTTACCTGGTATATTCAACAAAGTACCAATGACACTATCACAGACATTTTTCTCAACGTGCATGACATCGATACAATGTCTGACTGTCAAAGAACTCCAATAAGGAAGATCCCAAAATATTGACTTCTTCTTGAATAAAGATTTGTCACTCTATGTGGCCATAGTACATTGTGATCTCTTACCAAATTCATTGACAAAGTCTTTTACTCTTTCATAAACAACCTCCCCTGGTATAGGTTTAGGTGCACTCCGTTCCTCATTCAATCCATTGAATGCTTTGCGCTTCCTACGATACAGATGGAATTTTGGAAGAAACCTTCGATGACCGAGATATACAGTCTTACCGCCATGTTTTAGTCCTGTTGAATCAGTGTTCTCTTCACATATAGGACACGCTTTAGCTCCTTTTACACTATATCCAGACAAATTCCAATATGCTGGAAAGTCATTAATAGTGCAAAACAACATAGCATGCAAATGAAATGTCTCTCTTCGTGAAGCATCATAGGTCATCACACCTTCACCCCAAAGTTTCTTTAATTCATCAATCAGAGGTTCAAGATAAACATCGATGTCATTTCCAGGTTGTTTAGGGCCCGATATCAACAACGACAACATTACGTACTTATTTTTCATACACAACCAGAGAGGAAGATTGTATATTACAAGCATGACTGGCCAAGTGCTATGTTGGCTGCTCAATGTCCCGTACGGATTCATCCCATTTGTACAAAGCCCAAGTCTTAGATTCCTGACTTCTTCACCAAATTCAGGGTACAATAGATCAATCTTCTTCCACTGTGGGGAATCAGACGCATGTCGTAGGATCCCATCATTATTTTTCTTAACATCTGCATGCCACCTCAAATTCTTCGCATCTATCAGATTGGCAAACAAGCGTTGAAACCGTGATATTATAGGTAGATACCACATCACCTTGGTAGGAGAACCAGTTTTGGACTCCCCCGAAGTCGTCAATTTATACCGTGACGCACCACATTTTGGACAATCTTTCAAATCCGCATAGTCCTTTTGAAATAATACACAATCATTCGGGCATGCGTGTATCTTCTTGGCATCCATTCCCATTGGGCACAACAATTTCTTTACCTGGTATGTTGAGATTGGCAGCTCGTTTCCTTCAGGAAGCATTTCTTTCAACAAAGACAACAATGACGTGAAGCTTTTGTCGCTCCATCTATTGTTAGCTTTCAGCTTATACAATCTCAATACGGCGCTAAGCTTCGTAGACTTAGTACAACCTGTGTATAACGGTATCTCAGCATCATGCACAATGTTTCTAAAAATGGGAGGTGGATCAGTGTGCTCTACCCCACAACTATCCAGCATCGCATCAACGATGTCTACTGGAACTGGTTCATTCACATCTACGTCATCATAGGCAATTTCTTCTTCCACACAAGCACTGCTATTGACATCCACTGGTTTCGGGTTTGAAATCTCTCCATGCCAGTGCCATTCTGTATAGCCTTGTATAATCCCATTGCACATGACATGACTTTTGATTTCGTCACCAGTGTTGACTTTCAAGTTGTTACCGTAATGCCTACATGGACAGTAGAACCTATCTCCAGGTTGTTTCCTATGTTCCTCGGCAAATCTAATAAACTGGTCAAGACCAGAAATAAACTCTGGGGTGCAGCGATTGCGAATGGACATCCATGATCTATCCATTCTATGATCAAAGAGAAAACAAGTATATATTACAATAAGATTAGGGTCTAGGGTTAACAAATACATGTGATGTCATTATTATATATAATAAATGTGTACCACCTATCCCATTCTTGAACACCTAATCTCACTAGTAAGTGTATAATGTGTATTGGGTTTTCAAGAAAATTTCGGCAGCATTTCCCCACTGTTCTCCAAGTACATATGTACTTAGAGAACAAACAGGGAAATGCTGCCGAAATTTTCTTGAAAACCCAATACACATTATACACTTACATCCTAAGCGAGATTAGGTGTTCAAGAACAGTCCCAAACTGGGGACTATCCAAGATTTACTCCTAATGAGTAAATCTTGGACAGGTTTCTAGGCCAACAAATAATGTGTTTTCATTCTTATACCTAAAATCCTAGTTCTTCAAGTTAGGGTGATTATTGATGTCTTTAAAAGCATGATTGGCAATTTAGGGAAAAGTTCAACATTTACATTCAAAGCATGTCACATGTGTGCATTACAGTTCATCATTAAGCAAGAAGGGTGATTAGGATTCTCAATATACTCAACAATGAAACAAGTTAAACATGTGTGCATTACAGTTCATCATTTACATTCCAAGCATGTCACATGTGTGCATTACAGTTCATCATCAAGATATCTATAACTTACTTAAACATTCAATTATGAAGTAAATATACACTTAATTCAAAATAGCATGACGCACAAATAAGTAGATGAAAAATACAAATAAGTAGATTCAGGTCTGGGCCTGAAGGCCGAACTCAAGGCTGTGATTTTCGTGGTGTTTCCTGGGTAGAACTGCCCCTGGTTCAGACATGCTTCATGCACAGGTGGAAAGGGCTCAGCTAGAAACGTAGCTAGGTGCTACTCGTGGCTGAGGGGGCTGTGGAATCAAGTTTAGGGCTCTTAGTCGGAGTCAAGGGCGGAATTTGGTAGTGTTGGTCATGCCCAGCTACTCCTGGACGGCGTCGCTACAGCTGCAGCTGCTACTTCTGGCCTCCGGCGCTGCTCTATAGGTCGGGCGCTGCTAGGGTGAGATAGAGGAAGAAGAAGGGCGGAGGAAGGAGAAGAGAGGAAGGCGGCTCCGCAGGAATGGCACGATGGTTGGGGTTGGGGGTGGGGTAGCGGCGGTTGGGGGTGGGGTGGTGGCCGTCAGGGAAAAGCAAGGTGGAGGAGAAAAGGGTTACCTTGCAGAGGAAGCTGGCGGCAGCGAGAGGACAGGAGCAACGACCGGCGGAAGCACCGAGCGACGACGAGAGGACAGGAGCACGGACGGCAGGGAGCAGCGGCAGGGAGCGGCGGGGGCGAGCAAGAAATCGCCGAACCTAACTGAAATCGGGAATGAAACAGGAAAAGGGGAAGAGTCGCTCGCGCTGGTGAGCTATTAAGTTGACAATAAGCGTCAGTGATTCAAAATAACCGACAACTAAACCAACAGTGTCGGTTCTTTTCCAAAAACCGACACCTATACTAGATTATAGTCGTCGGTTTTTAACTAAAAGAAAACCGACAACTATTCCTGTCCCGCGAATAACCTTTAGTCATCGGTTATTTATTTATAAATCGACGCCATATGTCAAATTTTGGAGGTAATTTTTTCGCTGGAATTTTGGTTTTGGCGGTTGATTTTCGGTGTCGGTTTTTATTAATTAACCGACACTTAATAAAAGCGGTACCCGTGTATGGTCGACCTTCATAGATTGGATGTCGGTTGATGTTATCAACCGACACTGTAGAGTTTAGGTGTCGGTTTATGTATACAACCGACACCTTGAAAAGTGACTTTATAAGCCATTTCTGTAGTAGTGTTTACTAATTGAATTTCCTTATTATTGGGACCAATAGCCAATAAAGCCCACAAAACAATCGTCAAGGCTATTGTAAACGAAATATATTTATTCCAAAAAATTATATCATTATTTGTTCAAATATCTTTAATATGAGAAATTACATTTCTCACCAATTGAACCAAAAAATTGGGGTTGTAACATCCTTCCCCTCTTATAGGAATTTTGTCCTCAAAATTCTGTCAAGCAAACAAACAATTCAGGGTAAGACTTTTTCAAATCCATCATTGGCCCCTGTGCGGCTTTACCTTACACATGGTGTTTCCAAAGAACCTTTATCGTCACATATTCTTTTCTCTGAGTTCTTTCACTTTGGCGTCTATAAATTGCACAGGTGACTCAGATCATTTCAGCCTCCCTTGGGCTCACTAGGTTCATTGCTCAACACATGGTTTGGGTACCTCACATAGTGATCTAAATTGGACACCTAGAACTTATCACATATTACTTTATCCTGAGGGGTAATATCAAATGTAACCTTCTCCACCAAACATGTCAAAAGAACCCATGCATCGGAGACTCAGCTCTTTTAGCTATAACTTAGAGGGGTCGGATTTTCATGACATATTCCCCCACAATGAAATGTATGTCAGTCTACTTTGCCTCAACTTACAACTCATGTCATCCCTGGGCTCCTTTCAGCCATTCCATGATCAAAGCGACTTTATTTGCACACACACTATGGTCCTTTTTTGACCTTCGCAAAGTCCCTTCACCAACATCACCATAATGAAGTGGTGACCGATACAACCTCCCTTACAGAGATTCTTTATGTCCCGATACTGGCTATGGTGGTCATCATCACATCTTTCATAGGATAAGAACTGTCTCTAGATATCACCCTGAACGAGCACACATGCTCTCATCAGACCCTTTAGTCTGGATTATACTAATCATTAGTTAGGGGTGATAAACTGTACTAAGGTAGAGTTCTTCATGTTTTTACTTCCACCTCACGGAAGTGAATCTTTAGGTTAAACTCAAGAACCTTTGAACTCACATCATGGTGTAGTTGAACCATCTCTCTCATGGGTAGTCCAACCAGATCTATTCCTCGATAGAACTCTTTCTTTCTCATGTCATCTAGGTAAAGAGATCTACCATAACCCATATTGCATTTTGACCTTCCTTGGTCCAGGGGAGACTTACAACATCCATAGTGATGAACTCCCTTTCTCTTTTGGGGACTCTTTATCCCTTACATCAATGCACTGGGTTACTGGTGTTTGTCCTTCTCCCTCGGCTTGCATGGCCATATACCACATGAAACTTTATCTTAGGCATCTAAAGTACTACTGTCACTTATTATCTTCGTAGTATGGTGTATGGTGATCTTAAAATCATGATCTACTATATGTCATTATTCCTCAAGATCAAAACCTCAAAAACCCTAAACCATTCTAGTTGGGGTTTCATCACCTTCTTTTCCAAAGAAGTGCATCTGAGGTTCTACCACCATCCTTTCATTGCATCAAGGACTAGATTGGCTAATCAAACAACCATTAATTGATCTCGTTACATCAGAGTGTTAGCCAAACATATCTTCTTTTCCAAACTTAGGGTTAGTCTAACAACCTCTTCTAGCCAAACTAGGCAGATATATTTCAACCAGAGCATCCATTACCACTTCACCTTCGTATGTATTAGGTAACATTAAAAACATATACTTCCATGTATTTCACTTATCATCTCAAACTCGAACTCTAAGTCTATCTTCATTGAGAACACTTTGAGCTCATCTTCTTAGTGATCAAACTCAACCTTGTATGACTCATATCTCATGATAAAAACATCCTCATAAGGTGACTACCTCATTCCTCTTAGTGTTTGAAAACCATCCATGTACCATTCACTTTACCAGGGCATGTTATCTTCTCTGTCCTCATACCTCATAGCAACATTCTAACTCACATCATCTTTTATCCTTGGTGTATGGCATGCGTACTGTCCTATCTCTCACTCCCATAACAAGAGGAAATAAGCATTTGGCGACTGCCCAAATATAAAGTTCTTCCTATTCCATGAGTAGAGATGGTACATCCCACATTGCCAGTACACCTTCAAATCTAAGTTGAAACGTGCAACTTATGTCTCTACATCACAATCATCTTGATATCTAAGTTACTTTTATGAAAAACTGGTCTCGAACCTATACACATCCCTTGGTCATCTCCTCTAGGTCCATAGGAGTTCTGACACTTTTGGGGTCATCCCTCTTCCCTTATGCATCCAAAGAGTGCCCTATTCATTTACCCTTTGGGTCCCATGAGTTCATGAAGGTGATCAATCTCCTAACCCATGGCCCTCAAACAATGATAGTTGTTACCTCCCGACCCTATGGTCATGTGCAACTAGGGAATTAGGCAACTTCCACTTTCATCGGTCTTATCCCCACCTGACCCTAGGATAGACTTAGGATTCCATTTATAGTACATGTCCAACTTAGAACGTTACCCAAGCCTTCATCATCTCTCCTTGTATACATGGGCTGACATTCATCCTTTCATAGGGATCATGGTGACCTGCCTACCTTGGTCACGCCCCATACCGGTTACCTCCATGGTAACACATCCTCATGCACTTAGAGATGGATATCTATGGGTCTACAGGTTCATTCTCATACCATGTACTTTTCACTTAGCTTCTCAAGATCCTATGAGACCTCTTTAGGTTTCCTCAAAAACCACAAAACTGGTATACACCCTACCAAAGGGTCCCTCTCACAGGATGGGAGGAAACTACAACTCTTGACCACAAGGTCACAAACATCCTTAGGATTTACATCCATATGAGCATGCTTAACCCAGCAGCCACTAAGGCACAAGCGGACCACCTACTAAACCATGCTAGGTCACAATTATTCTCGTCTTCAACATTGGGTCAAGATTATACCTTCCCATGTCATCAACTTAGTTGTGAGGGGTTTGTCAAACATACTTTAAACTTAAGGGGTTTCCTTTTTCCTCTATACATGAGGAGTACCATGCTCGAAAATATAGAAACTTAATTCTCGTCATGAGCATTAGGTACACCACTTCCCCTCTTAGGCCTAGGAACCCTAGGTTAACTTTTTGATGACCAACTGCATGCTCAATCTCTTAACCCACGAATCAAGCATGTATAAGGTATGACACACACTTCCTGTCATCCTTCTACTCGAGCAACACTTCTGAGTCAAGTCCTCCTTAAGGACAACCAACAAGGTACAAGGCCTCACAACCTATTACTAAACCTCTCTAGATCTAAGGAACTCTTCTCCCTATCACAGGAGGGAAACTCCTATACCAAAGGCACAGAGGTATCAGTAGATTCATCCTCTCTCTAGGGTTTGGTTCCTCTCATGGCAACCAAGACATCATAAACCTCTAGGGATCAAGCATGTGGCGACCACTATCATCCACTTAGGTCGCATCATCCTCAATTCCCTACTTTTCCTCATATCTCAGATTCTAGGATTCCAACCTTCTTTCTTGGTTTCATGCTCTCTCTCTAGAGCTAACCCTACAACCAACCTCACCATTAGAGGTCCTCTCTTCATAAAGGATCAACCTCAAAAGCATGCCCCTACCTGGATGAAGCCAATGTTCAACTTATGTTCGCTCAAGGTTATCCATAGCCCTTATGCTTATCACATAAGCTATCCATCAAACTCTCCCGGCCAGGGTTTCAACCTATTGCTCGCACTACTGATACATTCTGGGTGCCTATTATGCCCATATAAGCTCATGGGGTTTCCATAGGTTCTTCTCTAACCTCATCAATGAAGGAGCTATCCTTCACTCTAACATGCACGACCCTTCCCAGGGTTGGGTCGCCAGAGGTACTAGGACATCCAAGGCATGTCCATCCAAACACCTAGTCTAAGTCATCATGCCATCTCTCTCTCTAACCTTCACTTAGGGTTAGGGTTAACATCATCCTCAGAGGATGTGTCATGTCTCTACTTGTAATGGAGATTTCTATCTCTAAGACTAACTCTCTTCATTTATCCTCCTGACAAGAAGGTCTAGCCTCAGGTCTCTTCTAAGGGCATAACAACTTATGTCATACGACCTAAGCATGTATCTATTCTTTAGTTTTGCGCTTAATCTATTAAGCCTATGTCCATGACATCTTATTTACATACTTTTTCATTAATTTGGTGGAGGATTCCTTATAACTTATTAACCTTACCCATACCTCAAGAGGGTGAGGAGAAGAGAGAAAACCCTAATCCTTAAGGTCCTTAATAGAATTTGTGATGAGAAGGGATGAATAAGATGAGAAAGTCCTAAAGGTATCTTATTTCGAGTCATACCCTAAGACTTTGGACAGACAGTCACATGGATCTGGGAGTCCTTGTATTCTGACTAGTGGTGCAGAGGAAAATATTGCCAGCCCCCGGTCATGATCCTTTTCTAGACACCTCCGACTTTCGTATAATCCTCTAATAACTCCCTTGGGTTCTATGGAGTTTGTAAAATTTAATAATTATTAATGGTTAAGTGAGGAACCTATGCTCTGATACCAAATGTTATGACCCCACCTTTCGGTAACCCCCAATTAAGGGGGATCGAGAGGTCGAAGCCGCACCCATAACTTCTGGGTCAAAGGTTTGACAATTAACCAAGAACAATTATTAAATTTTAACAGATTAAATTGAAAAAATGTAAGAAAATAAACTTTTGCATACCTTTTGAAAATTTGGATCTCTAAACTTCTATCCACATATGAATTTCTACTCTAACTAATCCTCCTTGTATTTCAATTCATGTATTTCTCAATATGATGATTTACTGTTTGTCCTTTTGGCTTTGTACCTAAAACACTGACAAACAAAACGTCGGTCAACCGAAGTTGGTATATGGGGGAAACAATAATCATGCAACTATGATAACAATGTATTGCAGCCAATTACCATCTAACAAACAATTTTACGTTTTAAATATAACTGTGTGATCTATGCAATCTCTATCCTCTGCATTGTCCCTACAGTGGACCTGGATGCTACTTTCTTTATAGTAGATCCCCATTAAACCCCTCATGGTCCCACCTATAGGTGAACCAGTTTCTAGGGTTGAGTCACATGGAACTACCCGTAAGTAGTCCACTCCTTAACTCATGGCATGCTAAAGGGTCTCATGGCACTACACTCGGTAGCCCAGTTTCTAACCCACGATAACCTAGACCTTACTCTAGGTTACCCCTTTTTAACCTTTACAAGCCACAGAGGTGGATTCAGATCTAATTTAGTTATATATATATACATTCATGGTGATAATCATATTCACTTTATAGTTTCATGAAATAAAAGGCATCCAACAGTTATTTTCAAGCATCCGATAAAACATTCGGAAATTGCAGTGAAACTAAAGTGATTATTCATAAGCGTAACCACATACTTGTTCAGTAGATTTCTCAAGCTAATATCAATTCCAACCAAGAAAGCAATCCAAGCAAGTAGTTCAACCACACAATCAAGAAGCTTGAAACACACATGTACTCTATTTACTACACACTTTATAAAGATTCTTTCTATTCAACTTGAAATTGCTTCCTAAAGGTTTCCGTATCCATTTTAGGGTTTCGTTTTGCAATTAGGGTTTCACTTCATATTTTACCATATTAAACCCTAATTTTATGCCATTACTCATAAACCCTAATTATCTCATCTATTCTTCAATATTAAGGTTATCTTAACAAAATATAACCCCAGTAGGGTATCGGCCCGCTCTAGTTCTAGAGTGAGAAACCTCCATTCCATCTCTAGGACCGGTGCCTGGCTCCGCTCGCCGCTCCATGGTGGGCGGGGGAGGATCCCCCACCATATCCCCTGCGCTACCTGCAACTCCTACTCCAACCTCAAACCCAATCCCAACCACCACATTTGCCCGCAATAATGGCGCAATTCCATCTATTGACCCCGTCAGGCCCTTTCCAACCCCAAATACATCCACATCCACTCCCAGTCCCACTCCCATTTCCGTAACCCCAACCCCAATCCCAATACCACCTTCTCATCCAGTCACGACACTTGATCTACTTTCCGCTGGAGTGAATCGACGGTCTAACGACCCCAGGGTGGTGTCTTGGTCATCCCCTGACGTGGACGTCACCTTGGAGCGACCATGGATCAGCAACCTGATCGAGGATCAAGCGGAGGCCACTACCAAGTCAACCCTAGCGCCGGAGGACCCGCAGCAAGATTTCAACAAGGAAGGAGATGATAGACCGTGGACAAGCTTCTCCAAGCCGGTGCTCACAGACATGAACGACTACCACCGTTTCTCCATTCTTGTCCAGGTGCTGGGCAAGAAGAAACCAGTAGTCGTGCAGATACAGGGATGGATGGTGAGAACGTGGAGACTGCGGGGAGAACTTGAAGCCTCAATCCTAGTCAGCGAATTGATTCTGGTCAGGTTTGTGACCAGTAACGACATGAAGAAAGCCACTGAGGCGGGGTCGTGGTTCTTCGACCAACAGCTCGTGCTGGTGAGGAGATGGATGCCGGAGGCTGACTTCCACCGTGCTGCCCTCAAAACCTCCCCGGTGTGGGCGTCCCTGCCTGACATCGGCACCCTGGGCGATAATTGTCCACGCTGTGGGAACCCCTCGGGTGTTCGACAAAAGGACCCAGAGAGCAAAGATCGGATGTGCGCACTTCTGTGTTGATATCTCGACGGATAAGAAGCCTCCACCAGTGGTGATGGTGGAACTCCCTGACGGTAAAGCGTGGGAGATTAAGATGCACTACGATGCCCTCCCCGATCGTTGCAGCTCTTGCCTTGTTTTCGGACACAACGATGGGGACTGTCCAGGCCCTAGACCACCTGCGACCACTACCCCGCCCATCAGGACAGGCAGGTCCAAAAGCAGACGGGGGCGTTCGACCAGAAGACCTGCCTCCATAGCGGTAGGAATGGGTGTAGGCGTGCAAGGTAGACAGCAGGATCGTGGGCTTCATTCAAACAGAGGAATGCCTGCGGTGGTGGTGCCACTGCAAAACGTTCCCATGAACAATACAGTAACCACTACGGAGAATACCAGGGTGGTTAACCCTGTTGTTGCGGTGGGAGATGGAAGCACAAGTCAAAGGGGGATGGAGTTGGACTCTGGAATCTGGTCAACGGTGGGCGCCCAGCCTCCACCGGCACCAGTAAGAAATGAGGAACGACTCAACCAAGGAGGTGGCGAGTAGGTTGGTATAGCCAACAGATTTGCTGCGCTCATCAACAATGATAGTGGAGATGGCGAGATCTCGGGCGATCCAGAGTCCAACCTCAGCCCGCGACACACACGTAGCACCACTGGTAATGGCAAAGGAGGATGCAGCAGCCAGACCCGCTTCGGTCGAGGGATAGGGTCCTTCACCAGATAACCATGTCTATTTTTACTTGGAATGTGAGGGGCGCCTCACTTCCTCGAAGCCAAAAGAAGTTCAAAGCAATCATCAGTGATCTTGGTGTTGACGTGAAGGAGAGTGTGGGCACATTATTCCCTGTTGGATGGGAATACTTGTCCAACCTTGATCAAGTAGATTTGGGTAGAATCTGTATCGGATGGAACCTATCCTACTGGAGGGTGGCTCCTATTGATGACAAGGAACAATGCTTTACTGTTAGCTGTTGTAACAAAGGTGGTTTCTCCTATATTATCTATGTGGTGTAGGGGGAACATCTGGAAAGAGACAGATCCCCGCTCTGGGAGAGCATCAGACATGCGGCGCAACAACAGGTCCCTTGGATGGTTGTCGGGGATTTCAACATAGTGAGAATGGCTGGTGAGAAAAAAGGAGGAAAACAGGTGCCCGAGTCTGTTATGGAGAACTTTAACCAGGTGATTGATGACGCTGCGCTCACGGAACTGAATATGAGTGGTGGGCATGTGACTTGGTCCAATAAGCAAGGAATTCGCAGACGCATTGCTTGCAAGCTGGATAGAGGTCTCATAAATGAAGCTTGGGTGGACATCTTTCCCAACTTCTTCATCAAGCTTGGTTCACATCCCTTCAGTGACCACACTTGGATGCAGCTCAATCTAAAAGAAGAGAATTTCGTCCCCAAACCATTCAGATTCCTCAATTTGTGGACTTCCTGGTCGGGTTTCAAGGAGGTAGTTGACAAAGGATGGAATGTAAGTATAGATGGTAACCCTCTATATGTAGTCTGTAAGAAGCTGAATAATACCAAGCGATGTCTTAGGGAATGGGCCAAGGACAAAGTCAACATTAAAAATTTATTGTCTATTGCTAGGAAAGATTATGAGCAAGCTGCCTTGCATGTACGCATCAATCCTCTCTGCACCGAAGCGATAAACAATGAAAGAGACATGGAGAAAAAGGTTGTCAACCTTGAGAAAGCTGAGGAATATTTCTACTGGCAAAGAAGTAGAATGTCATGGCTTAAATATGGGGACCGAAACACAAAGATCTACCATTCAACTATGAAGAAGAGGGTGCTCAAAGATGATATTTTTTCCCTGGTCAAAGAGGACGGATCTACTGTGGAGGGGAGGAAACTAGTGGGTGAGGAGGCTGTACAATATTTCCATAATCTGTATAACCAACTTGCTATGCAACCATGTAATGTGCCTCTCCCTACGAGGAGACTGAATGAGGTTATGAACTTCAACCTTTGTAAACATGTAACAGAGGAAGAGGTGAAGCAGGCTGCTTTCTCCATAGGGGCTAATAAGGCCCCCGACCCAGATGGCTTCAACGGGAAATTCTTTTAGACTAGTTGGCCGATTATCAAAGATGATGTATGCAGAGTAGTGAGATGGTTTATGGTGGGGGGGAGAATGGTGAGGGAGGTCAATCACGCTTTCATCAAACTCATCCCTAAAAACATACCTTCCAACAATATGATAGATTTTAGACCAATAGCCTGTTGCTCGACGTTTTACAAGATCTTTGCTAAGATCTTAGCTAATAGGCTCAAGATGTACCTCCCTGATATCATCTCACAAAACCAAACAACCTTCATAAAAGGGAGAAGCATTTCTGATTGTGTGCTGCTTGCCTTGGAGTTTCTCACTGACTTCAAAGTCAAAAACAATTCTAGGAAAGCTTGTGTGAAACTCGACATAACCAAAGCTTATGATTTCGTCAACTGGGACATGCTTTGGAAGATCATGAGATCTATGGGTTTTTGTGAACGATGGATAACCTTGATGCAACAATGTGTTCAAACCACATCCTTCTCCATTCTTGTAAATGGGGCCCCTGTGGGTATGTTCACAACAAAGAATGGACTACGACAGGGCGACCCCCTCTCTCCCCTCCTCTTTACCTTAGTCATGGAGAGCCTTACTACACTGATTAAGAATGTGGAGGATCACAACAAGATCAAGCCTTTCAAGATCAAGGGTACAAAGGTGTTGTCCCACCTCATTTTTGCCGATGACATTCTCTTATTCTCCACGGGTAATGATAAAAGACTTTTGGAGTTCAAGAAGGTTATGGTAAAATTTGGGAAGCTCACAGGTTTATACATGAGTAATGTGAAATCAAGGATTTTTCTCTCTAAATCCTGTGATATGAGAAGGGGCAGGATCAGAAGTGCTTTTGGGATCAGGAGAGGATGTTTTCCCACCAGATACCCTGGCATTCCTCTATCGGGTGGGAGAGGGTTCTCCAGAGATTACAACATGTGCCTAGACAAGATCAAGGGAAAAAATTGATAGTTGGGCTGGCCTTCAGATCTCTTTTGTAGGCTGCCTTGTACTAATCAGATCGGTTATTCAGAGCATGGGGTGGTTCTGGTGCGACATGTGCACATTACCTACTTAGACGATGTTGAGCATTAGACTCCTGACGACGTCTTTCTTATGGGGTGGCAAGGGCCATGGTGTTGCTTGTGATACCATTCCCAAACCTCTTCACTTCGGCGGTCTTGGGATTCAAGACATGGTGGAGACCCACATGCAGTCCAACCTCAAGAGATTTGATCGGTTCCTTAGGCAGCCCATTGGTGTTTGGGCTACCTGGATGAGAGAGATATATAATGGGTCACTCTGGGGGTCTAACAACACCACTTTGTACGACTCCCGCATGTGGAAACATATGAACACGGGGTGGGATGAGGTTAGACTCATGTATAATTGTGATAGTGATGGGATTTGGACCCTTGTGGATCCCCATGTGTACCCTTGGAAGACGACAGTAGGCAACTTTGTCCATTGGCATTCGCTTCTGTGGGGTAGGGGCTTCGTACCAAAGTGGAGTACCCTAACCTACAGAGCGATGTTGGGGAAATTACCTATAAGAGATAGAATGGCTCGTTGGGGGCTTGATACGGAGATCATTTGCCCGCTTTGTGGAGAGGATGAGCAGTCCCATACCCACCTGTTCTTTGAGTGTAAAGTTTCCCGTTACATGTGGGAACAGTTATGCCTAAAGAACGGATGGGGCCACTCCCCTCCAATTCATCTGCTGGAGGCAATGACTTGGACCATGGAGAAAACGGCTGCCCGGTTTGGTGGCATTTGCCTTACAGGGCCATGCCACAATATTTGGCAGGAGAGGAACAACAAAATCCATGGGAAGCCTGGCATGGATTACCTACACCTTTTTGATAGTTTACAGAAGGAGATTTCTAGGCTTGTAAGAGCCAAACCTCTCCTACATGCTAACCTAACCCCTCAGATTAGGCGTTATTGGGATTTTGTAGTTTAACCCTTGTGTATAGGGTTGGGTGCTTCTTGTGGCTCCGCTCTTTTTGGAGTTGACACTTTTCTTTCTGCTTTGAGTAATATATTATCCTTTTCCAAAAAAATATATATATAACCCTATTTTCAGATTAAAGGCACCATTAACCATCAATTAATTTCATTAAGCTTCTTTTACATTAAAGCTACTGTTTTTTATCCTTTTAATCCATGACAAGATCATTATACGCATCTATCATCATTTCAAAGTTCATTAGGGTCTAATTAACATATGAACTCGTTTTACCATCACTTCTACCTTTTATTTGTGAGAAAACCCTCATTACTACATTAAGGGTATTTACCCATAATTAGGAACTTTAATGCTTGAAATAGATTAGAACCATCATATAAAAACATATTTTCACATTTTTCAAATTAAATATGATCTTATCCTCTTTGACCCTAAATTAGGGTTTCTAAATACTTAATCATTCTCATATGGGGTAAAAACCCTAAATCATGCAATTTCACATCTAGATCAGGTTCGAATTGAACATTATCATTCAACAGGTTATTACTACTTAAATTAACCCATTAAGCATACTAGATTCAACCTTTAATCACAAATAGGGGTTTTAACTTAAATTTAATGCACTTTTCATCAAATTATTATAATTTTTCAATTAGGAACAGAATCAATCTTTAATATCATTTTTATTGGATTTTTCTCATTCTCTTGATCAAAATACATATATTATTTGTATTTATCCGAGCTACGGTTTATTAGATATGAAATTTGCAAGGTTACTTACTTTGGGCCAATGATAAGCTGCCACGTCACCCTTGCCATGCAGCTCGCAAGTTAGGAAAATATAACGAAAAGTTCACTTTGCCCTTGACTTAACAATCCGTTCTTTATCACCCAGAGGGGCAGAATTGTCCAATCTGCCTCCCCCCTTATTCAACCTTGTACCAGCGGGTTACAGATGCCCTAGTCGCGGTTGGGCATGATCCCTCCTCCCTTCCTGACCTTGATGACCACCAAGGAGGGCGACGTTGCCTCCGTCGCACCCTGGCGCACCTACAGGGCCCGCAAACAACTGTTGTGGTGGAGTGAGTCAGGCTGGGAGAACCTGCGATCCAGCCACCTTATGCAGTCATGCTTCTGCTATGGTGAGTCGCTCAGGGCATGGAGGCTCTAGCTAGACCTTTCTTTGGATTCTCCTCGTGACCAGCTACCATCGCAACCCCACCTGGGTTCCTCGTTGCTCCAGGATCATGTAGCCACTCGTGGTTAGGGTTTACAGATGAAAACAAGGAAGAAGAAGATAGGGAAGAGAGAGGAAGACGTGGGTTTTCTTCTTTAAACTCGAACTAGGGGGTCTACCCCTTTTATAGGGGAGGATATCCTCACCCTAAGATGCCCATCTAAGAGGAAACAAGTCCTCTCCTATTAGGAAACCACCTTCCTTCTTTGTGAAGAAAATATTCTCTCTCTTCTTTGTTATTTTTAATATCCTTTATTATTTGAATATTTAGGAATTCAAAAATCCTTTCCATCATTCTCCTTATTCTTGGCTTTTAATCCATTAGCCATGAAATTAAGTTTTCCTTTTAATAGAAAATACTCCCTTTTTATCAATATCACAAAATTCATTAATAATGCATCATATTATCCTCTTATTTTGCAATTTTGGTATTTTGTCTTTCTTTCCTCTTTATTGGGACTCCTTGGATCCCAAGAAACTCTATTATTTCGAAATCCTTTTTATTGGATACTCATTATCCTTCTAGATGCATCTAAATGCATTATTCTCATTATTTTGTTTATTTCTTATTAAAATATTTCTTTTTTGAGTATTTCTCTTTATTTTTATTTTATTTTATGCATTGGTATTCCTTTTAACATTAGGAATCCTTGGGATATGAAATTCCACCAAGGATCACCCAATTATACCTCTTTTCACTTGTTTCCACATTTTATCATTATTTTCAATTTCTTTCTTAACAAAGAAATATTTAATTGATCTTTTCTTTTCTTATTGCATTCTCTATTCAACTTTGGACTCCTTGGAACCCAAGGAACCCAAGAGGCACGAAATCCTTCTTTGGATTTTCCTTGTAGAGGTTTCCACATTTTTCTTTTCTCAAATATTCAATTATTCATTTACTAATTGAATTTCCTTGTTATTGGGCCCAATAGCCAATAAAGCCCACAAAACAATCGTCAAGGCTATTGTAAACGAAATCCATTTATTCCAAAAAAATTATATCATTATTTGTTCAAATATCTTTAATATAAGAAATTACATTTCCCACCAATTGAACCCAAAAATCGGGTTTGTAACATGACTTGTCCTCCTCGAGAGACCTGGCATTGAATCTCATGTTATGCATTGTATTTATCAATTCTTAGGGCATCTAGATTCTCATACCTTTTTGAGGGAGGAGGAGACTAATGTCTCTTCTAACTAAAAAATATATATATAATTTTTCAAGCAAACCTCAATATCACCTTATGAGATTATGTTCCATGTTATGCTTTGATCATTCTTTTTAATATTATTTATTCTTGATGCATACTAATTCACATATGTGTTTTATATGTTGTGTAGATTCTATAGTTAAAATCCAATTCAATACATGTGATGGGAAGGGATGAACTTGGTGAAAAAACTCTTGGGTGTTGGTGTTTTATCAAGCTTTTGGAAGATCAATATATCTAAATCCATATAAGTTTTTCTCCTTTCTTCATATCTTCTATTGTACTCTCTCCCATCTACCTTCTTGGACAAAGTTTCCCATATTCCATGGTACAAATCTCTCTTCTCTATCTTAAATCCTTTTGTTTGACCTTTTCTGAACTAACACAAGTGTGTGCATGCAAAAGTTAATGTTTGGAGATTTACATGTGTATCTTTTGAAAAATAAATTCTTTGTACTAATTGATAGAGAAATATTCTTATTTTAATGTTAAATCTTTTAGATTTCAAATCATTATCTTACTAAATGCGTGTAAAATGACCTAGGTTTTCTAGGGTATTTTAATGTGAAAGCTTGGGAATTTGAAAACTTGCTTCTCATCTACAATAACTTGTTATAGAATGAAAAGGATGGTTATTTACATCCTTACAAATATAAAAGATATGAAGATACGATCTTTAAATGTATCTTGCCTCAATTTTGATATTTTTTCAAATTTTGCCATATTGATTCATAAGAAAGGGAACTTTGACTGAAATATTTTAGAAATGTATTGCCAAGTTTGAGATATGACTTATATGTCCTAAATTCAAACTATGTGATATATTTCATTTTTGTATGGTGAAGTATATCTGAGATGTTGAATGTTGTTTCTAATTTTGGTGTTTTATATGCATGTTTCAGCTGGAAAAGTATTTTCATTCCAATTCTTTTTTTCCTTTGATTTTAGTTTTTGGTTGTGTGTAAGGTTTAAGATGGATTTTATTTAATAAATTATCATAATGAGTATTTAGGGTTTAAATCAATACCATAATCCTCAAAGCCATAATCTCTTCTAAAGTCCATCTTGATGATTGGTAGTGGTGCATTTTCTGCACAAATAGATGGATGGTATCAAGATATTTGATAAAATCATCTTCAATTATTTTCTTAGGAATTAAGGTAGAATATTCTAAAGAATGAGGTGGTTTTTATAATTTTATGTTAATTATTGGGTCTTCTATCATGTTAAGGTGTTTGATATATCATGGGGATTTTTTTGACCACAATATGATATAAGTAAACTTCTAAGTATCACACTCAATTTCAACCTAGTAAGAACCACCTTCCATTTTTAAACATTTACAATCATTTAGATTCCCCTTCTAAATAGTCCAGGAATAAACACGAGAAATGATTCTTAGAATTACACCCATGCAAGGTCGACCTCGTCTGGTCAACTATAATTGTTGATGCCAATGTGTATTCATATCAAATATGTGAGACTTTTGGTATGATATATCTTGATAAAACATACCAGAAGAGATAGAAAGAAGAACTCCTCAACATTAATGTACTGGTCAATTTTACTTTAGTAGACAAAATTTCAAACTCGATCTTCAAGACGTAGTACAAGATTTGGCTCTAAATTGTTTTGCAAAAAATTGAATCAAGACTCCTTAGACTTTGACTTTTAAACCTCCACATGGTTACATACCTTGCATGGGATAGAGTGTGGATAAGAAAATTGTAAGGACTTTCAAAATATTAAGTCACCTTCTACAAAAATTTTGGTTTATTTTCTTACATTCAAGCATGATCTTTTTAGTGTTGATATAAATTGGTATTTTATCATGTCTCTTTCTCCTAGTTTTCCACTATGCTTTATATAGAAAATTTAACATATTTTGCCAATTAATGATCAATAGTAATATCACATATTCTAAAAAAACTAAATCACAATAACACCCCTCAGTACATTTGGTTCATATACTTTTGTTTTTGTCTTTGTTGAACTGTTGGTTTTGTAGCCAAGACAAATAAATAGACCATGTAGATCTTCTCCAGTAATCTTGATTTGTGTTGAAACATTATCCTACAAGTTCATCAGATTAAGTATTCATAAGCAAATGATACTCTTGTGGCCCAGCCAGTCCAACATCCCCAGTGAATGCCTTGAAATTACCAAAATTCACATACCATAGGCCTTCTTAGCCCCCGTTGAAAGGCATCTTACTCATGTTAGATGAATCAAGTCTAATAGTTTGCTTATTTACTTTCTTATAACATGAATCTTGTTTTGTACTGAGGAAGTGATCCGTCCAATGTTAAACTCAACTCACCCTATATGTATCTCAAAATAGTTGCATATGTCATTAAAAGCCCATGAATTATAGGGGGATCTAGTCTAAGACATGGGTAAAATACCCCCTCCAATTGTTTTGAATAATTATTAACTCATTATCTTGTTATGACGTTGATGCAACACGTGATTAGCTTTTTATAAGCTACTGCAACTTGAAGAAAGAAACTATGCAACAATCAATGAAGAATCTATCAAAAAATAAATTTATGACCCCTAATTTGGTAAATTTTGTTTCTTAAACTTCATGTTATGATGTTAATTAATAACAAGGAACCAAGCACTAATTTTCCAAAACTAGTACCTCCAGTTGAAGACATCTAATTATGTGATAGTTTTAGTATCTACCTTTATATGTAAGGACCCATCTTGATGATCAACCTTTAATGGATCATTAGGATAGATCCTTATCTAAAACTTAACTTAAATCTTATATTTATAAAAAACAAATCTAAATTCCAAATAAGGAGATCCACATAAAAATCCGACTACAAACACCATTTTACAAAACTTGACATTACATTTATATTAATATATTTCGTCACAATAGAGTCATTCCAAGAGAGGCCATCATAAGATAACAAATCGAAATTCCTTTATTAAATTTGTCAAAGTAAAATTACAACATGAGATATATCCACACAGCTACAACATCATAAAAGTGCTAGATCAACTTATGACTCATACTAGTAAGAAAACATCACATAAAAAACCTATCATGTAACTCATCAACTACTCACCCATCACTCGGGAAATTGAGAGTATAGGGACACTCTAGACTTGACTATATTCTTTATTGTTACATCTTAATGAATACTTTCTTTCTAGTTCTTAATCAATACATCATGAGTGAGACCCTCAATCCCCATGATATGATATACTAAACCTAACATCTTAATCCTTACAGACATATTATGATCAATTTATTTAGAGGTAGCTTAATCAACAGTTAAACATTATTACACTAGATATATGCATCAAGTAATGATTCTCTCAACTGGATATACATACTAAAAGAATGACATCTCTTCACATGGATGTATCGATAAGTACAAAAGGCTATATTATGTATGCACTTGATCCATACATTTGCATGTACAAAGTAGGAAACATATATAATACTTGTAATAAGTAAAGGAATACAATTATGAATCCATGTGATTTTCCAATTGTAACTAAATATATATACTACATGGTGGAGTTGCACAATTTATTATTACCCTGGGTATTTTGAGGCATACCAATCAACTACTAGGTGACCACTGTGACGTCTCAATTATGCCCATATAATATTAGGATTTTTGAACTCCCAAACAAGGATAAACACATCGACCAAAGCAAGGCTAAACAAAGTAGTGAAACAAAGATCAAACTACTAATGCATATCTCGATGGCAAGTCCACAACAACCCAAGTATGCTCTGGGTACATAGGCCACAAAACGCATCACACATCACATGTAAGCATATTAGAAATAAAATCAATCATAGAAACTTCCTAAGGATTACAATGTATCTACTAATATATCATACCACTAGATAAGGGTTTGTGTATCATCCTTGGCCATACCGAGGCTCAAGACATCATTTTTAGCCACAAAAAGACCCATAGTATCAGGTCATAACACATAAGCCTTAAACATGGCATCAAATTTATTCTCAATAATTAATTAGGATCATACTAGGCCATTATCCTATAACTAAAAAATGTACATATTCACTATTTAGAAAAAGCATAATCATGTAATGAGATTGACAATCACCATTCTAGTGCAAGGGTTATCATGGGTAACTATCACATTATAAGAACTTCCAGATCCTAATCATAGTTTCATATCTCAACCAAAAGGGCTAAATTGAGTTTTTAATTTGTGTGTTATGGGATGGATCAAAGACTCATTATAATAAACTATCCATCATTAGTTGGAGGTAAGGTTATCAAACTCATAAGGTCACATAACTCATCTAATTTTAACAATACCACCATTTTATTACCCATTTTATGCGTTAATCATATTCAAACCTAGATGGTATTTAACCTTTTGGTCCAACCATCATTCCAATGATGACACACATGTCCTTGTACTCATGGGATCAACCTCAAGGAACCAAGTTTAATGTATATACATTTATCCTATGTCCAAAATATACTTTTAGTGACATTTTATACCTCATTTAGGCAACTCTTAACATTGTAAAAATAGAAGGTATATTATAGATAATCATCATTGATGTATATAATCACGTTATTAAGGTTATTTATCATAAAAAAACTTCCTTTCTTTGTTACAACTCATAAACAATTTAAAAACCCCCAAGTTATTTTGTGGTTATTTGAGAATTACTTTTATGTTGCATATCCTTGTCATTGATTTAAATATATTTCTTTATTATGAAATAAATTTTAACTTCATCAAGGATATAATTCGGAAAATCATATTCAAATAGTATGATATGATTCATAATATAAGCTCATGTACTCATTAGGGAATATTGTAACATCCCAGGATTTGAGGCCTCAGATAAGTTGATCTTAAAAGGAATGATTGGACTACCCATATCACCAAGGTGCACCTCTTTTTTTGGGAGCCCATCACTAAAGAACTCAATAGTTAAGCGTGCTCAGCTTGGAGTAGTACTAGGATGGGTGACCAGTCGAGAAGTTGATCCTGGCTTACACATCAGTGTGGACAAAGTGCATAGTTAAGGCTAGTGGTGGTTTGTGGGGCCAGTCGTCATTCCTGAAACTTTACTAGAGCCATGGGCAGTGGGCCCCGACGTTACAAATGGTATCAGAGCCAATTCCCCTCCAGTAGGTGGGGCCCACATGGGCATGACATGCCAGTCTTGAGCCGTGCGGTCCAGGCATGTAGGAAAGGGATGTCCATGGTTGACGTAGCCACCCTTGCGCTGGTATTCCGTGATCGGGAGCTAGGTGTCGATGGGCCATTGTGGGTCTGCACTAAAATGGGGAAGAGATTATGAGGCCTTATAGTTGAGCCTTGACGAGGACGTCAAGTGTCTAAGTGGGGGAGATTTTAATATCCCAGGATTTGAGGCGTCAGATAAGTTGATCTTAAAAGTAATGATTGGACTACCCATATCACCAAGGTGCACCTCCTTTTCCGAGATCCCATCACTAAAGAACTCCATAGTTAAGCGTGCTCAGCTTGGAGTAGTACTAGGATGAGTGACCAGTCGGGAAGTTGATCCTTGGGCTTGCGCGTCAGTATGGACAAAGTGCACAGTTAAGGTTAGTGGTGGTTTGTGGGGCCAGTCGTCATTCCTGAAACTCTACTAGAGCCATGGGCAGTGGGCCCAAGCGTTACAAATATAGTCCCAATACAAGACATAAAAAGGTAGTTTTATCATATAAGTTTAGATTAGGTTCGCTACCATGTAAGAATCTCATAACTATTTTAAATTATGATTTACATTTCACAATATAGTTACACACCACCATTTCAAATTTCAGATTAAAATTTGAAATTGTGAGGGAGTTTCATTGAAACCATTATTGTATATAAAAGTGTCACTTCCATGCATAGATGACCTACTTTGAGATATTAAATCCAATTCAAAGGAACTTCCAGAAGCATAACTATTATATTTTAGCATTATGAACGTTTTATATCAACTCCTAATTACTAAGCATAGCATTCGTATATACATATTCCTTTCATATGATACTAATATACCATAAAATGACTTACATTTAGTAGCAATTTCACTTGTATTTCAAAATTCAAACTAGTACATGATTATTAGGTCCTAGAAATGACACTAGAGAGTAACATAGAAGGTTAAGTAGAACATAGTATTATGTGGATATAGTCTACATATCCAAACAGTTCTCAAGGTATCATCTTTTAGCACATTAGGAGATCATAGAGCTATATTTAGAGCAAAATAGATGATGGATGCACATATTTCATATTTCAAACCTTAAACCAAATATAGCATGTCTATTTTATTAGGGATTCATGATTGACATATAGAAAAAGATATAAAATTTAAAATTATATCACATGGCAAAAAAAGGATCTACAAAGATTCAACGTGGGCATGTTGATCAAGTTTAGAACAAGTTTAGGGATTTGCACGAAAAAGTAGGCAAAAGAATGCTAACAATATTATATCATTCATGTATTATAGTAATAATCACAAGCTCTATTCAACAATATTACTAACATGATTTTGGATCCTAGGTCAACCTTTCATAAGCCCCCAAATCCATGCTCCATGTAAGATCTAGTTCCCCTTAGATCCAAAAGAAGAAAAAAGGAGGTTATTTAGATAGATGGAGTAGTTTCCACAATGCAAGTTCATGCGGCACGACCAGGGGAGAAAGATGAGTTGATGAACAAGAATAATATATAATATTAATCATACCTGATTAGGGATGGAAACAAACTTGTCCTTCTTGGAAGCATCTTGAAGAAGCTAGATGTACAACATGCATCCACATACATCAAATATGCAAAGCACCATCCATTTTCATCTCTTACTAGGAGATTTATTCGGCCTCCATGGATCCCTTCATGGTTCCATCAGCTTATGGAGGTGCTAAAAGAGCCTTTAAATAGAATGGGTGGGTTTTATAAAGTGGGGATAGGTACAAAAGCCTGAACAGGCCATAGCTAGTGTTTATAATTACCCTTGGTCAAAGAATGTCATTCATTGGTTAATGAATTATTATAATCAATCTTCTTTAGTATTATGTGTTTGGGAATCATTTTCATCACTCTATATAAGGGTTTCGTTAGTCTATCACCTCCATAAGCCAAACGTTTTATTGGTAAACAACAAGAAGCTCCATCAGCCATCAAAAACAACCACCACCATACTAGCTAGCGTTGAAGCCCTAATCCAACTAAGGTCAAAAAATAAAACCAAAAAAATTTATAAAGATACTAAGTAATATCATGTATTATGCACTCAACTTTGCACTTAGGTTCCTAATTTAGTTGAAATTGCATATTAATCCATAATTATACATGATATTGCATTTCAAGGCAATTACTATACAATCAAGTATAGATTAAACTAATCTCTTAGTCAATTAAGTTCAATGCTCAAACAAGTATGAGTATGAAGAAAATTACAAGATTAGAAATGTTTCACTTAATTTACAATCCGGTCCTCATTCTATGTTAAATTTATAAGTAAATCCATAGCTTCCTAAGAAACTTGAATTTAGATCAACAAAGGGTGAACTGAACCAAATTAGAAATGTTTCTTTATAGATTGATATCAAAACTCAATTAATTTCATGTCTTTGATACTAAGATTAGATGGAAATTTATATTAATCTAGGATCACGATCTCACATTGTGTATCTTGACAAATTTAAGTGAACTCATGGGGATTGATACCATAGCCTCTCCATCTTTATGTTTCGATTATACATTTTCAAAAACATATATGAAATTTGCCTTTACCCACATCAAAATAGAACCACCTTCAAATAAGATGCTTTGAAAGAAAATTTGTACATTGGATGGATGCTCTAATAGGATAACTATAATACCAACAAAAGATTAGTCAATATTCCATGAAGGAATTGTCAAACCATTGATTTACTATGAAGCCATATCTTTCCCTAAAATTGGTTTTTTCCAACTACAAGCTTGTCCATGTTTTCCTAAATCATTGTATCATATGTTCTTCAAATTTAATGCTTTGATTGATAATATTTACTTAAAAGATATTCACATGAATATAACTAACCCTATAGCTATATTGTAGAAATTTTCCAAAATCTATCATGTCTAAGAACAAAAATCTATGTTGTTTTACTAAAAGAATGACCTTATATTGTAGATGTAGAGTATTATATTCTATGATTGAACTTTTATGTCTAGATTTATGTAGAGTAGTTATTACTATTGTAACATCCTCATTATGGGTATCTTATTATAATTCATTAAGTGCATAATATTCATGGTCATAGTCTAAAAATGAGTCAATGTGTCTAGTTTTGATCAATAAAAGGAATTGATAATTTTCCTATTAAGAGATAACGTCCAAATAAGATGTCACCCAAAATTTCAAGATTTGATTATATTTAGATAATTAGATATTTAGCATTTAAATTTATTTGGTATTAATCATATAAACTAATAGAGACATTTAAATGGAAGACTAACCCTTCTAGATTATTCTAGAATCAAAATAAGACGTGTGTTGAAAATTTGAGTTTGTTTGGGGTTGGTTTGATGAGTCAAATGGTTTTCTCTAGATAATGGCAAGAAAATTATTTATTTTGATTTTCTTAGATTTTCTAGGGATATGATTTAATTGGATTTACTATTGGCCATAAAATTTGGGCATGGGAGGATTTAGGATAATCCCATCCGTTCTTGTCATCTTCTAGCTTCGGTTATTCAAACCAGGACTCTTGTTCATAGTCGATCATAATTATCATGTGCTTTACTCAAGCGTTTTGGAAATGGTTTTCACCTACATCTTTAGGAGATCGTCGTGCATCATATAGACCCCTATTGAAGCCCTACATTTCACTGGGAATAAAATGCCCAAAAGGTGTCACTATTCCCTTCTCATCTCTGTCTTACAGACCATTGGTGAGTGTTTGCCTTGCTTCCCTAGACATAGGCTTCATCCTACCCATCTTAGCCTGCCGCAACCCCTGATTTGACCTCTCCAATCCCAAGCCTCCCTGATTGAATCCATTTCTCCACCGCTGACACACAATGTTGTTCTCCCTTATTGTGCTACCAGTATTCAATTCCCCTAAGCTACACCATCTCCAGACACATGCGAACCCAATCCCAGCCACAGAGTGCAACACGATTAATTCCTCTGGCCTCCCGATGAGACCACCATGTGACCATTGTGTAAATTACTCACCATTAAGGACCACTACTCATGCTCAGATCATGGGAAGTGGTCGGAAAGACTCACCATGTGTTGTTGAAGCATCCTCGACCCCTTGTTGATCGATTAGGAAGGTAATTCTAGAGGACCCATTTTCCTCCGTGTACCTACTACTTGAGTGTGACTGACCATGCCCTGTGCTCTATCTTTACCTATGAATCTATAATCAATTTTGTCTTGGACCCATGAAGATTCTTTGTGACTTCGGAGGGTGTGAGCTCCCTTCCTTCTCATCTCCCTATTCTAGTTTAGATCCACTACCTCCTTTTGTTTTATGACAAGACAGACTCACCACCCCACCAACACTTGGTATTTTGTAAGAGGTCCATGACTTTGTCACTCACAAGGAAGGTGGCATTCATCATGTTTTTCCTTGATCTTAGACACTTCACAAATCATAGATGATCTTTCTCATCCAAAGAATCAATGCAGAAATTGCAAGCACAATATTGTGTGAGTTTGTTGATCATGTTCCTCCCTGGATGCAATGTGCTTGTATTTTTCTTATTCAATCAGTTCTTTAGTCACACAAGCCTCACATGTCTGTATCTCTTGCTTGTTTAGTTAGTTCATTTAATTATTTCTCTCATCATTGATTGGCCAGAAATGACCATAACTATAGAAAAGCCTAGAAAATAACCCATTAATAAAAAAATACCAAATTTTAACCATAGCCTGAGAAAAGTATGTTGATCACAAGGAAACCCCAACTTCCCTCTTAATGATTGCACTATAATCACATGTTTATGTAAATGCATACAAGCTACATCATATGGTATGATTGATGAACTCTTATTAATATGGTATGATTGATGAACTCTTATTAATAGGTCATATCTTGGAGTTTAGAATATAATGATCTGAACTAATAGCTAAATCAATAACCACAATCACTTTGATGAAGATAAGAAATCACTAATAATGATGACTAATATATTATATTGTATAGTATTAAATATGTACATTTTATGTAATAGAAACATGTATGTATATGTGAAGCAATGAGATTCAAATAAGCACCTTTCCATTTCTTTGAGAACTGAAACATGAATCCTAATATTTTTATGACTACATAAAAGGGTTAGTATAAGTAAACCTTAAACCAAAGTTGAAAGGATAGGGTCAATGAAGTTGGTTAAGAAGAAATGAATGTGATTTAAACTCTAACGCTAACATACATAAAGGGTAACATAATGCACACTAGTAGTCACTAGGCCTTCATATCATGGGTGTAATCCTAAGATTTAATCAAGAATCTAGAACATGTAGCACAAAACCCTAAACAAGAACCCTAACGAGACTAAAAGTCGTAACTTGAAGATGAGACATGAAAGTTGATAAACCCTTTGGTTTTTTAGGAGAAAGTTAGAAGGATTTGAAGTAATTTTTCCTAATAAGACTTAGCTTATGATAGGTAAGTCGGCCGTGTCCTTGAATTCATATCTTATATGTTAGACTGATAGTCAATTACAATGTTTAGACTAATGCATTAGATGTGTAGTCTAATGTCCTTATGTAGAGCATTACTCTCCAGTATAATAGAATTACTGCCTCAGATAGCTCATGCATATATCTTGTAAACTATCAGTTTCAAGTTATTATTCTTCCATAGATGTGTAAAAGTTAACATGCAACCACTAGAACTCATAATACAATTTATTTCAAGATATTAATTCCTTGTTATCCTTTGGAATCTATAATTCTTTTAAAAAAATAGAATCAAATAGATAATGTAGATTCAGATTTATCACAGTTATTTACTAATCGAGATTTAGAATTCAAAATAGAATGATTAGAACTTAGAATGAAATAACAAAATTATCTCTAGTTATTAGTTTATTATTGTTATACTAGAATGAAGATTTTTCGTAGATGTCAGAATAGAATTTAGAAAATAGAATGCAAGTATAGAATACATACTTCAAAATTCACCTCAGTTACTTGAGATACAAAATTGGAATAGAAACAAAATGCTAATAGAATTAAAATCAGAATTAAAATCAAAATCAGAATCAGAATCAAAAATAGAAAAAGAACATAATAGAATAGAAAATGACAGAAAAACATAATTTGATATTATATAATAAGTCCTCATAGAATAGAAGTATTGTGGTACACATAACAGAAGGAATTTATGCCACATAAGGTGTGTTGCACGTTGTGCCATAGAAGACACCTCAGTGTCACCAGAAGGCTTTCATGCCACAGAAGGTGTGTTGCATCATAGAAGGCACATAATGCCATAGAAGATGACTTATTGTATAATAGTGACCCCAGAAAGATGAAATATGTAAATAAAAATGTTTACCTTAGTTATAGATCCAAATTTTTGTAATGTTGTTATTTTCTACACAGTTATAAGAATTCAATGCCACTTACTCTAGCCTAGGATTCTCTTTTGTGCATGGTTGGGGACAATATGTTCGCAGGTTTCAAGATTCAGAAAGAATATCCAAGTTAGTGTTTGTAAGTGCAATTCTCTGATACCACTTGTTACACCCCTTAGTTTATTCAAGGTCTACGTTACTGAGGTTTGACTTCCCTCAGTTCAACCTTCACTCGATCCTTCTCTAAATACTTAGAGAATTTGACTAAGGAGAAGATAGAACAAAAGCACACAAGAAAGATGGAAGTTTTGGTGAGCCAGTTTCTCTATCTCACTCTCAAGTGTTGTACAAAAGTCTCATAGGCCTTGCACAACTAGAGTCTCTTTCTCCCTCTAACATTCTCTCTTCAACATTTTGTCAGACTCCCCATTCTATGGATCTTCGCAAGGCATGATCTCCACTGCACACAGGGGACAGAAAAAAACCTGTGCTCCTCAAGCCCCCTCGTCGTCTGAAAACTCCGCCTTATACTTTTTTAGGTCTGAATCTATGCTTCCCATCTCATTCTCCATTCTCCTTATTATAGGCATCACCGTGTGAAGGAACACTCCTATAAGGATTTCCTATGGATGTAACCCTCCTCATCTAACACACATTCCTCCTTCAGATCTAGTGCCAACATGTAACCATCCTTGTCTCTATGGATCTTTGTGTGTGATTCGGGATTAACATTCCTTTCAAGCTTGTTGTCTCTAGTTGTTGTCATTGCAGAGAGAAAGGGGAAAGCCTCCTTCACTTCACACTAACGTCAGAAGCTTCCAAAAGCTTCACGAAACCTTCATCGACTACGTGAGGCTATGCAATTGTAGTGGGAGGTCTATATGTTCACTCCACAACTCGGCTTTCATCTCTAGTCAAATAAGGTTCATCATCCAACATCAGTGCATTGAAGAACAATTCATACTCTTCTCTTTCTTTGTAAAGGATTTCTTGGTGGGACGCCATCTACATGATCCAAGATTGATGTTTAGATCTCATACTTTATACTCTTGTATTATATTTTGTTTCTAAGAATCTATGAGAATGTATTTTGTCATTGGTCTGTAATGGTGCTTGTGTATTAATATTGTTATGTATATCATATTTGTGATACCCCCAGTTGAAAAAAATGTCACTTCCGCCCATGAGATATAAAAATTGAGGTATTATAACTATTCTATATGTGATGGTAGATAGAAATTATATTAATTTTATGTTCAATCTAGTTTTTCTCTTTTAATATATATATATATATATATATATATATATATATATATCTATATATATATATATATATATATATATTGGATAGCTAGTGTTGAATTTGTGATGTGAATGTGTGGGAAAAATTGTACCTTGTGCTACAACTGACTACATGTTTTCTAGCTAAATTCCAACAAGCATATGTTTTAGTAGGTTAAGTAACCCTTACCTAGTGTTGTTTTCAAAATCAATCACTACCTCTTAGGAGCTTCTTTGTAACCATATAATCATGTCTGCTCTTAGACTATTTTCCTTCTATGTTCTCCCTTAGTTGCACTAGGTTTCCTAAATTCTTCCTATGTATGGACCACTTTATGAACACGAGATATGTTCATGTTTAATTCTTTATATATATTGATTTACAAAGAATATAAAAGACTACCGACGTTGACTATAGGATGGCCACAAAAGGGCTTGGGGCATGTGTTTACCTGGATGTAATTACACACTAACCGATGTACATTAGCTCATATTTGAGGGGAAATTGTCAATTGTACCTTAATTTGTATGTTTGTTTAAGGCTCACCCCTACCCTACTTGTGAGGCTCTATCACTATGTGTAGACACTTTAAATGACTGTCAATTCATGGGTTAGCCTCAATTTTTCCTTCCACATCATTGGTGATCCTGCAATCCATAGTGCTCTAGTGTGACCACTCAAACGAGTTACATTTTAGATTTTTTTACTAAAAATTTCTCTATTTTGTCTAAAAATTCCAAATAACCCCCTATGTTTTGATAAATTTTAACATGCCCTTTGTTTCTATTTTTTGTATTCCAACAAAAAGAAAGATGTCTAGTTTACCCTTTTTCATTTTACGTGTATACCTCACAATTTATAGTTTCATTAATAAAAAAAAAGTTAACACAACACAACTTAATAATGGCAAATGCTATATGATTAAGGACTTTAGCCTTGAGTGTATATATAATAGTCCCCAAGGCTGAACCATGATTCATTCTTTTAATTTTTATTATCTAAAATACAATGCCGATAATTGATGGCACACCTATTTCTATTTTGGCATGCTATACTTGTCACCTTCCACAGGAAACCATTATTCTAGTTTTCATTTTTTGATTTTTCCTTTTGCGTTTCATCTACATCTCTCAGGCTCATCATCCCCAACAAGCTTGTTATCCAAAAAAATGGATCCCCATTAGAAACACCCCCATCCATAACCCTCATCCCCCTCACCATCAATAGTCTCAACCAAAACCTCCACACCGCCCCCTCCCACACCCTTCCGATCACTTGAACACCTAACGACTTCTCAAAGGTTTGAGATCAAGCCATTGTTGGATCTAGGGCTCTAGAGGGGGGGGTGAATAGAGCTTCAAATTTTCACAAGAGAAGTTATACCTTCAAATCATATTAATTGAAACCAAATGCTTAAGATCAATTTGAAATACTATCAAAGCAAGCATAGCAAGGATTAGAGAAATTGAAACATGCACTTGGACAAGGTGGTTTAGAGTGGTTTCAATCTTCCAACTAGGAGATAGTCAATCCACTATCTAGAGAGGTCAGCCTCTAGGACTTTGCAATTTGTGTATACTTATATTGCATCATAAGAGATACAAGGAGACCACCATGCGTCCAAGGACTTATCTTGTAACGACCATGCCTCCCGGTAACCCCCAATCAAGGGAGACCAAAAGGTCAGAGATGCTATCACAATATTTTAGGATCCATGGTTTGACATTTAATCAAAAATAATTATCAAATTCTACTATTTCTAGATTGAAAAGATGGAATAAAATAAATCTTTTTGCATACCTTGAAAATTCAGATTTAGACTTCTAACCACCAGACAAGTTTATCTAACTAATCCTCCTTGAATAGATTAATTGTATCTTCACAATATTTCAATTTATTATTTGTCCCTTTTCATAAATGTACCTAAAATGTTGACAAACAAAATGTCGGTCAGTATATTTCTATACTGGTATGTGGGGGATCAATCACAATTTCACAAATAGTTTCTAACAACCTAATTATCACAAATAATTTATTAAAAATCCAATTTACACTTAAATATGACTTTTCAACTGCTTTTGCCCTAAACCCGGGATTACCTTCTCTTAGGGTTTTGTCCTTACAAGGGACATAAAGACACCTTTTCCATCCTAATCTTGGTGCCTGGGGTCACCTCTCGAGGTGCCCAATGCTCTTCCCTCTAGGGCTTGACCAAATCAGACCTTCCCTCCGGGGCTTGGTCTTGCAACATACATCAGGGTGGCATGTAGGTTCGAGAAGCACATGTATATTAATTGTGATACACAATGGGACTTTATAGGATTGCAAAATTGAACATCCAACAGTTTAGGTTGCAAACAATCAAGAAACATTTGGGAAATTTCGTGAAACTAAAGGCAATTATTCATAAGTAACCACATACCTGTTTAGTCGAATCAACAAGTTAATAATAATCCAAGCAAGGAAATATCTAGGCAAGCAAGCAATTCACACAAGCAATGATCCTGAAACAATCATATAATTTAATTACTATTCACTTTCTTGGATTACACTCATATGAACTCACTTCCTAGGGTTTCCTACATCCTTTTAGGGTTTCATTAGAGTTCATCCTCATCATTGACACTATAAACCCTAAATCAGAAAATTTAATCACAAACCCTAACTAGCTTGTTATATTCTTTCTAACAAGCTTAGGATCAATAGATAACAACATTATCCCAAATAATTCAGATTGTTCAAGTTAATTCCCATCTTTACCCTAGATTAGGGCTTCTACATGTATTATCATATATTCATGGATTAAAACCCTAAAACAAACCAATTATAGTCTAATTTCATATTCAAACCTTACTTTTCTTTTCAACAGGTTATTGATACTCAAATTAACCCATTAAGCATCTTAGATTTGATCTCTAATCATCATTAGGGGTTTTAACCTAAATTTAATGCACTTTATGATCAACTCAAGGTACTTTTGCAATTAGAAATGAAATCAGATGATAAAACAATTTGTATCAGATTACTCGTATTTTTCTTATCATTTTTCATATATAAAGTTTCTTCATCTGACCTTCCTATTAATTTCTATGATTTTTGCAAACAAAGGTATTTTCTTGGATTTTCTAGCAGAGAGGAATTATATTAGGAAATTGCCATAAAATCTCGGTCGCTCGATCAGTGGTCCGTTGGACCACACGGGATCAGATGATCCACGATGCGAGCCTCACCCGTGAATCAAAAGAAATAATAGACAGGACTTCCCTTACCTAGACTGAAGGAGCGGGTGGGCAAATTGGTATTTTCACTGGAGCTCATCTTCAACCTTCAGTTGTTCTTCATGCGGACTGACGGTCAACCCCACCGGTTGACTCAGCGCTCATGGGCTTCTGCGAGCAAATGAAGGCCACCAGTAGCTTCATTCTCTTCCCACGAACTTGCTCGTCCCTTCAATTGTTCCTCTGTGCCACCCCTTCACCGCCTACTAGATGAAGCTTCTCTGACGCTATCTGCTCCTCGATGAGGTCTCTGGTCATGCTAGTTCTTTGAATCGAAGGCACCACAATGTTCGTTGATGTGCCCCGGTCAGGAGAGGGTAGGTTAGGGGGTTTCTCACATCGCTGTGTGCCCTACCCTATATATAGGGTAACCATCATGTTCTTGGTGAATTGGGAACTTCCCCGATTCATAACGAAACCCCATGAACCTTAGGCTAGATGTGCTCGGGATGATCTCCTGAAGGAGATGGACTCATCCGTAGCCTCGTAGGTTGCATCAATTTTGAGAAATTCATGTTTCAAATTTCATGCAACCTGAACTCTCTGTTCCTAGTCCTCGCGAGAAAAAGACTTAACCCAAGCCGTGGATTGGTGATCCAACGTTCATGAGTGCGCGTTTAATAACCAAAATTTGGGATTTTAATCCCAAATTAAATCATGACACATATTCCTTTCCACTTTAGGATAACTTCAAAATTTCATATCTCATAAATCGTGCATCCTTTTTCCACCAAATATTAAAGGAAACTTTGGGTTGACATTATCTACTTGTGTACAAAAATTGAGTCCCAAATTCCAAAGGAAAGAGAAATACCTTCATAGGCAAGCTATCTTTCAATAAAGCTAATTTAATTGGTATTTTCTATTTCCTTTCTTACTATCCTTGCAACTTGGGATCCTTGGACCCCAAGAAATCCCAAAGTTATGAAACCCACCTTTGGAGGGTATATCCTAGCCTTCTAGAGGCTTGTACCTCTTTCTTTTCTCCTTTTCTTAATTATCCTTTTATTAACTGAATTTCTTTTTCCTTTTATTTCCTTTTTCTTATTATGGGGCCCAATAGCCAATAAGGCCTACTAAATCACACAAGCAAGGCTATTTATTAACAAAATCCATACATTCAAATCAAATAAAACAATTACATGTTCATATATCTTTAAAAGGAGAAATTACATTTAAATTTTGAATTAGGAAAATTGAGGTTATAACATCCTCCCCTCCTTATAAGCATTTTCCCCTCAAAATTCAGCAATCAAACAAACAAGTCAGGATATGCTTTTTCCATGTTTGTCTTTAGCTCCCATGTGGCCTCATCCTCTCCATGGTGCTTCCAAAGAACCTTTACCATCTCTATATTCTTACATATGATTTCTTTCACCTTAGTATCTAGAATCCGCAAAGGCGACTCAGGATATGTCAACTTCCCTTGAAGCTCAATAGGCTTGCTCAACACATGGCCCAGATCTTGCACATATCTCTTCAGGTTGGACACATGGAATACATCATGCATCATACTATACTGAGAGGGTAATGCCAAATGGTATGCATCTTCACCAATCCATTCTAACACCTCAAACGGACCCACGTATCGGGGACCACTTCTACAGAAACAACGTTCAACATCGCTTTTTGGGGCGTCAGTTATTTAACGAAACTGACGTTGATAAACATTACACGTCGGCTATTAAGGAAAACCAATGTCCATATTTGAAGACCATCCAGACAAGAGTATCACTTTTTATTCATCGTCGGCTGAAGAAACAAAACTGACGCCTAAAATAGCCCGCAAAATCCAATTTTTTCGAGAAAAAAAATTGCCCCCAAAGTGTAACATACAACGTCGGTGTTTTACCTAATAATGGATGCCTAAAGAAGATAAAAATCATGCATGAATTTTACCATATGGGTGTCGGTTGTCGTGGGATAACCGACACTGATAAGGGTTTGCCTGCCCTCCCCGCCAAAAAATTTAGGGTAAATTGACGTCAGTTTTTTTGGGATAATTGATGCATAATAATAAAGGTGTCGGTTGTTATAAATAACCGATGCCTTTGAGTAACATAATAACCCCCGCGTAGAGTACCCTTCCCCTTTCTTCTTTTTCATCGATCGAATTTTGCTACTCCCGACCCTGCTGCATCGCCACCGTCGGCCCTTGCCTTCGTGCCGCCTGCTACTGCTGCTGCTGCTCGCCGCCGCCGCTACCTACTGCTGCTTCTCTAGATCTGCTCGCCGCTGGTGCCTTTCCTTCTCTGCTCAGCTCCCTTCTCCCACCGCTAGTGTGCTTGGCTCCCTAGCTTCTCCTATCGCTGGTGTGCTCGGTGCCCTTCTCCTCACACCGCCGCCTCCGTCTCCATGCTGCTACCAACAGTAGGCCCTCCTCTTCTTGTTCCAGTAGCCTGCTCTTCTTCTTTCTTCTCCCTCCTTACCAACAGCAAGCACAGACGTGTGGGATGGCATGACTGTGGCTATGTTGGTTGACCACACGACTGTGGCCGTGCTTCCCAGCACGACCGTGTGGTCAGCCAACACAACCACAGTCATGCCAGCCCACACAACCGTGCTTGCTGTTGGTAAGGAGGGAGAAGGAAGAAGAAGAGGGTATATATTCAAATGAAATCAATTATGAATTTGTGATGAAATCAATTATATGATGAAAGTAATTATGTTCAAATTAATTATGTTCAATTATACGATGAAATCAATTAATATGTTCAAATCAATTATGTTCAATTATATGATGAAATCAATTATGTTCAAATCTTGTGATGAAATCAATTATGATGAAATCAATTGTGATGAAACCCTAACATCTACATGAATCCCTATTGCATGATGAAACCCTAACATCGACATACTCTATATGATACCTAAAATTGTGATGAAACCCTAACATCAATTGTGATGAAACTAGGATTGCATGTATTGGAATGGCAACATACATGTATTTCTTGGCCTAGAAACCCATCCAAGATTTACTCATTAGGAGTAAATCTTAGATAGTCCCCAGTTTGGGACTGTTCTTGAAAACCTAATCTCACTTAGGATGTAAGTGTATAATGTGTACTGGGTTTTCAAGAAAATTTCAGTAGCATTTCCCCATTTGTTCTTTAAGTACATATGTAATTGGAGAACAGCGGGGAAATGCTGCCGAAATTTTCTTGAAAACCCAATACACATTATACACTTACTAGTGAGATTTGGTGTTAAAGGATGGGATAGGTGGTACAAATTTATTATATATAAGATGAAACTAGGATTGTAGGTATTGGAATGACAACATACATGTATTTGTTGGCCTAGAAACCCGTCCAAGATTTACTCATTAGGAGTAAATCTTGGATAGTCCCCGGTTTGGGACTGTTCTTGAACACCAAAGGAGTTATAGTGGATGAATTGGGTTTCACTTTAGTGAACTTTGAAAAGATTGGCGAGAAGGGTGAACCATTCATATTGGCATCACAGGCGAAATAAGTATTTTATATCGATGATCCTGCAAATGATAAATGGTCGGTTGTTCTTCATGGTAAAAGACAGTTCATTGAAGATCCTATAGATGAAGAAGAGTACTATGATAAGTATGATGAATCCAGTCCATTCTCAGTTGGGTTTCCAACTCCACAAAATATTGAAGCTAAGATGACTTATATGTGCGCAGAGATCATAATGAAGGATTGTTAATTGATAAAAGATCACAATTTTAGAGGCATGCATGTTTATATTTTTTGTATGTTTCATTTTTAAATGTTTCATTTTTATATGTGAACTATATAAAATGCTAAATGTTTGCTTTTTTAATATCAAAATCATTTTCAGATATAATGTTTCATTATCTTCTAGTTAATACAAATGCTAAATGTTTGCCTTTTTAATGACATTTTCAGATGGCTGACCATGATGTCCATGATGAGCATGATGTCCATGATGAGGATGATGTCCATGATGAGCATGGCGAGGATACCAATGTAAGTTTTAAAAACATATCCAATATTTCTATAGAAATTCATTATCTTCTAGTTATGTCATATATCCTATATTTCTATATTGGGCTAATTCAGTGTGTTTATTTTGTCAAATTGTAGGTTGATGGTGCACATGTACCCTCTGAAGCACTGGAGGCACTTGATGCACCTCACCAAAAAGTTAACTAGAAAAGGGGCATCACTCTGCTGAAGAAGTTAACACCACTAAGGGGCAGTGGATCTAAATTGGTTGTGGAGTTTGATAATGCAGGAAATGCAATTGAAGTGAACCGCAATAATTTTGTAAACTGTCTTGGGTGTATCAGTCGAAGCCATTGTGGTTTTAAGTATGATAATTGGCATAAAGCTCCTCAGGTGAAGAAAGACTTGATATGTAAGGATTTATGCGTGAGTTATTATTATTTGCAATTCTATTTTGTAGATTACAAATTCTATTATTTGCAATTCTCATTTTTTTACTTGGTAAGAGCCTTTCTCTTTATTAGATAGAAAAAAGATTGTTATGTAAAGGTATAGATGAAAAAGAAAAAGCGAGAACACCTATACATCATAACTAAGAAGAACAAACAATCAATCATACATACATACTATCTCTACTATGCTTTTCCAGCAATTCTTATTATCAGTAGCCAAACTTCTGAAGATTCTGTAGTTCCTCTCTCTCCAGATGATGAACAGAGTAGTAAGACAAAAAAGCTGCTATTTTTTCATCTTCATCTTCAAACAGTCTTCAGGACATCTAGGGACAATGTCAATATACCCATCATTCACGCCATTTCTCTAGGTTGTAGCAGCAAAGTTACAATTAAAAATGGTATGAGCAATACTTTTAGAATCTTCCTCACAGAAATGATAGTGAGAGGCAAGATGGAATCCCACCTTCTATAGATAATCAAGTGTTGGTAACTTGCCTAAATTTTTTTTCCACGCATTGATAATCATGACTCTGGGATGATCGAATTCCCAAAGCCATTTTGCCCAAGCAGGATGCGACTTACTGCCTCTAATAACATTCCAAGCATCTTTAATCTTCAGAAAATGAAGACCTTGAATACTAATCGAATCCTCATCATAAAGCTCAATACCAACATCATCAATACATCTCCTGAACTCCTTACATCATCTTCTCTCTGGGATGACCCAATTTTTATTACAAATGAAACTACTAATAGCAATTCTATTTTGGGATACTAGTTAATAGCAATTCTATTTTACAGAATCTGTTTGCATTGGATGAGAAGCTGCATCATAAAAGCGTGATGCAACGCACTGGAAAGATGCTAAGGAACTATAGGACAAATCTCAACAGAGAATAAATAAAATATGGTGATAAGAAGAAGAAGTCAGTCCTTGAAAAGTGGAACTTCCTGGACAAAGAAGATTGGGACACATTTTTTGCTTCAAGACAAACTGAAGAATTCAAGGTATTAAGCGTCACACCCAATTTAATTAATATATGTTGTATTCACCTATTCAAGATTAACCTTTAGTGTTACTAACCAAAGTAAATTCCCAGGAGTGGCTTCCTCATCCTTGTCCAGTACACCGCAGATTTAGCATCGCCAAACGGCCTTCACCCAGAGGTCTAGAAGTTGGCAAGTCTTTGGACGTGTTAGGGGTGCAGGCGTTGGTGTGGGCATCAAAGCGTTCTTTGGGCCATCCCAGCGCAAACCTATCGCAAGAGTGGGACTTTCACAAGAAGAGGTAACCTATTCTTTTTTTAGAATATTACTGCAAAAGGGAATTCAATAATAAGAACCTAATGTTTCTTTTATCCATGTATAGGAGAATAAGAGAGTCGAGGATATAGTTGCTAAGAAGGTCAAGGAAGAAATGTTGCAGTGGCAGGCATCTCAGGCTTCCAATCAGCCTGTGGCGACCCACTCTTCTCCTGATGCACATGCTGAGAGTAATCCTGTAGACCCACCACCTAGCACGTCTGCTGTAAGTACTTTTTATGACATAGTAGCTAGTCTTTTCAAGATGATATGTTTTCAAGATGATCTGTATATATGTATAACATTCTTTATGTAAATTTTTAGGCGTTGAAGCCATTCCTCTTAAAAAATGAAGATTATATTATTGCAGAGGCGCAGGCTTACCCGTCCCTTCCTGGGGCAATGATTCACAGGGCTACAATGCCACATGGTTACGTTCATGTGAGCCCGATACGTGTATTCCCCGATTGGAGGGAAGCTACATTGCCATATGCCCACCCAGATATTGATACACTTGCCGAGGCAGAAGGCATGGTGATATTGTAACCCAAAGCAGATTTCGTCTACACTACTGAAATTGTAAGATAAATTTACATTATGTTAAATTGCTAATGTGTATATATGAGGTCAATTGATCTGAAATTATATATACAGGTTAAAAAGAAGACACCCGGAGCATCTAGGCCTCCACCTCTACTTCCTGCATTACCAAGTTGGGTTCCAACTGACCTAAAATTCCGATTAGGTCCTTCTTTTAAGGGAATGGTAGTATGGCTACACACACATAATATACATTTCCCTATAGTTGTTTCTTTAGAAGCGGATTATGCAAGTCAATCATACGAAATCTCTCTATTTATACAAGATATTATTGAGTTGTTTATCTATGATTGGCTGAATACATCAATGATAGAGGCATGGATAAGGTGAGATCTTGTTTATACATCCATATGCCTTATATAGGATCCGGTGATCTAGTTTCTTATATATTAATGCATACGTAATACATGTTTTGTAGCAACTTAGTCGAAATTCAATGTAAACAATTTGGATTTGAACATGTGGGGTTTTTGATTCCATCATTAATTAGTCTGGTAGCTAAAGACCCTGATAGTGTTCAACAATATTGTTGTGATGCTTTTAAAATTTTTGGTCAAAAAAAGAAGACGATAATAATAGCTCCATTCAATGTGAAGTAAGTTTACTTTGCTTATAATTTGGAGTTAAGAAAATTACATTTTTATTGTGGATTTTGAGTTATTAATTTTTATCTTTTTTACCTCTAGCATGAAGCATTGGGAGTTACTAGTTATTCTCCCCGGGACGTTCATTGTCTATTATCTAGATCCTGCATTGAATCCAAAAATTGGACACGTAATGAGAATGGCATTATTCTGGTGAGAAATATTTAATTTTTATATACGTTAACATATGTTATTACATTACTATTTAATTATGCAATTTACTATGTTACATTAACATGTAGGGGTTTAGATGCATTCAAAAAGGTTGGAGGAAAGGTCCCCAGTAAGAAGAACCAGCCAATAATTTGGGAGAACGTGAAAGTAAGTTCCCGACTCTAATGTATATGTTATTTATGTGAACTATGCTTATTTGTATTTTTTAATATTTTGTATCCATTTTATAGTGTGCTACACAAGACAACGGCTGGGCATGTGCATACTATGTGATGCAGTTTATGGACATGATTATCAAACATGCAGATGAAATCACTGCCATACCTAAGTTATTATATATAGTCTCATTAGATAGTATGAAATATATCAATCTTATTTATATATTATTACTTATATATATACATCATTCTCTTTGTAGGTGTTTAAAATTGATCCCACTACAGGTAAAGCCTTAAAATATGTACATGCTCCATATACGATGGAAGTATGAAATGACATAAGAGAAGAATGGGCAAGAGCCATACAAGCAGTGGGGACTGTAAGATATAATTGGGATGCTGATAGCGATGATGAATGATATTTTTTAAATGAATGTTAATATACGTATGAATGTTTCTACATGTATTTGAATGTTTCTACATGTGTGAATGTGAAAATTGAATTAATGTCTGAATGTATCTACCTATGTGTGAATGTGTGAAAAGAATATTTGTTGATTTTGCAAGTTTGTGGCCTGTTTGTTGGCTGATATCAATGGATGTCGTAAACCTGCAGTTCAGTTCCACTGAACTATAGGTTCTCATCCTTCTCCTTCCTTGATGCTTCCTTTTGTTGTTTCTAATTTGAGACCGTTTGGTCCAACCTTAGACTACCAAACAACCATTTCACTGAGTGAGATGGCCGTCTGGGCAGCCAAACGGGTGTCGCAAGTAGGTGAAATGGTCGTTTGGGGGCCAGGTTGATCATAGATCGATTTGGCTAAGTTCAACCCTTGAACTGACTGGGTTCACATCCAAATTAATTGGATACACACTCTAAAAATATATTTTAATTAATTGTAGGATAATAGCAAATTTAATTACCTAGACCTCTAGATCAATAAAAATAATTTGAAATTTCTCCCACCATCTTATAACCTTGGTGTATTCTTCTTCTTGAGGTGATCTTGTGAGGTGGAGCTTCATCACCCTTGGTGATCATGTGATTAATGCTTGTGATCCTTGGAATTGATCTTCCTAAAGGTGGGTGATATAACACTCTACCCTCACTATTGACAAGGGAAGTTGCAAAAGCTTCCTCCACCATTGTTGACATAAAGCACCAAGCTTTGAAGCTCAATTGGAGGCGGTTTATATAACTTAAACCCTTAAACATTGATATTGCATTCAATTCTCCATGATTTGTTATTCATCTTGTTTTATTTTGAACTTCCTTTGATTCATTGTTGTAATTTCCATGAAAATGACAGTAGTTCTTGGATGAATGAAGGAAGATGATGATGACATCATCTTGGACACTTTTCCAAAGAAAATCCTATTCCAAACGGTTTCAACAAATGTGTTCAATCGGTTTCCACAAGATCGTTTGAACTTAAACGGTTTCATCAAACCGTTTGGGAGTAAACAGTTTCAAACCATTTGGAAGAGTTGACCACAGTTGACCATTTGGAGATTTGATGCTAATGATGATGGTCAATGACCTATTAAGTTTAGTTGATTAACTCCAAAGGGTTCATTAGTTGAAGGTCCATCAAGTAGAAAACCCTAATCGAGTTAAGTGCTGATTTTGTAATTACTTGATTTAGAACTTTGGGTTGATTGACCCAAACGGTTTCAAAACTATTTGGGAATCACCCAAACGGTCTCAAGACCGTTTGGAGGTCAACCAAGACCGTTTGGAGGTCTAAGGTTGAGTATGATTGGGTATTTGAAGATCTAAAGATACCAAATTGTAATACAGTCAATTGCTGATTTGATAATCAATCCAATGACCTAAACCCTAATTAGACTTCATCAATTTTGATGATAATTAGGGAAAACGATCTCAAGACCGTTTGGAGTTCATCCAAATGACCTCAAGACCGTTTGAGGTCAGGTCATACCCAATTTGGATGGTGGTCCAATGATTTCAAAGTAAATAGTTTCACAATGACTAACATTGAAGGTTCATCGATTTCAACCCTAATTCAATTGGGTTCAAACCCTAATTGGTGATCAATTGAATATTTAATCAATAAAAGGATGATTCATTAATCTCAATTGAAGCATGGTGATTAGGTTCAATTTATTAGTAATTACATGGATTCAATTGATAAAGGAGTTAGTCTTGGAAACCCTAAATCGATTAGAGAGGTTGAGACCCTTTTTGGTCCATTCGGTTTTGAGGAGGTTTGGACCAAACGGTCTCAAGACCATTTGGGACCAAACGGTCTCAACATACATGTTGAGATTATAGTTCGCATGGATAAGTTCATCCTGGCTTCATAATGTATACCTTATACAACTTTATGTCAAACAATTAATTGTCCTTGAATGACTTTGAATGACCCTGACCTTAGAATCCAACTCTGACCTCTCGAATCACATGTATCCTAAAAATGATATCCCAAATGACCTAAACCCTAATAAGAAACCCTAATGTGGAATAATGAGAACCCATGGTAACTTTAGGTTTTGTTTATATTTCAGGGTGATCTACTATCTTTCTCATAATCTAGGACTTGTGGAATCCAGATCTAAGAATTAAAGGTATGTGGATATAATGATAAATATGAATTAAGTGACCCAACATCCAATGCATGCGTGCATGTGGAATATGGTATCAATAAGAAAAGTTTTAAGAAACTTATGAAGAACATGTGATAACTCTGATGGATGTATGTAATTCAGGTTGGGGGTTGAAACCCTCGTTTGATGAAACTATTTAAGTTCAAATGGTCTTGTGGAAACCGATTGAACACATTTGTTGAAACCATTTGGAGTAGGATTTTCTTGGGAAAAGTTTCCAAGATGATGTCATCATCATCTTCCTTCGTTCATCTAAGAACTACTGTTGTTTTCATGGAAATTACAACAATGAATCAAAGGAAGTTCAAAATAAAACAAGATGAATAATAAATCATGTCGATTGAGTGAAGGGTATGTGGGTAGGAAGTTCAAATGTAAATGTACTATCTCCCTGATATATAGCTCAGCTAGGTCTGACACCTTGGAAGTGGTCTTCAAGGCAAAGAAGTGTGCGGACTTGGTAAGGCAATCTACCACAATCCATATCGCATCATGACCTCTCTTGGTCTGGTTAGACCTACCACGAAATCCATGGTGATCTGCTCCCATTTCCACTCTGGAATCTCTATTGACTGTAAAAGTCCACTGGGTCATTGAGGAGGATGGGTCCTCTAACGACTACGGAGTCCACTAAGTAGGATATGTGTCAAATATATATCTAACGACTATGGAGTCCACTCCACCAGCTCTTCTAAGCTCTTCCACTATTGGATATCAAAAAGTCATTGGCTCTGTCGATCTTAGTCCAAGTAGAGGTCTACAAACTTGAGTATCAATTCATAAAGTTGAATGGGAAATTTAGTACGAGCAACAACATTTCATAGATATCACTAGTGACACTCAAATTGGCTAATATTAGTGTATCATATTTCAGTGGTACTAACTCATCTCTATGTTGCTTGTACTAAATTTCCCATTCTCTTGGGTGTCACCCAAACTTAATCTAATGTGTGACACCCAAATTGATAACTCTGATGGATGTCAATTGAAGATTTAATCAATCAAAGGATGATTCATTAATCTCACTTGAAGCATATTCATTTGGCATGTAACACAGCTGGCGACATATGCTACAATGTCTCTCTTCATTCCTGGTCACCAGAAATACCTCTATAGATCCTTAAACATCTTTGTAGTGCCCAGGTGTACCGTATACTTAGAACCATGAGCATCTAGCAAGATACGTTCCTTCAACGGTGAATCTTCAGGAACCCACATACGGTTCTCAAATCTGATCCCTCCATCTATTCCCACTGAGAGATAGGTCTGGGGCTTCTTCAATAAGCCCTTCATCCTACTAAGTTCTGAATTGGTCAATTGGGACGCCACTATCTCGCTCAACAACTCTAACTGAATCTGAATATTAGCCAATCGAACTCAGTCCTCTAACGACTACGGAGCCTACTCCACCAGCTCTTCTAAGCTCTTATGATGAGCAACATACATGTGGAATAGTGTATCATATTCAATTGAAATATGATACACTAATATTAGCCAATTTGGGTGTCACACAAAAATGTACTAAGTATGTATCACTTTTTCATCCCGGACACAAGTTCTCACATTTGTTGATATACTTAGTACGAGCAACAACATTTCATAGATATCACTAACTCATCTCTATTGATAATGTCCCCCATCACCATCAGTTATAAGTAACTAAACCAACGCTATAATCATCTGCACCACAAAAAGGGCACCATCTAGGACACTATCGGCGTCAGTTTTATACTATAAGTTTGCAAGTATGATATATAACAGATTCATTTGGCACGTAAGACAGCTGGCGACATATGCTGCAATGTCTCTCTTCATTCCTGGTCACCAGAAATACCTCTGCCGATCCTTAAACATCTTTGTAGTGCCCGGGTGTACCGTATACTTAGAACCATGAGCATCTAGAAAGATATGTTCCTTCAATAGTGAATCTTTAGGAACCCACATACAATTCTCGAATTTGATCCCTCCATCTATTCCCACCGAGAGACGGGTCTGGGGCTTCTTCAATAAGCCCTTCATCCTACTAAGTTCTGAATTGGTCCATTGGGCCGCCACTATCTCGCTCAACAACTCTAACTGAATCTGAATATTAGCCAATCGAACTCAGTCCTCTAATGACTACAGAGTCCACTCCACCATCTCTTCTAATCTCTTCCACTAATTGGATGAGATAGTTGCACACCTAAGCTATTTCCAACTCAACACATCAGCTACAACGTTCACCTTCCTAGGATGATAGGCGATGGTGAAGTTGTAATCCTTCATGTACTCCATCCATCATCGTTGTCGTAGGTTCATGTCTCTCTGTGTCAGGAGGTACTTCAATCTCTTATGGTCAGTGTGGATCTCGAAGGTAGCACTATACAGGTAATGCTTCCATATCTCAATGCATGGATGATAGCAGCCATCTCTAAGTCATGTGTTGGGTAGTTCACCTCATTGGGATTGAGTTGTCGGGAGGCATATGCAACCACATGCCGATTATGTTCCAATACACAACCAAGTCCCATCTTCGAAGCATCGGTGAATATTACAAAACCCTCATTGCCAAAAGATAGGGTCAATACTAAAGTAGTGTTTAGTTTCTCCTTTAGCTCCTAAAAATGAGCCTCACATATATCAGACCACACGAACTTCACATCATTCCGAGTCAACTTGGTAAGTGGCAACACGGTCTTTGAGAAATCCTTGATGAAGCACCGATAATATCCGGCCAACCCCAAGAAGCTACGAATCTCAGGGGTTTTTTTTAGTGCAGGCCAGTCTCGAACTATTGACACTTTAGTTGGATGCACGGAAATCATTCCTCCGGAGATGATGTGTCTGAGAAACATGACTCGGTCTATCCAAAACTCACATTTTGAGAACTTTCTGTAGAACTTCTGCTTTCTCCTGATATCAAGGACTCTACCCACATAGTCACGGTGTTGAGCTAGGTCATTGGAGTACACCAAGATGTCGTCTATGAACACGATCACAAGGGTGTCAAGAAAGGGTTGGAACACATTGTTCATAAGGTTCATAAAGACACTAGGTGTGTTGGATAACCCAAACGGAATGACCACAAACTCATAATGGTCATATCAGGTTCAAAAAGCTATCTTAGGTATATCCTCACTTCTCACTCTCACCTGATGGTATCCTGACCTCAAATCGATCTTGGAAAAGACTCGGGCTGATTTGAGTTGGCCAAAAAGGTCATCTATTTTGGGTAGGGTGTACTTGTTCTTAATGGTCGCCTAATTGATCATCTGATAATCAATACACATTCCAAGTGATCCATCCTTCTTCTTTAAAAAAAGGATTGGTGCTCCCTATGGTGATGTACTAGGTCAGATAAAACCTTTATCTAGCAACTCCTACAACTGAGTTTTCAACTCAAGCAACTTAGCAGGGGCCATTCTATAGGGTGCCTTAGATATAGCACTAGTCCCGGGAGCTAACTCAATGGAGAAATCTACCTCCCTCTCAGGGGGAATCCCTGGTAGATAATCTAGAAACACGTCTGCATACTCCCAAACAACCTATATTTCCTCTAAGGGTCATACCTTGGCCTCGGGATCAGTGACTATGGATAGGTATGCTCAACAACCTTTGGATAACATCTGCTCAGCCTTCAAAGTCAACACATAAAGGCTGGTAGTCGCATCTCTCCTTCCTCGAATGGTAAAGTGTGGATGACCAAGTTTCCTAATGAGGATCTTCTTTTTTCTACAGTCGATCTGTTCTCTATAGGTGTAAAGCCAATCCATACCAATGATTACATCAAAATCATTCATATCGAGGAGGATGAAGTTAGAGGGAAGCTCATGATTCAGGTACTTAACTGTCAATACATGGTTTTTTTAAAAGAGATGTATATATCTGACCACTCGCGGTTGTGACATCCAAAACATAGCCTAAATCCTTAATGTCCAAACAAAGCATAGTTACCAGATTTCTTGAAATAAAAGTATTAGTAGAACCAGAATCAAAAAGAGCTTTTACATTTTGTCCCATGACTTCAAGCATGCCTACATAGTTTCATACTATATCAGACTTCCATTACATGATCAAACTAAATTGAAAGGAAAACTCTATGAGTTATTACCCTCGATCAACCTATTAGAATTTGCCTGGGCTTCTTCATTGTCGATTGAGAACACTCTGGTTTGTCTTCTCTCTCCAATAGGTGGACCTCCAGCTGGTACTCCTGCTGCTGCTGGGGGTGCTACTGCCACTGGTTGTGCTGCCACTAGACCTCTTGGATCAGGCAGAGGGAAGTTGGTGATGAAGTCTCCCTCCTGCTGGAAACGGTAGCACACCCTCTTCTTGAAGCGAAACTTCCCAGGATGTGTCCTTCCATGGGTATGACACTTCTGAAAGAGACTCTCACCACATGACTTTCCTTTATGTCCATGCTTACCCTTGGTGTGGTTACGCCCTTGTCCCTTGGTGTGGTTACGCCCTTGTCCTTTCTTGTGGTCATTCTTATGTCCTTGAGTACCTTCAGTGAAACCCAAATATCCTTTGGGTGGGTTCTGAGAAGGCATCACTGTCCTCTCCATTTCTAAGGCGGTGTTTTAGGCTTCAGCAAAGGTTGATGGTTTACTCACCATCACATGAGGCTTGATTGTAGGTTGAAGACGCTCCACAAAATGGTCCACCCACCTTTCCTCAGTCATCATGTGCCCAAACCGCTCCAAGATGCAAAACTTACAGCCAAAGTCCGCAATAGATAGGCTACCCTAGATCATATTGATGAACTCTCTTTCCTTCTCCTTCTTAGCTGAGGTGGGGATGAATTTGGCTATAAAGATAGTCCTAAAGTTGGTCCATGCCATCGACTCCTCACTCATATGTCGATCCATGATGTGGTTCTCCCACCAGATCTTGGTTGCTCCTTCCAAAGGTGAGCAGCAAAAGGAACCTTCTTGTTTGGTTGTACCTCCAACATGCAGAAACTGTTCTCGACTACCAGCAACCAAGCATCTACTTTTTTGACCACTTAGGTCTTATCCTCTCCCCATAATCTCTCAATGTTCAGCTTGATGAAATCCATAATGGTGACTCCAAGTCGGGGACGAACGGAAAGAGATTCACCATTTTCATCTCTGACTATATCCCTGAGGGCCAGGGCACTAATGGCCTCAGTTAGCCTCTTTTACTATTCCATCCATAGGGCAACTGGGGTGTGGACTACCATTGTCGGTCCTGGTCCACTAGTCTAGTTCTCCTCAAACTTGACCTCATCCTCATACATGTGTTCTTCTTCCTGATCCATTTCGGGGTTGTCAAAGGATACTGGCTAAGGATTGGGGCCTTCTTCTGAGGCTCCCTTGGGTCTCTTTCTCTTCTTTGAGGACTCATCACCCCGGTCCCTCTTTCTCTTCTCATAAGATTTCTTCCTCTTACGGGGAGGCCAACCCCTAGCTGGGTTCTCGATGGCCTCAACAGGAGTAGCTACGGTCTTCACACGAGCCATCTACATAAGCATACAATCAAACTTTAGCTTACATTTAAACTAATTATACTTATGCCAATGGCATCTTTTTCATGTACCTTTTATTAATTTGGTGGAGGATCCCTTAATCCTTATCATGTTGATGACATCACACTCTTGCATTGCTTTTGACTTGAACTTGAACAAGCTAGGGCTTGTGTAATTGGATAATTTTCATGTACCTAAAGCCTAAAGTCAATCTTGAACAAACATATTAGATACATAGGAATGGAATGGTTAAGTCATTATCAAAATATGGTCAATGTATAACTCTCAAGTCAAGATTCTCTCCCTTTTTTACAATGACAATCCATTCCTCAATCATATTGAAAAGGATATGTAAAGTTACACCTTTGCATTGCAAATTTCAAAGGGAATCATGATTTTAACAATGTTAATTGCTCCCCCTCAATCAATGCTTACTCTTACCTACATAGTTAGTCTTTCTACACAAAATAATATAACATGTATACTATATGGTCCTTTAGCAAGTCACATGTAAAAGCATATAATGAACAAGAAAAGGATCACATAGACAATAAAAGAAATATGGTTGAGCTTCAAAACATTGAACTTCTATCCCCCTTTTGACATTATAAAAAAGGAATGGGGTAGAAGAGCACATAATAGGTCTTCTCCAAGTACAACTAAAACATACATCCACAACATAAGATATGCAATCTCAAAGAATACGCCAAACAGATATGAGAGAGAAACAAGAAATCTAAGTCATAATAAAAATACGGGAAACATGGCACAAACTCATGAGATATAGTAAATCAAAGAATAAGTGTACATATGATTAAGATTACAACACACAAAACATGTCCTCAAAAACAACTAAAAACCAAAATGATGATAGAAATAGTACATCTCAGATAATGTGCCCAGATGCTTTTAGTACAAAATAGTCTAGAAAGATATATATGATCTACATCTAAAAATTAAAACTAAAACATCTAAATATCTAGGCTATCTATGTCCACAACATCCTCATCATCGACATCAACATCATCATTAGAAGCTTTGGGATCATAGTCATCATCTATCTGAAGGTGCAACAGAGACAGCAACATCACCTTCATCACTAGAGTCAACAACAAAACCATCAGAATCATCATCACCATCATCCTTAGATTCCTCCTCATCAAATAGCAGCAACTTCCTCATCAGCCTAATATGGCATCTCCTAATTGATAGAGGAACTGAAACTATGATCGGGCCACCTGGTATTCTGCTCAGCCCAAGATATACCAAGGTCATGTATCTCTTGGGCTTAAGGGTAAGAAGGAGCAGAGGTGTCAAGTCTTGCAAGCATGACAGCTATAGACCAACATGAAGAGGTAGCACAATAGGGGTAGATCCACTAACAACATAGGGTGTAGCAACGGAAGCAACAGGTGGATGGGTAGGGAAAAGTGCATTTTCATAGGATGCATAATCACCTCCTGGGTAGGGCTGGTAGGTAGGGAAAGGATGTGCACAGGAAAGGTTCGTGGTAGACATGATGGCATAGATATATCGATGCATGTACTCATTAACTAGAAGGTTATATGCCTACTGATGCATCATGTAACCCATGCGGGTTTCATTGGATACATGGAAAGAGGCACATGCAGGTTGGAATGGCTGAGGTGGTGGAGGTGCCTAGGTGGAGGTGGAGTCTGTAGGTGTGGTAGAGGAAGGGTTAGGAACACTCTTCTGAAATGTGGTCTCACTGATGCAAACTCCTTTTCGGGCATGTTTCTAATGAAGGTCATGAAAAAGAGATTTTCCAGTGGTAGTCTAAAAGAGACCACAAATCAAGGTTGGGTAGGGTGGGTGGGTGCCACGGGTGTTCTTATAAGAGTCAAAGTAGGTAATGTGATGGAGAACATATCTAGACAACTTGACTCTGATATTCTTCAAGATATAGAACATAATCACCATAGTGTTCTCTGAAATTTCAATTTGGTTTTTCTTTGGATGAATATTGTAGTTGATTACTAGGGTAAGTATGTGGTTCTTGAGGTCTAAGGCTGAGGAGGGAAGGGTATACTTCTTCCTATAGGGAAACTTAGGCTTCTTCAAGAATTTATAAATGTTGGGAAGAGTCAGACCATATTTCTTGTAGAAGGCCTCATGGTTAACAAGGTCAAAATACTTAGGGTAATCCTTCCTCCAAGTGTCAATCACCTCACAACCAAAGAAAAAGATATTCGTCGTATCTTTGGAGACTTGTAATTTCTTCCCGACTATCATGGAAGTAAGGACTACTTGAGCATTATGTGGGGGGTACAAGAGTGTCATAATTCCATTGCAAATTTGCATAGAATTTGTGAACGGATTTGGTACTTGTGATCGAATTGTGGTAGAACACACGTTCAAAACTCAAGGTGGAGAGGTGGTGGTCATAAAGCAACTCAGCTACTTAATCAATAATATTTTTTCTACACATACGTGGCTCAAAAATGGAACGAAAAGGTAAGGGGTTCCTAGGAAGGAGCTCTTTGTACCTATTTAGAGCATCATCGGAGACAAAGAATGTATCATCAAAGGGTATAAGGTGTGAGTTGGAGGAGGAGGATGGTGCTCTAGCTGGGGCAGCTCTCTTTCTCCTATTAGAAGCCATGGAGGCAAAATAAGAGGAAAGAGAGATCAAAAAAGTAGAAAACACACCACAAATTGACCAAATACCTAGGGTTGATGAGCATGAGGTCAAGGAAGGTCGAGTTAGGTAAAACTAGGGCTAGAGAGAGGATGGTCAGGGCTAGGGTTGAGAGCTTGAGGAAGCTGGAGAGTGGATTAGTTGATTTTTCTCTAGTTGAGAGGGAGAAAAGTCGGGCAAACCATACTTAAGTTTTGCTCCAACCCAGCCATCAGTTGAGTTCTATGACTGGGAAACTTGACTGAATGGCTCTTTACAAAAGCCCTCAGCCACAGATTGGTCGTGTTGGCAACTCGATCGATAGTCAACATGAACCAACATTAGAAATTTTAATTTCTAGCCATTAGAGTACTCATTAAATTTATTTTTCTAGTATATTTTTTATTTTAAACATATTTATGCACATATCACTCATCATTGGGTACTATTTTGTGATAAAATAAGCATTTGCAAAAAATATCAAAAACAAGCAAAAAAAGGCAAAAGAGCATGAAATGTTTAGCACTAAGCAAGTAAGGGTTATCAAGATGTAAGTAAATCATATAGGATAGATAACAACTATCTAGAAGGCATATCAAATTCATCCAAAGAATTTATTAGCATTTTAGATCAAATAAAGTTAAATTTCTCTCTAACTAGAGGTTTTGTGAAAATGTCTGCCAACTGATTTTCCGTGTCCACATGCATGATATAGATATCATTTTTGGCAATGTGATCACGAAGAAAATGATGACGAACCTCTATATGATTAGCTCTACTATGCAATATAGTATTTTAAGATAAATTAATTGTAATTGTATTATCACAATAGATAGGAGAAGCATAAAAGTGAATGTTAAAGTCTTGGAGCATTTGCTTCATCCATAGGACCTGGGCAAAACAACTTCAGGCTACAATGTATTCAGCCTCGGTAGTTGATAATTCCACTGTGCTCTATTTCTTGGGGAACCAAGACACCAAGCATGGTCCTAGGAGAAAGTAAGTGCCACTTGTGCACTTTCTATCAATCAAACATAATGTGTATTCCACATGACTATAAACCATAAGAGTAAAGTCCCTTGATTTGGGATACCATAGTAAAAAATTTGGATTTTTGGCTAAGTACCTTAAAATCTTCTTAACAACTATAAGATATGATTTCTTGGGATTATATTGAAAGTGAGCACACAAGACAACACTAAACATTATATCAGGTCTAGAGGCAGTTAATTAAAGTAAACTCCAATCATACCTCTATAGATATTTTCATCTACCTTCTCACCTTATTCATCTTTATTAAGTTTGGCGATGTTGGACATGGGTGTGTTCATTGGCTTGGTGTTCTCCATCCCAAAGTGCTTAAGTAGCTCACTTGTATACTTGCCTTAGTTGATGAAGTTCCCATCGTTAGTTTTCTTGATTTGAATGCCAAGGAAAAACGTAATCTCACCCATCATGATCATCTCAAACTCACTCTGCATAAGCTCACTAAACTCCTTGCAAAGATCAAGATTATCATCAACATATATTTGAATGATGAAAAAATTATTAGAAGTGTGTTTGAGAAACAAGGTAGAATCTACTTTTCCCATGATATACCCATGATCTAACAAAAAGTTCTTTATTTTCTCATACCAAGCTCGAGGTGCTTGTTTGAGTCCATAGAGAGTTATTTTAGAACAAATAAACATGGTTAGGTACACTATCATGTTCAAAGCCCGGGGGTTGTGCAACATACACTTCTTCCTCAATTGTACCATTCAAAAACACACTTTTAACATCCATTTGATAAATAAGAAAGTTTTTATAACTAAAAAAAGCAAGCAACATACGAATGGACTCAAGTCTAGCTACAGGTGCATATGTTTCATCAAAATCTATACCTTCCTCCTGATTGTAGCCTTGATCCACTAACCTTGCTTTGTTCCTTACCACCATGCCGCTTTCATCTAGCTTGTTGTGGTAGACCCACTTAGTGTCAATGATCTTTCTATCACTTGGTCTTGGCACTACGGTTCACACATTGTTCTTTTCAAATTGCTCCAATTCTTCTTGCATGGCTAGGATCCATTCATCATCCCCAAGAACTTCTTTGACGTTCTTTGGCTCAAGTTGTGAAATGAAGGCATTATTGACTTGTTCTTTGTTGAAGGAAGTTCACATTTTCACTCTTTTAAAAGGTTCACCTAAAATGAGCTCTTTTGGATGATTCTTTGCAAAGCGGGGAGTTGGATCCTTCTTTTCTTCATCTTTTTCTTCTTCTTGAGTGACCACCTCTTTTCCCTTTTAGTTGATGTTGAGTTCTATTAAGATAGGAATCAATTCACCTGTAACATCATCATTGGGAACAATATATTTGGGAATAGAGGGGTTAGTCTCAATAAACTTAACATTCTACTTTAGCAAGATCAACATTAAATACTCTATAAGCCTTTCTAGTAATTCTATATCCAAGAAAGAAAGCCTTGTAGGATTTCTGATCAAACTTGTCGAGAGAATATTTTGTATTTAAAATAAAACAAGGACATCCAAAAACCGAGATGTTGTCTTTCTGAATCACCTTTTCTTTCAAGGTGACCTTGCTGCTACTTACTGGAACAAGTTCTCTATTCTTACTGCTAGAGCCTGACCATATAACACAACTGAGTTGTTGTCTTTCTGTTCGCTGGGGAGATCGTCCATTGTTATGGATTGGATTGCAGCTTGCCTTGCTTCGCTTACCCCTTTCTATATATGGAGATGGAGATGTCGCGCCAGATATGACGGCTGTAAGGCCCCTATCGCCCGAGATATGAACTGCATGATCGCGCAGCTCAACTTTATGTTGAAAAAGAGGTGGTTCCGTGTCCTTGCTCAGCCGGAGGATCACAAACGTCTTAATCATTACGGCATTGATGACCCAAACTATGCTCTTAGAGAAGTTAACCTTATGAGATGGATGACCCCTGACATTAATTCCTTGAAGATGAACGTCACGATAGGTAGAAGCAAAGACTCTTCTGGTCATAACAGGTGGTGGATGGCTAGTATCATCAGGAATCACCGAGCTGCAATCTGTCAGATTGCTAGAGCATGGTTAACTGCGACTGATCATATTTCTGCGTCCCTTCAAGCTTGTGCCGTAGGGTTGAAGTTGGCGGAGAATCAATCCTTGCGGATCGCAGTGGTGGAGTTAGACGATGACAACACATATCACATGTTATGGGGCACTGCTTGTATTCCTTGGAGGATATCTCGTATCGTCAGGGAGTTGAAGAGCTACATGGAGGATGAAGGAATTGTAGGATCGCTTGTACACAGGGCCATCAATTCCATTCCCAGAGAGATTGGTAAGTGGGGTGCTCTCAGTCAGGATCTGATTGTGATTTCTGATCCCAGCAGATTGCCGGCTAGAGTTCGCGGTATGGCTTTTCTTGAGAGGAACCACACTCCTTACGTGGTTTTGAAGATTAAGAATCCTTAATGCTTTGGTTGGGGTGCTGTTTGGAGTCTATCTTGTTTGGTCTCTCTGTGTGGTCGGGGTTTTTGCTGTGGTTTCTGTGATGTGGTGTTTTATTGTTGAGGTCCATGTGGGGGTTCGACCTGCATTTTATAAGCAGGAGACGTATTTGTTGCTTTTAAATGCTCACACGAGGAGGGTGAGATGAATAGACGACCTCCTGGCTTCTTCTAAAAAAAAGGACATCCAAAAACATGGAAATACCCAATAGAAAACTTCCTACCACGCCATAGCTCATAGGGGGTTTTCTTCAAAGAAGGATGTATAAAAACCCAGTTTTGCACAAAACATGAGGTACTAATGGCTACGGCTCAGAACTTATTTGGAGTATCATACTCTAAAAGTATAGTCCTAGACATCTCCTATAGTGCCCTATTCTTCCTCTCTACAACCCCATTTTTTTGAGGTGTTCAAGGTGAAGATAAGTTATGTGCATATCTAGATTCTTCAAAAAAATGTTTAAAAATATCATTTTCAAATTCTCCCCCATGATCACTATGGGTGGTAACAATCTGGCAAGAAGTTTCATTCTCACCTCATTTACAAAAACTAGATTAAACATCAAGTGTGTCACTCTTAGAAATGAGAAAGAAGGTTCAAGTAGATCTAGAGAAATCATCAACAATAACAACACAATACTTGGAACCACAAAACAATTGAGTTCTCATTGGTCTAAATAGATCAATATGAAGAAGTTCAAGATCTCTATCGGTACTAAGGACTCCTTTGGATTTGAAGGAGGACTAGGTTTTCTTTCCTTGGGTACAAGGTTGGCATACCTCATTCTTTTTAAAATCCAATTTGGAAAGTCCCTTGACCAAGTTTTTTTTACTCAACTTCTTCAACTGATGCATATTTACATGAGCAAGTTGACGATGCCAAAGAGAAATATCATTCAAATTGACTATTAGGAATCTATCAACAATAGGCTTAATAAAGTTAAGAATAATTAAATTAATATTACCACTTCTAGTTCCCTTATATATGACTTGATATGTGAGGAAATCTAGAATCAAGTATTCAAAAGAAGTAAATAGCAAAAGGTAACCATTATTACATAATTGACTTACACCTATTAAATTGTGATGTAGGCCATCCACAAAGAGAACATTCTTGATACATAAGGATTCACCTACATCACCCTCACCTTTTACCTTACCTTTCTTATTGTCCCCAAAGTTAACCAAACCTCCTTTCTTCTTAGTGAAGTTGTTGAAATGGCTTATATCACCTGTCATGTTCTTAGTGCAACCACTGTCAACAATCTATCTTTCTTTTTCCTGTAAGAAAGGAGAATGTCAGTACCCAACTCAAACTTTGAAACTTGGAGTTAGCTTGGGGACTCATTTCATCTTTGGGTTGGTCCCCTTGGGCTTGTAAGGACAATAAGTAGAATAATGATCATCACATTTGCAATGAGAACAAATCATAGGGTTCTTGGTGTCGGAAGACTCACCAATGAAAAAGGAGGTTTCCTTAATATTTTCTTACCTTTGGCTTTGTTCTTTCCCTTAGGTTCTCCCCCTACAAATCCCAAACCACTAGTACCACTTTGTTTGGTAGAATGGTCAAGGATTTCATTTGGGGAGTTTTTCCCTTTGAGGAATGTCTACAGAGAGACTCTAAGTCTATGATTGTCATCATTAAGAGATATGATAGTAGAAGATAAACTAGCAAGATCATCTCTAGGATGAACAAGGTTGAACTCTAAATAGAGGGCTTTAGTCAAATAAGAATCATTCTCAAGAGAAATATAAGCAACATCATTACTAAGCAAGATAGGTCTAGAAGATAAATCATTAACTTGACCAAGTAACCTAGCATTTTCAGATTGAAGCAATTGAATTTACTTGAGATAAGCATCCCTCTCATATCTATGAGAATCAACAATAAGCTTGAATTCAACATTTTTAGTTTTAAAGGTTTCAAGCTCATTTAGGCACTTTTGGTTGTCTTCCTTAAGAGTTTCAATGTTCATAATGTAAACGCCATTCTCTACCTCAGCTCCATTGTATTAGAGCTCATGATCAAGAAATTGGCCTTGCAAGTTATCAATATTCTCAAGATGAGTTTTCTCATTTTACTCAAGAATCTCAAGTTTAGCATACAAATCATCAATAATTCCTCCTAACATTTTTCATTTAGATTTACATATAACAAAAGAAGAACGGGTAGAAACAAGCATATCAATAAGATTTTCTTTAGATAACTCATGCAAACTTACCACACTTACCTCACCAATTTATTCACTTCTAGAGGCCATGAGTGCAAGGTGGCACTCTCCTTCTTCATCGGAGCTAGATCCACTTGAAAATGATGCTTCCTAAGATGCATGAGCTATATTCTTATGTCTTCTATCCTTCTTTTCCTTCGTCTTGTACTTGCTCTCCTTATTGTACACTTCCTCCTTCTTGGAGCTTCCCTTGTGGTGCGACTTCTTGGATTTAGGACATTAACTCTAGTAGTGTCCCTTTTGACCACACTTATAGCATCTTGGAGTACAGGAGGAGGATTTCTTTCCCTTGAAGTGCTTGCCCTTGGTGTAGTTGTCTTCATGCTCACTAGGGCCATAATCTTCACTAGAGGAGGGAGAGGTCCAGCAAGAAAGTTGTTGTTGATGGATGACATCCTCCACTTGAGCTTTGAAGGAACTATCTTTGATCTTTCTTGCTTCCTTATCTTCTTTCTTGGCTTCTTCTTCTTGCTTGTCAAGCCTTCGCTCATGAGCTTGTAGATTTCCAATGAGCTCTTCCGTTGTGATGTCACCAAGGCTTCTAACTTTTTCAATGGAGGCCACCTTAGACTCCCATCTCTTTGGTAGAGTACTCAAGATCTTTGAGTTTATTTCTTCTCTATCTAAAGTGTTTCCCAAAGCAGCTAGGCCATTGATGATGATGTTGAGCCTAGAGTACATCTCGGCAATTCCTTCTTTCTTTCCCATCTTGAAGTTCTCTAGAAGGTTTTTCAACATATAGATCTTGGCCTCCTTAACTTTCTTTGTGGCCTCATAGGTAATGCACAACTTATCCCAAATCTCATAGGTTGTATCCCATGAGGAAATGCGGTTGAACTCCACTAGGGTGAGGGCTGCATAGAGGATGCTTATAGATTTGGTATTGAGCTGAGCTTCTTTTAGTTCAACTTCATTCCATGTTGTCATATCTCTGGTTGGCTCCTTATATGGTGTGACCATCACCTTCCACTTATCAAAGATCATCCGTTGAATGTAAAACTGTATACGCCTCTTCCAATAGAGGAAGTTGGTGTCGTCGAAGACCGGAGGACGCATGGAGAAGCCTCCCTCTAGGTTGAGTGAACCAAGTAGGTTGTCACCCATCTTCTCATCTCATGGGAGATTGTTGGAGAAGATCCTTGGATTTGATACAACTTGTTGGATCTAGGTCTCTAGAGAGGGGGTGAATAAAGCTTCAAAATTCTCACAAGAAAAGTTAGACCTTCAAATGATATCAATTGAAACTGAATGCTTAAGATCAATTTGGAGTCCTATCTAAGCAAGCATAACAAGGATGAGAGAAATTGAAACATGCACTTGGACAAGGTGGTTTAGAGTGGTTCCAATCTCCAAACTAGGAGATAGTCAATCCACTACCTAGAGAGGTCAACCTCTAGGACTTTGCAATCCATGTATACTTATATTCCATCATAAGAGATACAAGGAGACCACCATACATCCAAGGACTTACCTATTCAAGACAAGAGTCTTTCACCTACACAAGGACTTACCCACTTGATCAAGATGTCTTCATCCATCAACAAGGATTTACCCTATCTTACATCAATTCTTTGGCCTTGAAGGAATTACCCACTCTTCTTGAATGTTGGCCTTTCCCTTCTCCTTCACCTAGAGAAGATCTTCACCTCTTATTCAACCTTGAAGACGACCAACAACAGCTTCACCTTCACTTGGAGTAGCTTGCTTCAACCTTTTCTCTTTGAGAAAGGGGGTTGGGAAGATGGAAGGAATGAGAGCATTTTAAAAACATGGAAGTAGCTCTCTTACAACTTTCCTAGCTCACTTATCACGAAATGCTTTGTAAATGAGAGAGAAAAAGGGGCTCAAAGGGTTGCAACACACTCAACTACAGCAAGGACTTAGAATAGCATGAATGAGCGAACTTGGAATGAACTCCAAGGGGTCATATTTATAGCTGGGGGTGTTCCTTTGAGTGTGAGATCACTTAAAAATGAAAAATAGTCATTTTACAACTTACAACAGATCTATTTTTTCTCACAACAACTCTCCGATGGTTATAACAACTTTTTTTGTGTTTTCTATACAGTGCATTTGGTCAAGTTTCAATAAAGATAAATTGACTGATCCACTAAAGGACAAAGCCAATTTTCAAACTATCGATAGAGTTCGTTCTGGTAAACTCGACCGATGAGTCAAAATTAGTTTTGATTAGTTGATCGATTGGTCATTTTAGAAAATCCATCACTGGATCGATCGAGTTTCCAACTGACTGATAAACAACCTGTGAAAAAATTTCAAATTTGACTTTTGAATGACCAAACGTTGGAATTAAGTGTCCCTAGTTTTTTATCATCTTAGTTACAAGTCATATCATTAATACAAGTTATTACAAAATTTATCTAAGGTGGTTTGGAGTGATTTCCCAAAAAGTACACTTGCATTGCTTTTGACTTGAACTTGAACAAGCTAGGTCTTGTGTAATTTGATCCTTTTCTTGTACCTAAAGCTTGAAGTCAATCTTGAACAAACATATTAGATACATAGAAATGGAATGGTTAAGTAATTATCAAAATATGGACAATGTATAACTCTCAAGTCAATACCCATCATTTCTACCATTCACCCACAATTGCGTCAGAGAGCAGAGTGAGCATACAGAGGGAATGATCAACTCCAACTCATACTACTTCTCTACATGGATTATACTAGCACCGATGCCAACCAGGTTCATATCAATGAAGACACTAAATGGGTCTATCCTGTCATTGACTGTACTAGTCTACACCTGCCAATGCAGATGTTGAATCCTTCTACTTCTCCATTGACTACATACCAAAATGGATCAGTGTTTCAACACTCAGGCATGTCGTGCCCTGTAAAAAAGGAAGTAAAAAATCATCACTATTATGGTAATATTGAACATGTCATTGATTTTGTTCCTTTTTGGCTTGACAATCAAAGGATATGGACTATATCATTATCAAGAGAGGCTCTAATCATTGCTTTAGTTTAATTTATATTTGTATTCTTTGTTGATGTTAGCTACAATGATCAATAGTTGAGTAACAAACCTCTGTTTCTCTCCATCACTCTCAACATCTTGCAATAGTAGTTGACCTGAGGGTTCTTGAGAATTTTCTTTAGAATGGATTCCCAGTCCATGTAGCCAAAGTTAGAGAACATAGTAAGAGGATTTCTATTCCCATGTTTGCATTAATGACATACTATCAAGTGCTAAATTTACAAGTACCTTTTACTTGTTTGATGTTAAAATAATTTTCTTTTTGGCTTTTTTAGTTTTGGTGTGTTCCACTCAAAGTAAAAACTTACTTAGATCTACCATAAGGTCCCCTATTCACTTTTCTAACTTTTAATTTATGGTATATGTTTGTACATTATCCTCATTTTCATATTTGTTATCTCATTTAAGAGAATTAGGTGTGTACTAATTCTCATCTTCTTGTATTTTGACATTACAGTTTAGTAGTAAATCAAGTAAAAGGTGAGGACAAAGTTGATCAACAAACCAAGAAAATGTGTTCCTTCTATGATCAATAAAGTTTGCAAAGAATATACAAAATTATGAAATAGGTTCTTGCGTTCTCTTCATAATTGGTCTGTATTGTTCATAAAAGTTATATTTTTTAATAATTACTTGAAAGCAAATGTAATGCAATCATTTATGATAGTTTTGTAGATTTTGAAGTTTGGATATTTTTACTTAAATTGATTGGTGGGAAAACACAAAAAGTTCCATTCCAACTTTGTATATCTAAGTAGGAAAACCGATTGCACTAATTGCAGGACAATTAATATTCCCTATTGTGCATCTCACTTCTACCTTTTTTTTAATATTTTTTTCCAAACTTATATAACTACCAAGATCATCAAATGAACATCAGTGACTGTGACTATGGAAAATCCTTCATAAAATTATAAATAAATGTAGTTGAATCAAATGAAAAGAGTAAATACAAGATCAAAATTAGTCATCCTAATTAGTGTGTTTTCATGCATTTGATTTTAAATGATTAAAATCAAACTTGATAAATCATATAGACTGAACGGAAAATGAGATAATAAGCCTATAAAATTATATTAAACAAGGAAGGATGTGGACCAATTTTGACATTGATGGCTTCCAATATATGCTAAAAGTTTATCAAAGTCTATGGAAATGTTTTCCCCGTCAAGGAGTAGTACTTTTCAGTATTAATTATTTTCTCTATGTAGTAGACTATCATATATGTGAAATATATATAAGATAGCCTAATATGTAATTAAAGAAACACATTATAAAATGTACTAAAATCTTAATAATATTGGTTGACATTTTTTCTAAAAATAGGTTTTATTTTTTGAAAATCCATACATTACACACAACTATACAAATCCAAACTAGTATAGAGAAATGAACTAAACACTAGTACATAAATGGTCTATAGTGTCAGTTTTTTTAAGCCTATAGCGTCATTTTTCAGCCGACGCCTAAGTGGCTGTCGCTACAGAAATTGCTCTATAGTGTCATTTTTTTTAACCCAAAAAAACCGACCTTGTATAGTAAAAACCGACCCTATAGGCTCTCAAAAACTAAATCCAAATGAGAAATGAAATTGTACCTGAACCCTATAACATCGGTTTTTAATAAATAACCGACTCTAAAGATTATTTCTAAGGACAATTTGTTACTAAATAACTGACTCTAAAAAACCTATAGCGTCAGTTTTCTTAAAAAAACTGACCTTATAGGTGTCTTGGCCGTTCCACGTAGAACGGTCGTGCTGAATAAAACGGTCGTGTTGGGATGAGGTAGAACGGTCGTGCCGCCTAGCACGACCGTGTTGGTCTATATTAGCATGGTCGTGCTACACGGCACGGCCGTTCTACCTCATCCCAACACGGCCGTTTTATGTAGCACGACCGTTCTACGCGGAATGGCCAAGACACCTATAGCGTCAGTTTTTTAAGAAAACCGACGATATCGGGTCGATTTTTTTAAAAATTTATGTAGAAACTGAATAGAACAAAAAAGAAGAACAAGAATAAGATATGGGAGAGGGGAGCATTGATGCTCATCGTACACCACAATGTTGTAGCACTCTTTTTTGTGATCTTTTTTATTTAGATGAAAAACACCCTATAATACAAAAGAAGCAATTAATAATGTTGTTTTGAAAAGGAATTAATTCCAAGCAAACTAAATTAGAATCAATAGATAAAAAACATATTAAAATAATATCACTTCCACTCACAGATATATCTTTCCATATGAGGTCTTTTTTGTCATTAGGAACATCATGCCAATTTTCTATATCTATTGGCACCTTACTGTGTGTGGTCGCCTGTACGTAATGCTTGAAAGCACTAGCATGTTCCTTAATAGGTGCTCCTGTGATATCAAACTCGACTGGCAATTTGTCCCCTTTAGCCCTGAGCTCCTGCAGCCTATGCATCAGTGTGGGACCTCTACTTTTCTTAGCATCACCACTACCATCTTCATGGTGCTCATGCTTATGCTCAGAATGTTCATCTTCACTCGCCATTTTAGAACCTGCAAGTATACATGATAAAAAAAAGTGATAATAAAAGCACAAGTGATAAGGTATACATGATATATGATGTATATTTAATAGATTACTTTCTTGAATGATAATAAAATAAAAAATTCAAAGAATACATGCCTCTAGTATTGGTTGACTTGTTAGTCAAGAAAAATTCCTTCAGCATGGCCAGTATATATCAATTTATAGGAGCAATAACAAATTCAAAATTGACAAATTGTGATAATTCTGTAACTCAGCCAACACGGTCGTGCTGGGAAGCACGACCGTGCTACCTGGTCAGTTGCTTGAAAGTAAAACGTAAATGAAGGAGTGATGAGGCGGAAGAGACACATACCTTGATAAGAACCGGTCGGTGAGGGAGCTTGTGTGGGAAAAGAACCGGAGAGAGATGTGCACGGCCCTTGCAACGCCTAAGGCATCGTCGCCTTTCAAGAAAGAAAACACTGGAGAGAGAAGCAATGCCTAAGGCGTCGTCATCATCGTCGTCCAAGGAAACGGCACCGGAGATGGTGGTAAGGACCGTTGTCGTCGCCGGAGATGGTGGTAAGAAGCTTGGGCGTCGTCGTCCAAGGAAAACGACACTAGTTTGCCTCTTCTCGGACAAGGAGATGGTTGTGAGAGGTCACCTTTGTAGAGGCGGCGTTGTCTTTCTTCGAGCACGGGAGCGAGAACGGGGAAGAAGCAACGACAAATGGCAACCTAAGCCTTACTATCGGGCTGCTATGAGTAATAATAGAAGCTATAGCGTCAGTTTTGGGTAAAAACCTACCCTAAAAGTCTACTAAAAAATGCTGCCCTGACTTAACCTATAGCGTCAGTTTTTTAAGATAACTGACGCTATAGACCTGAATTATGGCGTGGGTTATCTTAAAAAACCGACGCTATAGGTTAAGTCCGGGCACCATTTTTTTATATACTTTTAGGGTCGGTTTTGTACTAGAACCGACATTATAGGTTGGCATCTGTAATGTCGGTTATATATAAAAACCGACTCTAGAGTTCCAAAGCGGTGCCCGTGTTTTTTGTTGACCCTATAACATCGGTTATTTTAAAAAACCGACCCAATAGATCGAGGCACGAAACCAAAATCGAATGAATTTTCCCGGTGGGAAACCTATAAGGTCGGTTTTTATGATAAAACCGATGCAGTAGTCTAGTAGGTCAGTTATTCTAGTAAAAACGACGCAATGGGCAGCGGCGTTACTCGCCAAAAATGTAGTAGTGATTGCTTACTAAATAGTCAAACATGCAAATTAAAATATTGGAGCCTAAGTTGTATACTAAAAATATTGAATTAATTAATATTATAAAATTTGCAAGAAATTGAAACTTTTATTTTATCTATCTATAATTATAAATATAAACCTGATAGTACTAAATTAGATAAATTCGTTTTTGAATTTCTAGAGATGTAGTTTCTTGGAGGCTTTTTATATGATTACATAAAAAGTACCTTAGTTCTAAAACTTTACTAGAAAAAGCTCTGTTTTTTAGTGTCTCATGTCTTTGGCTCAATTATGAGATTGGACAAGGTGACATCAACACACATAATATATTATATAATCAAGTTAATTGTTTGGAAGTTTGAATTCAAGAGGCATAAAAATACTTAATAAAGAGAAACAATAAAAATATAATGAAGTATGTATAAAGAGGAATAACAATATAAAACCCAAAAAGCATACATCATTTTGAAATCAATTATATATCAAATAAACAAGAAGCCAACATATATAAGGACCATACCATAAATAACTATATGGATCATGAATCTTACATACATAAAGACTATAAATATCATCAAATATTTTCAAAACGTGTATATTATAATATGAGAAAAGAAAGAGACTTAGTCTAAGTCAATATGTTAGCTGAAAAGTGAAAATGCGCAAGGTATTTTTTATAACAATCTCAAAGGGATACCATGAAAACCATGTGCACTACCCCAAAACATAGGAAAGGATTCACCTTTCTAGACTTCATTTTCTTAATAAAACTGGATCATAAGGTATGTGACAATAATGTAAGAGGAACCAAGGTCTATTGTGTGCTTGCTCTAAAATAGTCAACCCTTTTAGATATTGTCTCTTCCATACAAATTTGTAGTAGACATAATAGTGGAAACTTAATGCTCTCTTCCTCATCCTCTTCTTATTTGCAAGAGAGTCACGGAGAAATATCTCTATATGAGGCTTCCTCCTTATCATTCTCCATATCTTCCTCATTCCCCTCATCTTCCTAAGTGGGGATTGGAACAATGACTATATATGAGGAAGTCACCTAAATTTTCCTCTCTCTTTCTCTAACTCCTCTTATATCCTTCTTCTCATGTATGACTTTCTTGGATCAATAAGAATGCCCATATTGTTTATTATACAATATATGTTTAATATAGAAAACAAATTGATCAACTACCTAACATTGTATACCATAGTCTATATTATCATCTCATACATTAATTTGTCTTTCCAGTATAATAGTGGTATGACCTCAATTGTCTTATTTGGGCCATCTTTTGTCTTAATTATGCCTAACTTTGGATTGATTTTCCTATTTTCTCTTAATTCGGCCAAAATTTGTTGGGAGATTCATAATCTCTTGTATAACCTAGTGATTCTTGTTCAAGGTTTACTCAGCAAGACTAAATCATTGATAGGATGTGGTGAGGGACTATTCTTAATTACTTGTTCTCACTTAGGAATTAGGATTTGAATGCATAGAATGTGTTCTAGTTTCAAGGAACCTTTGAAAGTATTCATTTTTGTTGTCTAGGTGCATATGTGGGTAAGTTCACCCGCCTACATTGGTGTACTCAGATACATTATAGGGAAATGTTGTCGAAGTTCTTTGGATAACAGAATACATTTTATACACTCAATAGTGAGATCAAGTGTTCAATAAAGAGCTAGGTGATATACATTCAATGACAATAGTTGATCCCAAAATATTGTTGTTGGTTGTAATGGTTTTTAGGAAAGGAATTGGGATCGCTATGGCTTCTCTTTAGCAACTATAGTCTATGTGGATGGATGGGAGGAAGGGTCTCCTACTTTTCAGTGATAGAATTCTCCAACAACACCTATAAGTTACAACCCCAAGCGATATTCTTCTTGGGGGAGTATAAATGAGAATACACATGAAAATGTATTCAAGGTGTGGTTGGTGCAAACAAAAAGGGGAATTTGAGCTATTATAATTGTAACAGTGGTATAAGTCATATAACATGGAAATTGAAATTAATTTGAATTTCACGGCCTTAAGAAAAGAAAATTATACATCATTGTACATGATGCTTTGTAACCCACAAAATGACAACATATGAAAAGCCATTAGACCCAACAAATTCATGTTATTGTTGTTTTTCCTTGCTTTAGTTCATGTGTTTCCAAATTATTTTTGTTTCATGTGGTAATGACTTCAAATATGAATACTTTTTTGTGTATGGACTACTTAGAAGATAGGAGTTGGTTTCACATTGCAAAAAAATTCCTTAGTAAATAATTTTGAGAAGGAGTATCTACATTGATATAGTTTGCTCTTTCACACCAAAGGCATTTAAGAAATTGCAAATTGTTGTGCCCATGCAAAACTTGTTGCAATAGGTTTTTGAAGTTCATAAAATATGTATTTGAGCATGTCATTCTTAAATGTTTCTTACCTAACTATTTCATGTAGATGGATCATGGAGAAATTCATGGACATGGATGACAATCACATGGTCCATCAAATGATCTAGGTAATAAGGTTGAAGAGGTTGACATCCAGGGTTGGCTATTAATGTGATAGAATTGAAGAGGATGAGCTCCATGGTCCATATAATGATATAGGTGATAACCAACCTAAAAAGTGTTCTTTTGATTATGTTTTTATAGTTAAGAAATGTGGATGTTGCACCTTGTTAATTGTCTACACATTTGTGGAAACTTTTAAGATTGTGCAAACTGTGATGCATGAATTAAGGAATGAAACAAGAGAAATAATGAAGGAAATGTCTAAAAAATGTTGACAAGTACATTTTCTCATTTTCTTCCCCTACTAAAGGTGAGTATACAACTTCTCATATCTTTAGTTTATGCTTGGAATTAATAGATAATGGGCTTATGGGGAAATGCAAGACCTATTAACCACTGGCATTAATCTCATGTGATCTTTTACATTATTTAGTTTAGGTAATGTATGAGTACACTAAATTAACACAATTGATCATAAATAGGCCCAAGATGCCTTTACATTTCAATTTCTAGGGATGTGTCCATCACATGGGCCACCACCTCCACATGTATGCTAGACTTATACCTTTTTAATACTTATTCTTTTTGTCTATTTTGTTGACAACCTAATATGTCATTGTATTTGTTCTTGTGTAGATTGCCAACAATTCCTAGAATGCTCCTTTTGAATATCCATACAATGGATACACATACATTTGCTCAAGACTTATGCTTTCTGTTAGTAAGGTATGTGGTAAGAAATAATGCTATCTAAAGAATGTCAATCACTAGCATTGTAATCATCTTTTTACAACAAAACAACTTATATGTTGACACCAACGAGTGGAGGGGATAAAATAATGAATGTGTCACATATGGTCCAGGTCATGCCCAATATATGCTCTTGTTACTAACATTCTAATTCATGCTTTGACTTTTAAACTAGCTGAACCTACATGTCTTTGTTGCTAGTAAGTATATTTTGTCCTTATTTAAGTATACAACCAAAATGGTGTTTTATTTGATCATTTAAATTTTCTTCTTCTGAATAGGCTCTTTGTACATATAATGTGTTATTCCAATGAAAGAAATTTTCTTCATGGAGTTAATTTACTCAATCAAACTAGTGACCAATGGGTCTGGTCGTGGCTCTAAAATCTCCCTGTTCCTCTCGATCTCTCCTTCTTCTTCACCATTCTTTATTGTTGTTACTAAAAGTCTCCATCAATTATAGTGAGAAATAATTTTGTGTGGTTCTCAACAAGTGTCACTTAGTTTCTCATTATTTGATATCTTCTTGGCTACCATAATTGGTATTTGTTGTCCTGATCCCTATTGTATTAGATTTGGATAATAGATCTATGGGGATTTGTTCTATGATACCAAAAATGGAACTTTAGATCCTTGTGGACGTGTTCCTAACTTCACTAAACTCACATCCATGGATACAAAAATCTCTATGTAAACATATAAGAATTTTGAAATCATCACGGTCCAATATCACACCAATTTTACAAAACACAGTATACAATCTTCTCTTTTTAATTGTACGTGTGCTCATCATTTGAATTTAGTAAGTAAGAGCTTGTCAACAACAATTGAAATTAGATATTTGTAAAACATGAAAGAGGTGAAAGATGGCTTTCAAGAATACCACTAGTAGTAGTTTTTTGCACTCCAATATTTAGATCTATACGACTGAATGGTAAATTTTTACAACAATGCATATATCAGGTTTGATTTGTCATGTATCATCTACTAAGCCAGTTTCATCTACTACATTATCTTAGTTCTAAACATGTACATATATATGTGAACGTTTATTATAGCTAAGTGATTAAACAATAATTAATTTGCTAATTTTGTTGTGGTAATTGTTATTTCTTATACTAGTGGTGTGGTGTGTCTTGCAACTTTCCATCTTTGTATATATCTCCCCACATTCTGCCTACAATGGAATAAAGTAGGTAAAATATAGGAATAGAACAAGGGAGATCACACCAAAGACTACTTTGCATATGGTCCCTTTGTGTAACTTTTAGCGGTTGGGTGACATTTCTTCAGGGAGTAGTTTCATGATCTAGAATTTCCCTTTCACACTACACACCTGCATGTCTTTGATTCCTTTAGAACCTCATGTTCATGTATCCAAAACAAAATTAAAATTTTCTTAGATCCTTTATTTTGTATTAAGGATTGTGGGAGGAACAAGGATGATGCTCGTCTATAAGGCTCTTGTATTTCCATTTTATTCTTGAACTAGCAACAACTTGAGATATTAAATGGGGGTTTTAGTTCATGAAAACTATTCAAAGACATGGTGTTTTATATCTTAAATTCCTTCCCACCCCATGATGGTGATGTCCATGTCCGTGCTTGATCTAGGTACTCTTCATACTTCTATGATAGGTTAAGGACTACATGTATGCATTTTTAATCAACACAGATAGACACATTTATATGCAGTTCTAGAACTCCAAAACTGTAACCTTATTTCATCTCTACATACTACTTCATATCATCTGAACAAAGCTACATACTAGTTCATATAATTTGAATAAGGCTACAAAACATAATACTTATTTATAGTTTACTACTATATCTATTGATGTACATTGCAGCATGCAATGAAGGGATTACATGAAATACATGGAACCATTTTAGATTTGATACAATGGTTAAATGTTGAAAGTAGGAGGAGAAAAATAGGCATGGCTCCTAATACTATGGAAACCAATTTATCAATACTAAGGATAGTTATCTGAAACTTTAACACTCATGCAAGTCTTTAGAACTATTTTAAATATCATGTGTTCCTATATTAGCAATAGAATTAAAATGGTCTCCAATCCTACAGTCTAAGGCTTTCTAGAAGAAGACAGAAGCAAATCTCGTCTATATGGATCTTGTTTCATCTTCAAGCCATTGACATGTTTTCCTAGCTTTTATGAACTATTGTCGACTGCTATAAATATCAAATGAGGGTGTTAGTTCATGAAATTCATGGGAAGACATGGTTCTTTGGATCTATATTCTTTTTCACCTCATGGTGGTGGTTTCCATGCCCACGCTTGATCTAGGTACCCATCCTATGTTCATATGTAAAGTTAGGGCATACATGTATGCATTTCTTATCTATACAAGTGGTGTAAATTATATATAGCTCTAAAACTCTAAAATTTTAGATGTATTTCAGCTCTACACACTAGTAAATATAATTTGATAGGGCCATAGAAATAGAGAGAATTTATTTTAAATTTATTGTTATGTCTATTGATGCAAACTGTAGCGTGAAAGATGTGAAATATTAGAATTGCATGCAGCTATTTCTAGTGTGATACAATGGTTAAACAATCAGAGTAAGAATATAAAATAATATATATATTTCATATTAGTACTTCTAGTTAAATGATGTTATAGCTATTAAGTTAGTGGTTAGACAATCTGAGTAAGGGAAGAAATGAACGTGGCTTCTAGTATTATGGCAGCCACTTGTTTAAGATTTGGTGTGACTGATAATTGCATTGGCAACCACATATCTAAGTACTGGAAGTTACATTGTTGTGGTTTAATGATAATAAAATTGATCGCTCTAGTGTTTTTGTTCCATGTCTCATCTTTATAAGCTCTTATGTAAATCATTCTCTAATTTTTTTGGCTTCATCACTATTATCTATTGTTTGTTTACAATGATTAACTTGTGTTACTTGATTATCTAGGATAACAGATATAATCATGTTGGTGGGAGCAGCAACAATAATACAGGTAACATTCAAGGTGGAAGCATTGGAAGCAACGATAGAGGGAGTCCATGTTAAAAGTTGTGGTGCATGCCAGCACAGGAACACTTTAAATTTTGTTGTTGTATAGTTATGAGAAAATAAGATTTGACATAATTTCATGGTATCCAACACGGATGTGATAAGGATATTTAACTTTTTGTAAGTGTGTTGATCAAATTTGTAACAATAATTACGTAGTTTGTATATATATATTACCAAATGAATATGAATGTCACTTTTTTCTCTACCATATTTGTGAACCATGAACCGGTGACGCAGATTATACTTTTGTGTGGACGACTAATTGAGTGAGTTAAGAATAAACACTAATATTTTAACAATCTTCGGATTAAAGAGTAAAGGCTCATAAACATATCTGCTCAACAATTAGCCTTGAGCAACAGTTTTGCTCACCAAGCCTCCACCCAAGTAACAATACCTTGGGGATTAGCCTTCGACAAATGGTTGTCCTCAAGGATTGGCACATACGGGACAAGAATTTGGCCTCGACTCTTAGACAATTTTGTAGTAGTGTACAACAGAGGACAGAAAATTATTACAGTAACCCTAATCCAAAGGATTTAACATTGTATAAGTAGTATCTATAATACAGATCGGAACAACATAAATAGCTTACGTAATTTTACCTATAATACAGCAATGATGGTATGTATAGTATAATTTAAGTAAAGCAATACATTATGGTTTTAAAATATTATATGCTAGTTCATTGTATGTTTCAATTATTTGTAAGGAAACTATTCCCCAAGAAGCGCCATTTTGCGAACCCCCCCCCCCCCCCCCCCCCATGACATTGTAAACCTTCACCTTACATGCACACTGAGAGGGACATATTGAAACGCAAAGCGGCTTGGCTTGCATACTGGATAAATTACTCACAATTACACTCTAGAGGTTTGATCCTAAGTCTCTTTATTGGGGAGCCCGCTCATCCTCACCCAAGCTACACTTTTCCATTCTAATTGGAAGCATGTTCGAGTCCTAACTAAAAAAAATGGGAAAAAGCTAATCTGAATTCCAATATTGTCTCTAAATCTTATACCCAAACCCCATATAATGCAGGGTGGGGCACATGCATTACCTGATATTTTACTTGAAATAAAACTATAAGTTAGATTAGTTGTTGATTTGAAGAAAAAAAATAGAAATGATGTTACATGTCATTATATAAGGATTATAATCTACGACTATTTCATGCCTTAGTTCTGGGTGAGTAAAGGCTAACGGTCAAACTGACACAGACTTAGAACCATATTTCGGTCAAAACATGAAATCGATTGTAGAACTTTGAATCAGTTTTACGCATATCAGACATGGTTGAGTTCACAGATTCAGATATATTGCAGATGACACTTTTAACCTTTCGAACTCCATCAAATATATACGAAGTTAGCACTATCAAACTTTTGTCGTCCCTTCTTTGGATTTCTCAACTACTTGATACAGTTATTAGCCCACCAATAAAATAGTGTTACGTCTAAATACAGGTTCATACAATGTCGTATAATTGAATATGATTAATAAAATTAAACATCGATTGTAATACACTAAGGGGCCGTTTGGATACAGTATTTGATCGTGTGATTGTATTTAAAACCGGTACTCTGAATACCGGTAAAGATATTTTTATAGTTTGGGTATCTAACGGAGTAGTTGGTAATTGCCGGTATTTCGTTCGTGGTATTTGCCCAAGTGTAAAAACTGTATTCACAAATTGCGCCGGTATCAGCAGGATTCCAAATGCCACGGCTCGTGTCACGCATGTCGCACCTTGCCGATCTATGTCCTCCTCTTTCCCCATGGCTCCGACCTTCCTCCATGAACGCCTTCGGCTATTTGATTCTCACTTCTCCACCCATTGCGTCCCTCTCTTCCTTCGTCTGCCAGGTCTGTGTCTCCGTCGCACTTCATCTCCTCCATCCTCCGCCCCCAACTGAAGCCCATTTTCTCCGACACTGCGCCCCTCTCTTCGTTCTTCTGCTGCTTCTACCTCTCCATAGCACTCCTTCCACTGCCGCCGTCCTCCTCGGCCAAAGCCCATTTTCTCCTTCCTCCATCACTGGTTCCCCTCTCGATCTTTCTTTCCTCTGCCACCTCATGTCTACACGGCATCTATACTTTGCCTGCGTAGGAGGCTGATCGGTGTGTTTGTACTCCGTGATTCTGGCATGAACTCCCCCGAAGAACTACACATCGGCAGCCCAAATCAAATATTCCTAAACAACATGATTTCCAACGGATGTGATTAGAATCCCAGTACAGGTAATTACATTTGTATTCTCAAAATAAGCGCCCAAACGGGACCTAATGGTTATTTTAAATTATCTTTAAAAAAGTATAATATTAAGCTACTTTTTTTAATGCGTATTTTTTTTAATGAAAGCAGAGCCATTGTATTAATCACTAGAAGATACAACCTGCTCATCAGCAAACACAGGAAAATTACATGTTATAAGGCCTAGTTTGGGACATAAATTTCTAACTGCGGCATTCTTATACGGCAGCAGCTATATATTATTTAAGAAGTGGTGGTAACAAATATTGTACCGTTCAAATTTATTAACTAATAGTAGTATTTGCGAAACTCGTTAGAATCGGCGGACATTTTAATCGCCACGTTGCTGTCAGCTTCCGGATTCACCGGACAAGCTCCTGAACTGAAATATGCTATAGCCGTTCAGCGGGGAACTGATAGATCACCCACTCCGCATTTGTGTATCAAATATCGGTAATCTAAAAGTTGGCACACAAACGGCCCCTAACTGATTTCCTATCATTTCCCAGACCTTTTTTTGCTAGCTGGTGTGTCATAGAGTTCCATTCTCTAAGAGTGTGAGAGAAAATAGTTGAACTGAACCTGCTGGCCTGCATTTTTATATCACTGAACAGCAATTCAGTTGGGCTTAAACCCCCCTGATGATTCATAATTTTTTGCCACACATTCTTAGCATCGGTTTCCACTTCAATCAGGTTGAGATTCAGGCTTTTTGCAATTTTTAGGTCAAATATAATCCCCTGGGCTTCAGCTATATACGGGCTCCGTCTACTATCACTTGTTCTTGTAGCCATGGCCACCACCTCCCTGTTATGATTTCTGAAAACAACAGCAAGATGCACCCTTTGATCAGCTATAAATGCAGCGTCAACGTTGATTTTTGTACAGCCCCTAGGTGGTATTCTCCATCTACACTCTTTTCTGTCCACTATGGTGCTTTTAATAGTTCTGTCCTGGAACTTAAAGTCCACGAAGCTGTGTGCCCAGTGCACAATTCTGTGAGCAGTCAAACACGGTTGTATGGTTTTGCTGCTGAAGATACTCTCGTTTCTGCATATCCAAGCCGCCAAACAAATGGCTGTGAAGTCCACGAGGTTGTTGTTATCTCCTTTGTTAATAACCCAGTTGAGCAGATCACCAAAATCACTGGTTGGGGCTCCACTGATCAAGCCCCTATTCTCGGTTTCATTCCATATCATCTCAGTATGAGTACATTGGGTCATGATATGTATAGTTGATTCTTTTGGGCTTTGACACACATCACATATGCTATTATCACTTATATGTCTAGTTTGAAGATTACATTTCGTAGGGAGGGTCTATGACAGACAACACCACAAAAAGTGCTTCATCTGGGGATGCATAGAGCTCCTCCAAACTTTATCCCACATCTCATGGTTGATAAATCTTCCCCTTTCAACAGTATTCTGATGGCCAAGGACGCCCAACCAGTAGGCTGATTTTACGGTGAACGTGCCATCATGGGTAGGGTACCAATAGAGCGAAGATTTACCCACCATGCCTATAGGAATATTTAGAATTTCATTAATCATGTCTTCAGAGAATAGGTTCTTCAGTCTAGAAATATCCCACTCATTTGAGTTGTTCAAAACCTCCTTCACCCAGGAGAGTCGGTCTCTGCTGTCCTCTGAGTTTTGTGGCACAACACAATGATATCCGAGGATCCAGCTATCATTCCAGATGTGGATTTCGGATTCCATGGTTATGTTCCATCTCAGACCCTCAACAAGGAGAGATTTAGCTCCCCAAATACTTCGCCAGCAGTAGCTCGGATCGCGACCTCTAACAACATTAAGTAAATCTTGTCTATTGTAATATCTGGCCTTGAAAACTACAGTGACAGTGGATTTAGAATCTTGGTGAAGGCGCCATGCTTGTTTAGCCAGGAAAGCATGATTGAAAACCTTTAAATTGTGGAATCCCAAACCCCCTTCCTTTTTTGGGAGACAAAGCTTGCTCCATGACTTCCAGTGCATTTTTCTTTTACCGTTTTGGGTGCCCCACCAAAAGTTAGCTAGCATCATATTGATATCATCGATAATGTTGTCCGAGATGCGGAAAACACTCATCATATAAGTAGGTATAGCTTGGACTATGGACTTTATAAGTGTTTCTTTTCCAGCTTGGCTTAGCATTTTTTCCTTCCATCATGTTATCTTCTTCCATATTCTATTCTTTAGCTCACTGAACACTTTCTTTTTTGATCTGCCAATAATGGTGGGGAGGCCTAGATACTTATCATGAACTTCAACCTGATTTACATGAAGTCGATCAAGGATACTCTTCTTCATATCTTCAGAAATATTTTTTCTAAAAGAAATCTTTGTCTTGTTATAATTTATTTTCTGTCTAGAAGCCCTTTCGTAGTAGCTCATTATGGAAGCTATTCTTTCGGCTTCTTGGAGATTTGCTTTAGCAAATAGAATGATGTCGTCCGCGAAGAAAAGGTGGGTAGTACGGGGCCCATTTCTACAGGTCCGGGCACCTGTGATTTGGCCTTTAGCCGCCCCTCTATTGATAAGATTAGAGAACACATCTGCACAAAAGAGGAAGAGGTAAGGTGAAATGGGGTCGCCTTAGCGGATTCCTCTTTTAGGTGTTATGTGGCCCCTTTTACTGCCATTTATAATAAAAGAGAAAGTTACAGAGCTCATACATTCATAATTTTTTTTGCACCAAAGAGCCCCAAAACCCATCTTTTCCATGACTCTCACAATAAAGCTCCATTCCACTCTATTGTAAGCTTTACTCATATCAAGTTTAATTGCCATATGCCCTTTCTTGCCTTTAGTTTTTCTTTTCAGAGAATGGAAGGTTTCAAAAGCAATGAGTGTATTGTCAGTTATAAGTCTTCCAGGAATGAATGCGCTTTGATTAGGGGAGATAATATCATTGAGAAAGGGCTTCACTCTGTTAGCTAGAACTTTGGAGATGGTCTTGTAGATGGTGTTGCACAAGCTAATAGGTCGAAAATCGTTCATGGTAGCAGGCTCTTTGCATTTTGGGATCAACACAATGTTGGTTTCATTTGTCTCTTTCAAGTTTTTTTCATTTTTCCACCAACCTTTGATGTAGGAAGCAATGTCCATGCCAATGATAGACCAGAAGTTTTGAAAGAAACTGGCATGAAAGCCATCGGGCCCCGAGGCTTTGTTAGGGTGCATAGCAAACACCACATTCTTTATTTCTTCTTCATTAGGTTCCTTTTCCAGCTGTTCATTAATGTTCAGGCTGATCATACTTTGTATACCTTCAAGGGTAGTATCAATATCCTCAAAACCATTGGATCTGAATAGAGAATTGTAATAATCAATGACAATGTTTCCAATATCTTCATCATTGTGCTTCCACACCCCTTTTTCATTCATAAGACAATTGATTGTGTTTCGTTTCTTCCTTTGGGATGCCTTGTTGTGGAAGTAGCTTGTGTTCTGATCCCCGTCTTTCATTTCTTTAACTTTAGCCCTTGTAAACCAATAGGTCTCCTTAACTTTCTCGAGCTCATTTATTTCTTCACAAAGTTCCTTACAATTTTTTATGTTCTCAGCTGTCATAGGGAGAGCTTGGTCATGCAGCAGTTTTTTTTTCAACCTTTTTTAGCTTTTCGTCAGTGACCCCAAACTTCGTCTTTGCCCAATCTAAAAGAACCTTCGAGCAGTGGTTTATTTGTTGATGTACTTCAGTTTTTGCTGCCCAATTTTCTTTAATAATCTCTGTGCATTGTGGATCTTTTAGCCAAAATTGTTCAACTTTGAAATCTCTGCTCTTGCTCATTCGATTATCATCCTTCTTGCATTTTAATAGAATTGGGGCGTGATCAGAGTTCCTTCTAAGGAGGTGACAGACCTTGGCCTCCGGATAAAGATTACTCCAGTTACTACAAGCCAACACTCTATCGAGTCTTTCCATGATTGTTGTCTCAAGTTTTTTCCCTCTCACCCAAGTATAGGGATTACCTTTAAAACGAATATCCATAAGCTCACAAGTATCAATCATCTCTCTAAAATTTTCCATGTATTTTTCCTCTCTAGCAATGCCTCCACTTTTTTCATCATTGCTCTTTATCTCATTAAAATCCCCCATGAACATAATCGGAATGTTGTTGCTGTTCTTAATATTTGTGATGAGCTCCCACGTTTTGACTTTGTTTTGTTTTTCTAGCCAGCCATATATGCTCACACATTGCCAATCCGATATATTCCCTTTTCCTTTGATGATCGTATTGATGTGGTGGTTTGAGTATGAGATAACATTAACATCAAAATCATTCCACCACAAGCCCGAGCCTCCAGCTCTGCCCCTGCTACTAACACACATCCCATTGTCAAAACCACATTTTTTTCTTATATCATTCAACTCTTTGTCCTTAATCTTAGTTTCCATTAAGTACACTATATCTGGGCGTTCCCTCCAACACAAGCGTCGGAGAGTGCAGAATGTGCCACGGTTGCCCACACCCTGGCAATTCCAACTGATGATTTTCATTGCCCTTCAAGGGCCTGATAACCATCAGGTCCCGTTACTTGTATGGGGTATTTCTCCCAAACCATTTTGCTCTCTTCTCCCTTATGTATTTTCTGTTTTCTGCCTTGTTTCACTGTAGGTGCTACTCCTCCTGCTTCTGTTTGTTTCCGGTTTTTCCCCTTTATTTGTCTCTATGTTTTCTTTTTGGCTTCTTGTCATAACTGTTGCCCTTTGTGTTTTGTATTTTCTTATCTTCCTGTTTGATTTGTTCTGTTGCTCTTTTCCATTCATATTTTCTTTCTGTGGCCCCGTGTCGAGCACCTTGTGCTCACTTACTTTGTTGTTTATCTTCTGTGGTATGGTGACCTTGGTTGGTGAGCTTTCAATGCCTTTACTACTGTCTTGAAGGGATAACAATATTGAATCAAATAGAGAGCTGGTGGGGATGCTTCCCTGGACCTCGTGCTCCTCCCCGTGAATGCTTTTATCTGGTCTGCTTTCTGGATTCTTTATTCCTCCTGTGGTCCCAACCTGGTTAGCTATTTCTTTCCCTTTGTCCGCAGTAAAAGAAGATTCCTTGCCTTTGTTGCTTATCTTTTGTCCTTCAGTACTTTCTGAACTGTTAACTGCCCTCTCGTTTCCTTCACTTTCGGCTGGTTGGCTTTCCTTTGCTATCTTGGACAGCCTTCTGTTTTGTTGTGCTGATGTTTTTTTGTTCTCCTCCTTTTCCTCCCGGTCAATCTTCTTTCTACACATCTCGTACTCCTCTCCCTCCATGCTTGCTCTACTCTGTCTTCTCGGTGATGCCCGCAACCTCGCTCCCCATTTTCCTTCTTCTTCCATTTCCGTTTCCCGACAGTCGTACAACACATGGCCGATCCTCCCGCATTTATAACATAAATTAGGTAGCCTTTCGTACCTAATGTCTATCTCCAGAATCTTTCCTGTTGCATCCTTCATTCTCTGTTTTGTTTTGAGCGGGTTATCTATATTAATAACCACCTTTGCACGCCGCGCCCTGTCCCATGTGGTTTCCCCTTCATCTACTTCCACAAATTTTCCCACCTTCCCTGCAATGGTAGCCACTGCTTTGGATTCTGTATCCCATTGGAAGATTGTACAATCTCAGCCATATGGGTGATTCGTTGAAGACCAGTTCAGACGGTTGTCTTGATCCTTCTATTTCTTTCAATAGAACCAGGTTGTTGTCGAAGCTCCAAGGCGATCCCTCCATAACTTTTTCCTTGTCCTCTTTTACCCCAAATCGGATCGTGATCACTACGTGTTCTATTTGTTTGAATACAGGTTTCCTTCTCATCCCCCAAATGAGTTCCATCGTCCTCTTGAAAGCATTGAAGTTAATCCGCCGATCCTCTTTTATTTTTGCAGCCAACGACAGCTTCATTGTCTCCTTCTATTCACCTTCGTCCTCCTCCGAGAAAATGGCGATGTCTTCATCTTCAAGCCGCAACTCCTCACATTGTCTTGTTATTTCTTCCGCCATAACAGAGCCAGGCACTGACGCCCCCAATCAACCTGAACTGCAGCTGGATAAACCAGGAGTACCACTCTCAGCCCCCGGGAGGCAAGAAGCTAAAGCCCTAAGCTCCCAAATCGCCTTCGCAAGGGGAAGACGGAGAGGGATGGTTCTACAAGCTACTTTTTTTTAATGCGTATTATACTACAATGTCATGCATTGCATGTAAAGTATGCCGTTGTTTTTATGAATTTATTACCATTTATGATTTATGGATATGTATAAGTTTGTGTATTATACTTGCTGTTTTTAGTAATGTTATCATACATGTATACGCTAATTCTTTTTTTTTTTTGGTTTCTTATATCAGAAAAGATAACAAATTGGAACGTAACGTAATCCGATCCAAAAAAATTGGAACGTAACAGCAGCTTGATGAGACAGACTGAAGATAAAAACAAAAGGGCAAATTGGACATATTTCTTTTGTATTTGTACACATTGCAACCTGCAGGGTATGACTTGAATTAATTACTAAAAATACGGGGATTTATGTGATTGTCAGAAAAGATGGGGGATTTTAAGGGGGAAGTAGTCTACGTTTTATAAAGCACGGGTCAGACAAACCCGACCGAAACAGACTGGTTTTCTCATCCCCACTTTATTCATGGAGTTCTTACACTCAGAACACGTGCAAAGAGAGCCAAACACGTACGTATATATAGCACTCCTCAGGTGCCGCTTCCCAGATACAAGGAGAAGACCAAGTTGCCGCGGACTCAACAAGGTTCGTAACTTCGTCTCCGACTTCCTTTGAAGCAGCATTGTCATGGACGGCCATGGAAGCAAGAATAGGCTCTTCAAGGGCGTGCGGCAGCATAAGTGGGGCAAGTGGGTGACAGAGATCCGGGTTCCGAGGACGAGGAGAGGCTGTGGCTGAGGTCGTAGTCCAACGCGATGGTCGCCGCGACCTTCAACTTCCCTGACGCCGTGTCGCCAAACTCTGGCCGAGACATAGATGATAGATGTCGACGCCAGGCTTCTGGACCAGAAAGCCGCTGTTTCTAGTGCAGTCGTAAGGTCTGTAGCTCAGTTAGAAGAGGTGGCAGCGTCTGTACATCCGTTGCCTGGAGGCAGGACTGCAGTGAGCGGGAGGCTTTCAGGATTTGAATGGGCTGTCGGCTGTGATGGGCACGAAGGAGGAGGGCATAATCCTGCACGAAACCGAGATATAGGGCACGTTTGGATTGCTGTATGTAGTCGGATTAGTAGAAATGCAGCAGTTAGATAATCCCAGTTGAAGAAATTTCTGGCTCAAAAAGTCCCTGCAATACCAAACTTTTATGTTTGGTTTATCCGTGAGATTCTTCGGCCGCTTTGCATTTTTTTTGTGCCGCGCAACAGCACCTCAGTACGCGGGCCAGTAGGATCTCGGCGCCCGGCAGTTTTTTTTGGTCGGCGAAAAAACTTTGTTGCTATTAAAATTTTCAAAACTTTAGGTACATGAAGACGCACTCCCTAACCCTTAGCAGGATTACAGAATGAAAGTAAAAGACCAGATTAACATCGGTCTTGAACATAGGAACTCTAAACAGAAGAAACGACAAAATAGAGAGAAACGTCCCAGAAAAATACACAAACAAAGACTGAATATCCATCAGTCTACACAACTGAGGAGCTACACTGGCAATAAAGACCACTCACAAATTGTGCAAGCACAGAAGGAAGACGAAGGACAACCACCTTCATCTATGCATCAAGCAAGGGCGCACTTCTGTATTGAAATTTATCTGTCTCAAACAGCTGCAAAACGCAGTGTCTATCCTGTCATACCATCTTCTCGTAGAAGACTCCAAACGTAGACTAATCAGACCGGAGCAATGATCAATTCAACCATCATATCTCTCCTTCGCACATAGCAATAAGATCATCCTCTGAATTCAGTGGTCGGAAGAAAAACGAGGGTTGAAACGAGCCACCGGGCATCACTGATTAGTGTCTGGTGAAATCAATGAACTGATAGAAGCAGAATTCCGGTCGCAGGGGTAGACTGGAAGTACTCCATGTCCATCGTCATCCATGGCGACTCATCAATTGATTGGTCAGAACCAACTGTCAATTGATTGGTCAATACCCTAGACACAGAATGGTCGCAAGACTCTAATCTCACAGCACACCCCTGTACAGCCGAGGAACTCGGCGTCTAAGTATCACCCAGGGTCATCTGCTTGACCAGAGTCGCCTCAACGAACATCTTGAGGACACTTGGAACCAGACTGAAAAGCCACCATCCGCATACCCACAAATACCTTGAAGGTGTACCGTTACTCAACCTTCACCAATGGAGGGAAGGACGCCCGTGGAGGGCTGGAGCTATGGGCAGACGGAAACCCGCCGCCAGCAGACCAGAACACCAGGCTTGAATCTCGAACCAGCTGAAGGCCAGCTCGCACGAAGAAGAAGCCCAGAGTGGAACATGCTTCCGACAGGAAAGCGCAGCACCACCTCGCCAATCCAACAACCAGCAGAGAATCTACCCACAAGATGATGGAGGAGATGCCATCTGCTCTGTCATAGACCCTAGGGCTGGAGGCGCCACCATGGAGGAAGAGTTGTCGGTCGGACTGGGCAACACCAGGTTTGTCGTCTCATCCGCCCATCTGCACACCAGCGGTGATGACAGATGAGGAACCCTCTATAGATCAGGGACCCCCCTGATCTAGAGGCGTCGCCACAAAGCATCGATCAGAGTCACTGGGCCATCTTTCCCAGGGCGAGGCCAGGTACCAACACGCAAAAGTATGGACCAGAGAAGAAAACGGGAGGGCGAAGCAGCCGTGCTTGAAACCGGATCCAACAGGAGGCGGCTCCTCTCCATTCGTCCCTATTAACGGAGTGGAGTCAGCACAGTTGATGCTGCCGCACGACCTGCGATCTGGCAGCGGCACCCGACAATCTTGATAAGGGAGGGCCCATCCAGCATTTGTAGTCACACTAGCCGTTTGACTCCTGGGTCACGCGCCTGTGCAGCAGTTGGAACTACCAACTATGCAGTTTTGGTATGCTATAGTTTGTCGATTATGGTACGACATATTGCGTACTGACTAGTATGTTTGGTTTATCTTTTACTCAAAAAAAATGTTTGGTTTATCTTTTAAATTTTGTCGCACTTGATTGCATTTTTAGGATTTATTATATAAATTGTGTCTTTGGTATGTATTCTTACAAAAACATAGTTAATTGACAGATTTTCAGATAGAGTTTTTTCCTAAATCCCCCCTCTAGTTTGCCAATATTCTTGATTACCCCCTCAATTATCAGAAATTCCTATTACCCCCTCCCACTTATCCTATATTCCAAAGAACCCCCCGCCTCTAACTTCCGTTAACGGAAGCTCATCCTAGATACTTCTGCTTATTCCCAACCCACGTGAGTTGTGTTTATGGATGAACTTATTGAATATTAAATGTACATTATGTTCACTAATGACAACCTATTTAGTAATATATCATTTAAATACTAATGTAATAATTGAGTCAAGCCGATATCAATGCATACATAGTTTTCTATAAATAATAGTACAAGTCAGGCTATCAAAATTTTGGGTGTAGGTCTGTCTCGGCACGAAAATCTTGACTGGATTTTTTAGGAGAAAAACTAAGAAACGTTGGGCTTGGATATCGATTAATCTCTTCAACCAGATTGTCATGTTGGAAATTCAAAATTGAGCCAGTTCCAACCTAAAACAAATCCATATTTGTCAAAAATTGGATTTAGTAGCTAAATATATCATAATTTAAGTTTTTTCTTTTCTTGATTTGACTAGGTCCCGACCCAGACCCAAATATATTTGAACCCATCACCGACCCATGTACGCCAAAATTAGATCAATTTTTCTAAATTACAGTCACTTTTTAAACTGTCAATGTGAGAAATCAGAACTATTTTTCCTATTAAATGTGGTTGGGTTCACAGACAGAGATAGTCAAAATTATTATGTTTATAAAAGAATAATAATAGTTTGCACTGAATTGGACAACCATACTGGCCAATACAAAATAATATAACTCAATGGAATCGAGCATCAGACAAGGTGATCCTAGTTTTTGGTAAATTGAAATCGGTACTCTCGGACGGGTAGCGGATCGGGTTTGTGCCCAAATACCTTTGAAAAATGTTGGCCTTTGTTTGACCTGCCTAAATTGCATATTTTTGGATGTATTCATGTCATTAAAAATGAGACATTATCTAATATGATACGTTATTCATTTATTTTAACAAGACCGACATGCATGTATTATGTATAATATATTTTATAGTTAATAAGAAACATGATGTCATTAATATATATATATATATATATATATATATATAATGATGAAATTTGTGTATGTACATAGTAGACGATTCATGTACTTAGGCTTTGTAGTGCTGTTTGCACCCATGAACACAATCTTATTCGAGTAAGAAACAAATTGTTTGAGTTTTGGTTTAAACTTTGCGTTCATTGTGGACTCATACATACTGATCAAATTTGGGTCCCAGTCAATTTCGAGTTCTGAAGTGTACGTTTTGAGATGTTTACTGGTTCATACGAAATGAAGGTCCATGTTGAGACCTAGTCAAATTAGCAAAAATTTAAGTTAGACTATATTCGAATTTTGATATATTTTAGCTTTTATATCCAAATTTGATAAATTATCATTTGTTCTAAGTTAGTTATGTTGCAAAAAATACAGGTATGGCCTACTTTTGGGTTTTAGACATGTCAATTTAAGTATTTCATTCTTA